>CM046660.1:128720736-128910736 GCA_025594165.1 Tamias sibiricus
TGTATATTTGAAGGGGAAGGGCAACGTTTCCCTTCCCTTTTTAATTAGTAACTTTCTTTCTTACTTCCACTATACTTTTTAATTTAAAAAAAAAAAAAAACTTAATATGACATCAATGCTTATTTCCTAAGTTACTTTGAATAACATCTGCTGATGAGAAGCATGAAAAAAACTTTCATGCCGGTAAATGTGATTACTAATAATTTCATCATGATTGCTATGACTACAATTTACTTATTCTTAATTTATTTTTATAATGAACTGCTTCAGTAAAATGACAAATGATTCCATTAGTTAAGAAACTAAAATGTCAATTTACATGTGGTCTTTGGTGACTAATTTGCTGAGTTGAGGTTTTTGTTTTCGTTATGATAATAATATTTGGCTATGCTTTGTGAGCAAAATTTATGAGGTCTTAAATATTAATCTTTCGATTTACTGAAACAAGGTAATTTTCAGCTTTAGAAATGTTAGCAGTTTCTCTTTTAGTGTCTTGAGCACACAAGTTTTAGGCACAAACTTCTGAAACATTGTCACCCACAAAATAAAGCCCACTTTGTTTTCTGTGATCAAAACAATTCTTTTGCACTAATGACTGCAAATATCAGCTCATTTCTAACACAGTTTCCAATGGCAAACATTACTCAGTTGTCAGTAAAAGAAAAGGATTACATCAGCATTCAGGAGGAAAAAATGTTCTATTCCTTCTTACTCCATAGTCTATGTTCAATCAGCCTGGAGCTAATGGAAGCCCTCCAGTGCTGAGAAATAAACAAACACAGTTGGGCAAATAGTCCAAAATCAAATCTAGTATATAAGGTGGACAATACATAGTTAGTTCCATTACCGAATTCTCCCTTGGGAGCTGGAGCCGCTTCCGAGCCCTTCTCATTACACACCAGCACCATCTGTAGCCAGTCTGAACCTGATTTGGGAATGTATAAAGTACACGAAAAAAAATAGACTCAGAATTGGGAGTCAGAGAATCCTATTTCAAGTTTAAATTTTGCTTGTGAAAGATCATTTGGTTTTAGACTCAGCAAACAGTGGGCCTCATCACTCACAATGAGGAACGCATGTAGCAAGGATTACTTCAGATCAGAGAGATTGAACGTAATTGCTACTTTCCACAGGGATATATGTAGCTGGAGTATAGCTCAAGAGAGTTACAGCATGGACCCATTAAACACAGAGCTTCTATTCCTCTTCCAATGGCATGCACCCTTCCTTTGTGGCATTTGTTTGAGCTTTGCTATTGTTGTTGTTGTTGTGCATGATTTAATTCTAAATTGTAAATGAAAATAATTCAAAGGCATTGGGCATCCTTAAAATCCATAGATACTTTTGTGTGTGTGTGTGTGTATGTGTGCGTGTGTGTGCGAGAGAGAAAGAGAGAGAGAGAATTTCCAGAATGGCTCTGACTTAAAAATGAAGCAAAACTAAACCATAACTTATTTTTAATAGGAAATAATGATGCTGCTTGCACCTGCTTGGGAGCTCAAAAAATGGGAACACTATTAGTAACCTTAAATAGCAGCATTTGGATATTTTCTTCCAAGATATACCATCTTCCAGCAGGCAATTATAACTTTATCAATGTTACCCATAGTCATTTATATTCACTTTCTACCTCCATTCCCCAACCAACTCCTAACTTTATTTATTATCAAAATGTCTCTTATTCTCTTCCTCTCTTTGAATCATATTCATACAAAACTACAAAATGTTTGTTATGTCTTCTGAATGCCATAAAATTTCAAAATGTGTGTGTATGTGTGCTACACATACAGGTTGCCCTCCAGGTGATTTGAACCCTGAAACAGTAACTAGCCCCAACCTAGGAAAACCCAAACTCCCCAAACTGTATCCCCTAATCACTGCTTCCCCTACAATGCAAGTGGGAATCATTCATTTTCAGCAAACCCCTATTCTGGCAATCACTTACCATTAGAATATTTCCACTTTTTCCAAACTTGATGTCTTTCCAATGGCTACATGTGGCTGCAAGGACATTGAATGTGCCACATTACGTTGTGTCCCTTGCCTAAGGTTTTATCCAGCAGTTTCTGATCCTGGACCATGCTTAATTAGTTCTGATAACTCCTGCGATAATGCCTAAAACAATGTACCCAAGTATCTTTTCACAAAAAGAAATAGGCTATAATTATGAAGTAGTTCCTATTGACAAATACTAAGCAAAGTCACTAACAGATGAATAACATTTAATACTTATAGCAAATATACAAAGTATGGATTACTGTTTTTAATATTTTATAAAAGAGGTAATTAAGGCTCAGAAAGTTTAAGTTATATGCCCAAGATAACAGGAAGTAAGTGACAATGTTGGGACTTAAACATACCTTTGTCTATGATAGAGATCACTGCAAACATGCCAAAATCCATTTCCTCTTCTCCTGAATACGCAGACTGTACTTTCCGGCTTTCCTTGCAGGAAGATGTCTCCATGTGACTGGTTCTAGCCCACAGAATGTGACTGAAAGTGATGTGTACATCTTAATTGCCCAGCTTATTTAACCCCCTCCATTCAAAATTCTCTAGTCGTCCCTCCCCCAACCAGCAGGATGTGAAAATATCAGTCTTCCTGGACCTGGATCCCTGAATAACTGCATGGAGTACAGCACATGCCACCACCCACTCATTTTGCCAACTGACCTGGAATTAACTTGGTCTGTGTAAGGGAAATATGCTTTGTAGTCTTTTTTTAAAAATCACAGTCTGGTATTATAACTAATACAGTGCCCAGCTCCAAATTGTGTTCTCAATCTCTATTATATTACACTGTTCTAAGAACTAGCCAGAAAAATGTCACAGTTTCCAGAGACACAGAGAAACTTTTGAAATGTTTTTCATAGGTATATTACCATAACTTTTGATTATAGGTATCCAAGCTTATAATTAATTATTTCAGTTTCTCATGAAATAAAGTTCAAAAAATAGAAAAATGTAAATCTTAAAATTCTATTACTTTTAATATTTTCCTATTAAAATTTACATCCAAAAATGATGTAAATGATGTAAAAATGAAATAAGCAGGACAGATTTAATCATGGGATTCAATCCCTTAGAATTGCCTTTTATGACATAATAAATGTTTAAGGAGATGGAAACGGTAATTATCCTGATTTGATCATTATACATTGTATACATGTATTAAATTACTACACTGTGTCCCACAAATATATACAATTATATGTGCCAATTATTTTTTTTAAAAATCCAGCAGAGCACCAGGCGCGGTGGAGCACATCTGTAATCCCAGCACTTGGGAGGCTGAGGCAGGAGGATCATGAGTTCAAAGCCAGCCTCAGCAATGGCAAGGCACTTAGCAACTCAGTGTGACCCTGTTTCTAATAAAATACGAAAAAGGTCTGGGGATATGGCCCAGTGGTCGAGTGCCCTTGAGTTTAATCCCTGGCACCAAAAAAAAAAAAGAAAAAAATTCAACAGCGTTTTAAAAATAAAAATAATGTAAAAACCACTCAAAACCCCCCAATTTAAAGTTCCCCACAAATTTTTTGTATTACTATTTTAGTTACCATTTTATCCATGCAAGGTATGCTGAGCTGTGCTTCTTTTGAAAAATTAAGCTTCAAGTGAATCCTGGATTAAAAACAATTAGTCAAATAATTTTGAGTCAAAGTTAATTAAAATGAAGATCAAATGGCTTATTCAAATTTTTTTAAAAAATAAACTTGGCACAGAGGCACATGCCAGTAATTTGGTTACTTGGGAGTCTGAGGCAGGAGGATCACAAGTTCAAGGTCAGTCTCAATAACTTAGTAAGATCCTGTCTCAAAATAAAAATTGATGATGATGATGATGATGATGATGATAATGATAAAGGGCTGGGGATATAGATCAGTGGTAAATCACCCCTGGGTTCAATTCCCTGTACCAACAAGTTAATTAAATAAAGCAAAAAGAATTGACTTTTTAAAGTTTCTTTAAAATTAGGCACATGTTCATGATTTTGTACCTCTCTGTGTAATTGATACATTTTTAACTGAACTAAACTTGTTATCCCATACAATTAAGTTTTTCAAAAAGTAGTGTTTTACCAAAACTGTGCTTGATAGTGACCATAA
This sequence comes from Tamias sibiricus, assembly GCA_025594165.1. Classification (NCBI taxonomy): domain Eukaryota; kingdom Metazoa; phylum Chordata; class Mammalia; order Rodentia; family Sciuridae; genus Tamias; species Tamias sibiricus. The sequence continues at coordinate 128,724,843 of CM046660.1, forward strand.
ATGTAATCTCTTACATTGATTAATAACTAGCAGGAGACATAAAACCAATATCTTTACTTCAAAATTTATTCAGTGCTTTTCAATCTGCAGATGTCCCCATTCAAGGTACAGTGTGATGGAGAGATGGTACTATAATGTGTAGTCACAATAAAATGTTGTGAAAGCAGGGGCTGGTGGCACAGTTCACTAGCAGAGCAATTGTCCACTATGTATGAGGCCCCAGATTTGCTAATTGCACCTCCCTCCAAGATTGCACATGAGAAGTAAAAGTTCATGCAGGAAAAAATAGGTCGGCTGATGCTTAGTTGCTCAATTAATATTAGATTTCTGCTTATTGTAATTATTATCCCTAAAATTGTTCAAATGTTTTATTTAAAGTAATCTTTATATTATAAATGCTGTGCAATATTAAGCATTTTAGCTTAAAAAGTATGAATTGAATTATCATATTAGTATCTGCTATGTCTTAGTAATGAGACATATTATGAATGAAAATTTTGTTTCATAGATATTTCCAAAAGATTTGGAGTTTTTGCCTTAGATTCCTGGAAGCAGAGATTTAATGGCTAATATTTAAATGACAGGAAAGAAATTTTTCATTTGGGGTCAAAAGCTTTCTCCTTCTGTTAATGTAATGAAGTTAAGGGATTGCAGAACCCCATTCTTCTAGCTTAATCTGATCCCAAATGATGATGAAATAGAATATTTATCAGTTCTCTCTTCTCCTAAGAGAAGAAGATGAATTAGGAAATAATAAGTCTCTATTCTTTATTTGGAGATTTACTATATTTTTTTTTCTTTTCTTCTAACAACTAAAAATAATATTAATTCTCAGACTTGTATTATTTCTGTTAGTCAGCTTTCCCTTACTATAATGAAATACCTGAAATAATTAAACTACAAAGTTCATTTTGACTCATAGCTTGGAGATTCTAGTCCATGATGGAGTGGCCCATTGTCTTGACCTGTGGAGAGGAAAACATCATGCCATGAGTGTATAGCAGAACAACACCACTTATCTCATGGCCAGGAGGACAAAGGAGATTAAGGATAGGGCCAGAGTCACACAATCCCCTTCCAAGCATGCCTCCAATGACCTGAAGACTTTCCACTAGGACACCCCTCTTAAAGGTTATGCTATCTTCCAATAGAGCCACCTTAGGGACCAAACCTTTTATACATGGGCCTCTTGAGGACATTGAGCATTCAAGCAATAGCATTTTCTCAATATCTACTTTTTTTATTTTTAGATGTGCTGCTTATAATTGCTTCCCTTGCAGCATCAACTCATACCTCTGGAACTCTGCCTACATTTAACTTGCAGCAACAGAGAGAGTAGGATCAGGAGGACATCAACAGATTCCATGTACCAAGAGTGGGAGCTTTCTGATGACAAAGACCCTCCCTTCCCACATGGCCCAACTGGCTCATGAAGAAAGGTCTTTTAAAAAAATAAGTCTGGAGCCGTGGGTGTTGCTCAGTAGTGGAGCACTTGCCTAAATGCCATAAGGACATAGCACAAGAAGATTCTCAGCACAAGATAAGTGAGAGAGAGAGAGAGAGAATGATTCCTCAGTACTTTTCATTTTCATTTAGCTTCTACTCATCCAGTTGTTTCCTCACAACTATAACTCTGCCCTTCCCCCAATAAACTCATTCTCTTCCCCTCAGAATGGCCTTATTTTCTGTGCCTCTATTTCTGTTGATGGCATCATCATCTTTTCATTAGCTGGAAATGGACTCCTTCGTCATCTTTGACTCCCTCCTTCTTTTCAAGTGCTATAATCAGACACATCTGACTCTGAATGATCCCTCATACACAGCATGCCATCTCCCTCTCCTTAGCTCCTTCTAGAGTTAGGACTTTCCTCAGTTCTTGCCTCAGCTAATGCATGAGCTCCTATCTGACTTTTTTGTCTCCACTTACTTTCCACCCACTCAACCCCCAATTCATTCTTTATTCTCTTGCCAGTGTTCAGTGGATAGGGTTTTTATATTTCCCTGATTCGAACTCCAGGATAATTTATGAAGCTATCCATTTATGTTTTATTCTATTTTCCTTTCCTCCAAATGAAATCATTCCGATCTGTTAGACAAACCTGGGCTTTTGAACAGGGGAAGTCCAGTCGAGGCAGAAAGCAGGAATTGCTTGCAGAAAGCTGCTTTTGCCAGCTTTTGTTTTCCACAGCCTGAACACATTGAAAGGATTATTCTCCAGGGCATGTGGGAGGAGAGTTTCTTTGAGGAATCTAGGTGTCAAGCACAACACCGAACACTAGAGGATTATTCTCCCACAAAAGCTTTATTTCTTTAGGGAATAGGGAAAGATCCATGCCTAAATGATACTGACAATGGAATCAGTGGTAGGCTTGATTTTAAAGGAAGCAGGTAGCAGCTACTTTAAGGCAGAATCTCTAGCACAGGTAGAGTTCTTTAGAAGCAGAGATGCAACCAATTTTGGTGTGGAAGATATTTGTTAAGGATCAATACTCATTCAAGAAAGAAAGGGGGAGGGAACAGGATTGGGTAAGGAAAGCAACTTACCTGTTGCGCAGGCTAGACAAGGCTTTGGCCAAGCTTCCAGAGAGCTGTGGGGTAAAAACTGCCCATCAGAGTGCTTCTGAATCCCAAGCTGTCCTAGGAAAGGTGCATCCTTGGGTATGGAGGTTCTTTGAAGCTGAAGCAGACCACAGAGTAACTGAGGGCTAGAGGTTGTTTGCTGAGCACAGCACTTACTGAGCAGTAATTTCTTCTGTGAAGAGGGACCCAAGCAAGCATCCCAGTGTCCCTTATATTATCTATAAGATCATTGTAACCTAACCTAAGGTACAGCCTTATCACTGTAACCATTTCAGACAAGAGCAACCTTGCTCAGGCTCTTTTTTCCTCTCAATTAACTGCAGAGAATAAGTAAGTTCTAGTAAAAGCAATGCCTCTCTAGTCTCATTGCCTTTGAGCATTATGGACAGAAGAAAAAAAAAAAATGCAAAAAATCCCAGGAGCTAAAGCCCAGGCTTATATTAGCTGGCAGCTTGGCAAACCTTGACAACTTATCCATTACCAAGTTAAGTACCAGCAGAACTCGCTCATGGACATACATGAGCACTGCTAAAATTTTTCAATATTTTTTAGGAAAAATTAACCTATACAAAAAAAAAAAAAAAGAAAAAAGAAAAACAATAGGAATTCTTAAGACAAGCAGTTGGAGGTTGATTCACAAAGATTTAGGCAATATGTAGGCAGTTCTCTAATATGTGCCTTACAATATTTACATATTAGCAAGTTTGCCTTCCTCACTAAATCATAAATTTCACAAAACTGAAAACATCTTTTATTTACTCATATGACAATTAAATACATATGTCAATTAAATGAAAAGATTTACTTTATATAGTTATATTTGTGGCCTCAAATTCTCATAATCTATTAATACATTTAGGTTGCATACTTTCTTTTACTTTCCACAGAAACAGCTTGGTTGCTAATAAACATGTATATACTTAAACTATAAATTATCTAAAATCTGAATAAGTTTTTTGGTACTGCAAAGCACTTAATAATATCTTTCTTTCTCTGGGTGTGCATGGGGAGGAAGTGGAGAGGGATGTTTTGTGCCTTGAAGATATGTACATGAAAGAGAAAGATTTTATATATATGTATATACACACACACACACACACACAGAGTTATACAAATGTGAAGTCTATCTCAGAAAACCATTATTGAAATAAAAATGTTTGCAATACCCCCGTCAGATTTTATAAAATAGAGGTTAGAGAGTTGAAAGTCAATAAGGTAATTTTTACTATGTATCAGGCATTGATGGGAAAAATAATTAAGACAAGAAGAGAATGAAATGAACTTCTAGTCATATAGCTGATACCTGTGTAGTGCTTTCACTTATATCTTCCCATTTGAACAAGGCATAGATCATAATAATCTTCATTTTACATATGAGGAAGCTGATGTCTACTGCTTAGTTGTAGACAAAAACATGGTTTTAAATCTATGATCAATGATGTAACTTCCTCCCTTCTGTGACCTGCTAAGAAGCCACTGATGCTGAGTTGAAAATGTTTTAAATAGGTAGATATAAAATAGCATTCATTTATCTTTTCATTTGTTCAGTGCAAGAGAGTTCTGTGAGTCCAAGGGTCAAGGACATCATGTGATGAAATATAAAGATAAAATAGTCCAGATCCCTGCTCTGAGAATTAGTCTGAGTATATGATCCTCTGGAGGATGGGAAGAGGGGACATTCTAGGATGTGCTCTTAAGCAAAATCTAGCCAGGATGAGTAAGAAAGCTCCATGCAGATGATCTCAGACAGGAGATTCCAAGATGAAGCAAAAATTCATTTATCCTTGTGTAGTATGGGATAGCAAATATTTATTGCAGATAACAGTTGTAATAAAATATAAGGAAAGCCCTACCCTAGAGGAGGCTGGCTATATCACCAAAGAGTTTAATCTATACACTATGAGGGCCATTAAATGATGTTAAGCTGAAGAATCAGGATTTTTAGAATTGGGACCCTCACTGAAGCAAGGTGAGAATGGTTTCCATTAAGGAACACTGGTAGCACTGTGGAAAAGTTAGCATAGCAAGCGGTCAAGGGGAGACTTGTGGTCCACAGTGACAACTGGATAGCAGAGACTAAGGATGGGGACTTCAGGAGTTATTTAAAAGGTAGACTCAATTATATTTCAGGATAAACTTCAAGTAAGAACACTTATTGAATGAGGGGAGATGATTTTTCCCTCCACAAACAAGGATGGATTTATTCATGGGAGAGTGAAAAGTTGAACAAGTCCATGTTGGATTTATCTGTCAGTGGGGAGGCTTATCACTTCCAGAAGAAAGAAAAATGGCTTAGTGTGATGCAGGTGGGGCACCACCACCATGTGTGATGGAGAGGAGCATGGAGAAAGGTCTTTGCTATAAAGGGGCCATCTGAGGGTCCATGCCACACATTTGCAGCAGCAGAATTATGCAAATCCATGTAATTCTTCTCCAACAGCTGTCAGCATCACAGTCCCTGAGTCAAAACAAGAAAGGCTGTATGGATCTAGCTCTGAAGTGTTGAGGGGCAGTTTGGCAGGATGGAAATTGAAATGATTTTCCAAGAGTTCTAATCTGGGTACAACAAAAAGCATGAAGGATTGGAGCTGAGGATGGAGGTTTCGATGAGCTAAAAGATTGAATGTAGTGAGAGCACAGAGGAGAAGAACCAGAATGCAAGGAGGTCATGTCAAAGAGAGCATACTGCAATTTTCACTTTCTGAATTTGTACAGTATTTCCATGCAAGATGCATTTGTCCAGTTCAGAATTTGATTATGTAGATATGATTTTAGAGGAAGAGGACTTCAGAGGCCATTTATTCTCTTCCTTTCATTTCACACATGATGAAAGTGCACCTCAGAAATCAGACAGCTAGCTGAGAGTGAAACATTGACTTTGCCCAGTGGCCCACCTTCCCAAAATACAGCCAAAATATTAACACAGATCGGTCAAACACTTGCTAAATGCCAAAAACAATGATGAAGTCTGTTTGCTATATACTACCCATTCTCAAGGAATTGGCAATCTAATGTCCTATTAAAACTTTGCATTGTGTTGTAAATTAAGCAATTATTAAAGTGACATTTTGAAAAATCAGGAATCCCAAGCAAGCAAGAGTTGAACAGTTGCCTTCTTTTCTTGGGAAATCACAATTTTTATCATTAAATGAATGGAAAAAGAATATCCTTAAGTTTTATGTTCAAAGTCCTTGAATTATAGTTGATATGAGTAACACTCCCTGGAAACAAAATAAGCTAGAAAATGATTTTACATTTTTATTTTCTTGTTTATAATATTAAACAAGTTTCATTATTTCCTTAGTTTTTTTTTTTCCTTCTAATAACCACTTTTTAGTCAGATTAGGATTGAAATTGTATTCAAATCATTCACTTTTCCTTCAACACATGTATTTTTTATGTTCTTTACCTCTGGCAAAATGACCTCTACCCATTGTATCATTTTATAAGAGGCAACCAGGAGCTTTAAAGAAAAAAATATTTTATTAAATTAATTTAAAAAGAAATATTTGAACATGAAAATCTGCATGGTATAAATATTTTATATGGAAAACAGTAATAAAAATTAATATTTAGTTATATCATTCTTATGTAAGAGGGAAAACCTGATAACTAATTTGGAAACTCTTGTTCTCCTCCTAGAATATTTGAAATAGCATATATGGAATAATTTTGCTGTACCATATTTTACAACTTACTTATATTAACTGTTTTCCTGTTTTAAAAACTATAATTATAGTTATATTTCTCACATATTTTCTCAAGCATTCACATGGTGCAGAGATATATAAACAAGTTAATACAAAATTCATATACATAATACAACCAAATTGGAAGGAACCTGACATAATACATATTAAAACTTCTTGATGAAATGCGAGGCTGAGGCATTTACCAGCACAATCATTTAATGTGCATGTTGTAATATTTAAACAGGCCAGGGAAGCTCCCTATTGCACTGGCTATTTCACAGGAATGAATTCAGTCTTTAGGAGTAGTAATTTTTTTTTTTTTCCCCCCCCTGGCTCACAGAGCACTTTTTAGAACTGAACTGTCCTGTATGCCTTATTTGCCTGAGTAATTTAACTCAGATTCCCAGGGTTTTTGATACCTACAAAATCAAATCTCCTCTTGGAGGATCATCAGAATGAAATTATTCCTCACTGTTAGTTGTTTTTTTCTTTCTTTCTTTCTTCCTTCCTTCCTTTCTTTCTTTCTTTCTTTTTTTTTTTTTTTTTTTTTTGTACAAACTTCTTGCACAAGACATAGAATGATTCCAAGTAAGAATCTACTACAGATTTCCAAGATCTTAACATCTTGCCAATGTGCTTCAGTTAGCACTGAGTTATCCATGAATAATATTTGGCCTCTGAAGTGCCTTATTAAGTAAGTTTGAATACCTCGTTCTTGGAAAAATATACAAAATATTTCCAATTTTGTTTACAATAGTCTTTGCTTTTGCTTCAAGAATGAACTCATTCAATTTATCAAATAGCTAGTGACACATTGAAATTGTCTATTTTCTAACCATAGTCATTATTAGTTAAAAGAGTAATTATGTTTAATCTACACATGGGTAGTAGCTTAGAGCAGTGACTTCAAAGTGTTATCCCTATTCCAGTATCAGCTTCAACTGGAAATTTAAGAAAGGAAAGTCTGGTACCATACACCAAACATTCTGAATTTTAAAATCTTTGGAAATGGGCCCAGCAATATGGGTTTTAACAAGTCTCCTAAGTAATTCTAATGCACACTAAAGATATACAGCTGTCTTGGAATTCACCTCACAGAAGAGGCCCAGTCTTAGTCTAATAAATATTGCTATACTCAACAAAGCATTTGTTGAAGAAAGAAAGAAATGAAAAGACAATGCACAGTATACAAGAGAGTCTTCCATAAGTCTTAGATTCTCACCTACTGTTAACCAGTAACACCAAACCCAGGCAGCATTAGATTGATTAGAGAAGTTATTATTTTATTAATACTTGAACATAATATATTATCATTACTCTTAATCACTGAATTGCATATAGCTTTTACACCCCAATTACAATGAGTATAGAATGATGTGTCTTGGCTCCTTATCACATGTATAGACCCAATGCTCTGGTTAGAGATGGAAATAATATAATGCAAAATCCACACCATTCTACCATGCTCTCAATGGGAAGCAAGAAGGTGCTGCTACCTGACATGAGCATTGTTTCTGTAGAAATAAAAATAGACATGTTAAATATCATCTCTACAGATCATTTAATTAGCTCAAACTACCAAATAAAACCCAGTATGATTGTTGAAAAATCTTCACAATGGAAAACTAAGAAGTTTAAATAAAAGCAAAGGCTATTTATTTTTAGTTCCTGTGACATTTAAAATGTGTAAAATTTTCTAGGAAATAGCTAGAATGTGCTTCTGCTCACAAGTGCCATTTCTGCTAGGCAAAAATTTCAAGAGGAAATGGAGGCGCATACCCTCCATTTGCTGGATTCCATACCCACCTTCTTCATTTTAGGGTGTTTGTTGCTAAATTTAGAGTGTCACAAAGAGAAGTTGAATTTATCAAATATCTTAGCAATATGCTAACAAATACTTATAATAACTAATAAGCTAAAGAGGAAGATAATCTTACTGCTTTTTTTATATTCTCCAGATATTCTTCCATCAATAAAATAATTTCTTGGTCTTTTATAAAATAGTGAGGAAATCATACTTGTCTTGATTTGGCTTGATTTATCTGATTTTTTTTAAAATCTGAGATGTTTGGAAAATTATAAAGTAAAAGTTATATGTATACTGTTTGTATGACAATGCATTATGTCATACAAATAATATATATATATATATATATATATATATATATATATATATATCATAGATACAGAAAAGAATAACTCTCTGGAAGTACCACTTACCAAGAGACATGAGAAAAGCCATTTGGGACTTTTATTTTGTTGAAACCTTGTTAGTCATGTTTTGGTTTTGGATTTGCAGTCTGTGGAGTATTTTATACTTCTCAAATTTCTTCTGTTCACTTGTGACTCTCAAACCTAATAGAAATCTCCTTTTCCCCTTCAAGTAATACTTGTCTGCTTCCAGGGCTATCAGGGGAATACTTTTTTAAAAAATTGTTCAAACCAGCAAGAGCACTGCACAAATACATTCAGAATAGGAATATACTGAAAAGCAGCCATCAAAATAACCAAAATAATCTAAAAGCTCATTGTAAAAATGCAGAGAACAAAGTAGAAAGAGTGCCTTAAGGGCTTAGTTTCAATTTCTGCAATAATCCACCATTTCAGATAGAGTTAATTCCCTAGACTGTGTACATATGGATAATTTAATTCCACAGATAATCTCTAATATTTGTTTTGGGATAAAATGTCAAACTTTTCCCACTAAACCTTTTCACCTCCTCTTTGGACAAGTGGTCAAATGGGGGGATTTGTGGTTGCCCCCCGTTTGCCTGACCCTGCATGCCAAAAAGAGTGCAAACAAAGTGTGAAATGGAGCTCCCCACCTCTGTCCTACTGTATCCTCAGCTACATTTTCAGGTTTAGGGGAAGAAAAGTGAACAATTAAGTAGTAAAATGTAAAAACCAAGGGGTTGTGTTTTTAATGATACTAAATTTATTTCAACAACATAGAGATTGTTGTCATATTTTAATGTGATAGATAAAATGCAATTATCTAAATGGAAAATGTATATGTGATTGTTCTGTTAGAAAAGGCAAGATTGAAAAACACTTAGAATATTTTGACAATAGCTGTATGTTTTTATAGCAGCTGAGCTGCTTGCTAGCCATGTGACCTTCAGAAAGTTGCAAAAATCTATGAATCTCTGAGTTTCATCATCTGTAAGATGGGAATATTAATAACTTTTTCACAATGTTATGAGGATTTAAGGTTATATAAAGCACTTTTTAACCATAACTGCTGCATTAAGTGTTACTTGGAAAGAAATAAAGTATAAAATGTAGAGAAATTTAATATTGGTTGTAGTGTCTCAGAGTAACTGAACACAAACCATCACTGACAGCAGCTATCAGTGGAGTGTTCTGTGGACTCCCAGTTTTGTTTATTAATGCATTGCAGTTATACATAATAGAGGGGTTCATTTTGACATGTTCATAAACGCATGAAACATAGTTTTCTTCAATTCAATCCCCTGTACTTCCTTTCTCTCCACTCCTTTCTCCCCATCCCTTTCCTTTATTCTACTGCTGTTCCTTCTATTTATTTTTCTTTTATACTTATATATAAAATTGGAATGAATTGTGATATATCATGATGCACATAGCATAATTTGGTCAACTTCAATCCTCATTTCTACCTCTTTCCTTTCCATCCTCCTAATTTTTAATTTCATTATCATTAAACATGTCTACACCACTCACTTGCTCACTATATTGTTGCTAACAACCCACAAAATCTTACCCCAACAGACACACTGAAATCTAGAACAATAACCAAGAGTCTTCGACATAACTTGTTCTCTAACTGTCAGGATATAGATAGCTAGACAAGTACAGAAATTTTGCTTTTGTAAATATATATACATACATATACATATATACGTACATATATGTATATGCACATATATACATATATATTTAAATTTATTTGTAATTTTTATATTAACTAGAAAATTCTTAACTAGTAGCAATCAACTGCTTAATAATCAAACCCCAATCTTTTTTTATAAATCATTCATCCTATGAATTGTGTATTAGAGACCACAGACTATGAAGTTCTAATTCACATCTTTTCTTCAAAAATCTTTATACCTAGAAAAAACCTGGATGACATACATTTTTCTAGTCAGTCTACAAAATTGCTTTATCATAAGAAAAATATCACAAATTTTGCTTTATATGAAATTACAAGTGATTTCCTTCTTATTTTGCTTTTGTATAGTCAAATAACGGAATTCATTTTTAACTGCAATCAGTATCACTATAGTGAATTACCTCCAAATAGAGATTCTAGATAAACTTTCCAACACCTGGGAAAAATATCAAGGACACAAATAATTGTTATTCTTAGTGTACTCATCCGATCAGTTTTAGCTGCATAGTGATAGGACTTAACTTCAGCTATTCAATGAACAAAAGAAAAATGTGTCATCCCTCTCCTGCTTCTCTTCTTGGACATTATCCTTGTTCTCTCTTGCTGCCAGGTTTTTCCATTCTAGGGTAGGACCACAGGCAGTATCAACATTGGGTCTGTATACCAGTAGCTGTACTATGGGAGAAAAAATAAAGTGATCTGTCTCTAAAGTCCAGCTTTATTTTTCACCCTGGAAAAGGCTCTGGAATGGCTTGATATATAGGGCACTCCTTGAGCCAGTCCTGGGTCAACTGTGCAGAATGGGTTGGATGGTTCAAAAAGCCAGAAGTGTGTAAGGGGAAAGAATTCTGGAAAGACAAAATCGAGAGCCTTGGGATTGAGAATAAGGACAAATTATTATCATTACTAATAAAAATGTTTTTGAAATTCAATTAATTTTTGAAATAATTTAAGTATTTTTAACTAAATAATACATGAGAAGACACTTTAGGTTGTTACTGAAATATATATTGTATTACATTAGAGAGGAAAAACTTAAAATGTAAATATTGAATTTGAATAAATTCTCAAAATAACAATTAAGTCAGTGTGTGATGTTGAGCGTTCTGTGATGCTTTGACATTTTAGAAGATAGAACTTTCAGTTACTTCTGCAGAGAAAATTAACTCACTAAAGACTTTCAGCATCATATTCCTCAAACATAACATTTCATATCAGCAGGCCTGGGAAAGCATTATGACCTCCAAAGAACACTTCAAAGTAAATCACTGTTTCTTCAATTTAAACCATCAAAAAGTGAGGAGAGGGATATATATCAAATAAGGGCTTAGACAAGAGCCGATTTTTACCTGTTTTCTCTGTTTTGGTAGTGTTCAATTGCTGGTCTCTGCTGCAGGTTAAACCAACCAAATTTGCCTAATCACTGAAGGATTTTTCTGAGCCTTTGATTGAGCTATCAGATTAACACTTCCAAGCTTATTTGACTTACAGAACACTTTTAAAATTGTCCCTTCACCCAAAATACTTATTGTTGTCCTTCTTATTATAAGACAATTAAAAAACATTTTCCATATATTCATGACCTGAAGCTTGCTGGTACTTGTTTATTGAATGTCTTCTAACTTTTAAGTAGCAGCAAATTTTCAAAACAATGTTACCATTAATAAAAAATCATCTTGTCCATCTTCTGAAAAGTAAATTTTTGTGATAGGGGTGTAGCTCAGTGGTAGAACATTTGCATAGTTTGTATGAGGCCCTGGGTTCAATCCTGAAACCTCATCTGACATTTAATTTTTCAAATTTAAGTCATTATTTCAGGTAACATAAAAATATTTAAAATTAGGACTTGAGTAATGCTTACATTTTAAGTGACTAAAGAGTATTTTCTATAATGTTTCTCATTCATCTATCAGACCTCAGTTCTGCAGAATAGAAAAGAAAGTCAAGTAACAATATTTTGCAAATTCTCTCATTTTGCCATCTCACCTTAGATTCTTCAGATGCTCCCCACAAAACAAAATACAGTCGAAAATAACATTAGTTAGAGAAATAAGCAAGGAATCAGAAAAGTGAGAATGGTCTTAGACAAGTTGCTTAGACCTTTGATTGTTGCTTTCCTTATGCAAAATCGAAGGAAGGGAGGGAGGGAGGGAATAAGAGAGAGGGAAGGAAATGTCATAAAGTATTAATTTTTTTTCTTATATCATAAGGTTACGTTGTTATGAAGAATTAATAAGGTAACATTCAGAGTAATAAACTACTGCCATTATTTTTAAAATTATTTTATTTTAGGTCTAGTATCTCCTATCATCATTCTTCTTATACCCTGTTTAAGAAACATTTTGTAAATTGGATTAAGGACTGTTGAATTTCCCTCCAGATACCCTGTCCATCTTTCTTTATCTGCCCTGCTTTTTTGTCCCAGAGGCTGACCTGTGTTGACCACATCAACCATCTTTCTTGTCCTCTGGCTTCTGGCTGGGTGTGGCCAGTGGAAAGCACTGACAGAAGATGAGAGAGGCTGAAGATGGCAAGTTCAAGTTATCACTTCCTGCTCCTTCCAGTCATAACCGGGATGCCTGATCAGAGACTCAGCTCCTGATAAAGTATTTTCCCCACAGAACCTTCTCCAACCTCAGGTTCCATTATCTGCTCACTCCTTGTGCTGTGCCTTTACAGGTGGTGATAGTCAATGGAGGCACAGAAGTGTCTGAGCACACAAGATCCAGAATTCCCTGCCCCACCCAAGTGGCCTGCAAATGCTTCCAGGGAACAGCTATGCTGTTCCTAAATTCTGCCTCTGAAACTCAGACTATGGCATTAAACAACTAGAACTAGAGAAATGACCAAAGAGTTTCTATATACAGAGTATGGACAGAATTAAGACATTAAAGCTAGAGGTTCCACCTGGAAATATGAACATCTTTTCTAATTCTTTGAGGCACTGCTTACCCTTGCCAAGCCATGCATCTGCAGGGCCATATCCACCCCATGAGAATGTCTTCTGATTTACAGAAAGGTACCATACTAGCTAAAATTAGCTCTGAACCAATTAAATTGGGAGATGTTAAACTGAACTACCTAGACCCTAGGGTTTCTTTGAAGGTGCTTAATGGGCTGCTGCCAAAGCATGAAGGACATCTGTCCATTGTACCCAGTTCCCATCATGCCAAGTCACTGGGGTCTGACCTGATATAGACACCTGACACATATTGAGTTAGATGCAAAGCTTTAATTGAATAGATGATTCTAGAAGTAAGCTAATTTTGAAAATCACTGTACTAGATGATCTAAAAATTTCCACCCAGCTTGACCATTAGAAGCCCTTCTAATCTTCTGAATTATGTCATGTGTAATTTTCTAGTCTTTTGGCTTTAGACTATTCATTTCAGCTATGAAATTTCTGACTCTCCTATCTATTATTTTATCCTCCCTGTTCCCACATACTTCTCTAAATTAATTAAGTATCCCCTCCTGATTTCCGCTATATTCCAGGGAAGTTCTTCAAAGAATTACTCCCTTCCAAACCACCCTCTCTGTGAAGACTTCCAAGTTCATGTGAACACTGATGGTATGTTTTAAACTCTCCCTCAGGAGCTCTGAAGCACAGGAACACAATCTTGTTTCTAGAGTTTACTTGTTGTGTATTTTTCCATATTTGAGTGTAGATATTGCCCAGTATCTAGGGGCTCTATGTAAGTGAAAAGGGGTGGCTCCAAGGTGCAGAGTTAGTCCTGGAGCTTTGAAATTGTAACAAACCTCAGTCTAAAGGGGGAACATAAAAATAAGCAGCATGATTCAAATTAATACTGATTCTACAGAAGGGGATGGAGAAATATGGATGGGATACCATTGAACCCAGTCTTTTAAAGAAAGAAAGTTTTGTAACAACAAAAACAACAAACATTAACTAAACATTTATTATTTGTCATAAACAATCTCACTCAAGCCTCCCCACCCTGTGGGGTAGGAACTATATTGCTAATGTTATCAATAACTTCAAAGATATTAAGCCTGCTCTGTTTATTTTAAAAAGTGTTTGACTATCCCTTAAAATTAATTTCATTTGGGATAAATTTATGTCCTGATTGGTAAAAGTGTCTTCTGTATTTCTTACTATTTGATTTAGTAATTTGGAGTTTTAATATTTGTACTCATTTTGAGTGATTTCTTTAATTCTCCATTTCCTTCTCCCCTGACATACATGCTCCCCATCCCACATTCCTCATTGTATTTGTGTTCAGAATTTTTATCTGAACGAATTTTGAGTGATTTAACAAAAATGGCTTTATTGAGATATAATTCACATACCACACGATTCAACTTCATGAACAATTCAATGGTTTTCAGTTTATTGAATTGTGCAGCCACTTCCACAATCAACTTCAGAACATTTTTGTAAGGCAAAAAAATAATACTCCATAATTATTAAATATGGAATCTTACCCCATTTCTCTCCCCAGAAAGAGCTTACCCTGTCATACCTACCCCTGACCCCAAGCAATCACTGTCTACTTTGTGTTTCTCTATATTTGCTTATTATAAATGTCTGAGTGTGAATTATTTGTTTCAGACTTCCTTTCTTTATTCTCTTTCATTTTTCCTTCTCTTCCTCTACTACTCTTTTACATCTGTTTTCATTTGTTCCCTGACCTGAATCAAGTCTTAAAACCCCACTGGGTGATTACATCCTATGATGTTCTTGGGAATATTGAAGATCCAAATACAGAAGGGGTGAATAGCTAGTTATAGATCCAGTACTTTGACAGTGTCAGTGTTCTCCAATCTTCCCAAATCTGCAGTTTGCTAAAAGCAGAAGCCTAGACCACATGCCTATTGAAAATATGCATCTTTCTTTATTTCAAATGCCTTTTACATATGGGAGCACTAGGCCAAATCTCTGGATTTGAATAGAACTTGACTCTAGTTGTCCATCCCATGTGGAACACTTTTCTTGATGTTCACCCTTAGAAATCCTAACTGCAAGAAGTTTTTGCCTGTTTTCAGACTCAGTTCCCAGCTGGTCCATGATATCTAAAAACAGACTATTTATGTTGTGATTTTAAAATGATGAAAATACTTAAGGTAATTTGGTGTGGTCCACAAAATCTGAAATCACTCAGGACTGTAACAAATAATTGTTTCTTAGTCACCCCAATTGAATTCACCCTGAATAAGGCAAAGCAATCAATTGCTTGAACACCATGTGTGTAAGCCCCAGCACCCAAGCTAAGAACATCACTGTGCTTATATACATATTTCAGCCATCCTAATAGCTTGAACCTAAACCTTAATTTCTACTCTTTCTGTCTTGCACAATCACTGCAGTGCACCATTACACTTATAGAAATATTTAAAGATCTGTCAGTGAGTTTTTCCAATTACTAGAATTTTTTGCAAACAAAAGTAAAGCAGTCTTAACCAGGAGAGACACATACAATAGAAAATATGATCAAACCAGTAAACAAACAAATTATTTTGTTTCCTTTAATTTTGTCTTCAGAACAATTATGTAAAGAAATATGTATTTATCACATAGTACGTAAGTCATACATTTTATAGACATAAAAATCTGCTGATGTTATGCACTATAGAATTATCAAAGTTGTTTGGAAGTAAAAAGATATAGCCACACATTACAAAGGACCTTTTTTAGACCAAACACTGAAAAGTAATAGTTGAATATGCTCAGGAACTGTATTTAATAACCGTTTGAAAAATTACAATTAGCACACTCTTTACTTCTTTATGAAAGTTCAGATGTTAATAACTTGGTGATTTAATTAGTGTGCTGTATTTTATAATGATGATATTTAATAAAATGTTAATTCAGAAAATGACTGATAAAATGTTTGGTAGTAAAAATATGTCCATTTTACAAATAAGGATATTGAATCTCAAGATTTTTAGAATATTTTCTGAGGTCATACAATAAGTTAGAAATGGCAAGACCAATTTTAGAAAGTAAGGTTTCCTGATCCCAGCTTTAATGCTTAAAACTGAGATAAGGGGCTGGGGTTGTAGCTCAGTGGTGGAGAAGCTTACCTAGCCTGTGTGAGGCACTGGGTTCGATCCTCAGAACCACATAAAAATAAATAAAACAAAGGTATTGTGTCCATCTACAAGTAAAAAAAAAAAAAGAAAGAAAGAAAGAAAAAAATTAGAAAAAAGAGATAAATTTAGTTGCCTTTTATCTTAGAATCAGTTGTGATATTTTACAAGTGTTAATTTATGTTTTAAGATTTCCAGTGCTTAGTTTATTTTTTATTATCTATTATTACTTAGTTTATTTTTTAGCTAAAATTGCATAACAACTCTGCTACATATTCTTTTGTGCAACTTTATAGAACTATAATCGCCATGATTGACTTTATACAAAATATTACTGAATAAAATTTTCACTTAGTGTTGAAGAAGTGACTTGGCTCAGCAACATCCAGTAAGTGAGCACATAAATAATTGCTTATTAAAGACTTTATATATGGAATATTACAACCTCTTAGTATTAGCAATTCAATAATGAAAACATTATGATTTACTTTCTATTACCATTAGTAATTGACACCATAGATTATATAATATTACTTCCTGCCAGTAATTTTGATTGAAGCAAAGGAGAAGTAACCATGAAATATACATTTATAACTCTATGCGAATACAGTACAATTACTGTGAATGGTTGATGAACTCTTTAACTTTCTGATAGTCATTGACAAGCTGTATTAAATTTTATTCTATGGCATCTGTCAAGGGAGATACAAAACTCTATTTACTGGGCCAATGAGAAAGAGAAAGGATGTTCAATCAAATTTATGTGAAGCCTGAATAAATTATAACATATTTATCCTTGGATGGGGAAGAAAATGTTCTTAGACTTTTACACTATTGATATAGAAAATAAATCGAGAAATTGATTGGATTTCATGGGAAAAACAACTTCTGGAAGGTCACAGTCTATTGGGGTCCCCTTCAATATAGACAATCTGAAGATCTGACCTCAACAGAAAATAGAATGGCCAGGCTTTCCACAAGGGCCATAGAAACATGCAAGGGCAATATAAAGCCAAGGTTATAAAGGCTTATTCCATCCATGGTCACCTTAAAACATGGTCTGCATGAATTTATTGATAGCCATTCTTATTCATATGTAAATTCTGTAGACATAAAATCTGTTTCTGATCTGGAATTTGTTTACTTTAGGGGGGAAACTTTTATCCCTGAGTTAAAAGAAAAAAATCACAAGATCAATAATCCATGTTCAATTGCTAAAAAATCTGCTATTTCTTCCAGAACAATATTACTATCAGGATTATGTAAGGCCTTTTAGGTTGTTGTCTCAGCACACAAATTCTTTGAAGTTTAGGGTGAGGGAGGCCATGGCCACTAAGTGCCAACAGAGTAGAATTTAATGTTTCTCTTAAGGTGACCTTAGAAACAACATGTGAACTAAAGAATTGAAGAAAATTTGGCCCATGGCCCCTTTAAATTTTTTCCTCAGCTAAACAGACATCTAGTCATTTAGAAAAGAACCCACCCCCTTGTTAGACTAGCTGAGGGACAATCCCCTGTTGTCATTTTTATTGTCTGCCCTGGAGAAGGAGGCAGCTTGGGAAGCCTAATGGAATCTTGATTCTATTTCACAGCTACAGAGCACAGCCAGAAGCCCGTGGTGCTTTTGTGAGCCAGAATCCACGGAGGCTAATTTTGGCTGAATAGAGGCTAAAGAGAATTCATTTTTCCTTGTTACATTTATTTCACTAAAATTGTTCAAACTTACAAGATATTGCTGGAAGGACACCAGTAAGCACTTCTTAATTGGGGCCCCATTCAGTAGCAAAACTGACTTTGCAGGTACTAGCCACAGAGGTGATGAGAATTTCAGGGGCCCTAAATGCATTGAAATTAACCTTAACACAGTAGACATAAATGTTATCTCTACTTAGATGCAGAATATAATCTGGAGGCTCCAGTTTCACATACTTGCTGGAAACTGTAACCAAGGCTCTCATCTTTCAGTTGCTACATATGAAAGGTTTCATGTCCTGACATCACCGGTGGATTCTGCTGAGCATGCTCAGGGAGATAATTGCTATTCCCCCCAAACACTGAGAGTGTCTAGAGATAACTAGCAGCAATAGAGCATTAACCAGTTTCCAGGAAGCCTAGTGGACAATAGAGGTGCAAGAAGAAACATTTTGCCTTTCCCTCCCACTTCAAATTTTAATGAGCACAAAACAATTTGTATTTGTTTTTAAATGTGCAATATTTCTGGCTTTATGTATTATCTCAATGTTAATAGCACAGAATCCCATTCTGAATTTTAGGTTTGTACATATTATGACTACTACTTCAGGTTCTAAATTTTCATGAATTTTTAACTCAATAATTAATAAGGATAGCTATTAAATTGCCAAAATCTTGCAGAAAATGCTCCATAAAAATGTGTTCAGTTTGATATTATCCTTATTATTTTCTATGGGTTATTTACTCTCTGTTTCTTATTATTTTCTATGGGTCATTTACTCTCTGTTTAAAGATAACACCCTTCTCTGAAAGTTTCTGAAGAAATAATAATTATCCCCATTTTACAGATGGAAAAATGAAAGCTTATGAGCCACTGACAAGAGCACTTGAAGGAAGAATTTTTGCCTTCCATTTCAAAATCTACTTTTTTGGAATCAGGAACAGAAAATAAGCCTAATGTGTTCTTTTCCCAAAAATCAATTTAAAATATAATTCCAATATGGAAATTGGTACTTTACAAAGGAAATTTAGGGATAAAATGAATTTCACTGTAACAGGTACTCCACATTGTTTGTTGTCCAGAGGGTTCTGATGGTAGTTAACCTAAGCTCACCTGCATTAAATATTGACCCTGAGGGGCAATTTGAGGCCTTGCTAATGGGGCAATTTGGGGCCTTAATGATGCAGACAAAAAGGTCCACAGTCCTACTTGATGAAGTGAAGAGCCTCATTAGCATGATTTTCAAGGGTGGTACTCAAAGAATTAGCTTGCCAACCAAAGCCATGTCTAAACTGGCCAAATAAAGAGCTCTTCATTTAGCTAGAGTGCTACATTTGACCAGAGTCTCCATATTCCTGTGCATTGATTTTCCTTTTTCTAGAGCAATAAGTTATTTAACACAATGTAAATGGACAGTTCCCTGGCATTTTTCAAAACATTGGAGAATAGCAAAAACCTTGCACTTTTTAAAGCAATACTAAGAAAAAAAAATGTTAATGTAAGCTTACCCCAGACCACCAATTATCCCTAGTAGAGCATGGTTCTATGGTAAAAAACAAGGGCATATTGTTTAAGCCCTGGATTTGTGGAACAGGTGCCAATTTTTAATATTTAGCAAAGACAAATTTAGGAAATAAGGCATGCTAAATCACCTTTAAATTTAAAACAATTGAGCAACAAAAGCCATCACCTAATGTAATTTCAGTGACATGGATGTTGCTTTTGTAAGTGCTTAGTGAATTTAAAGCCACAAAATCTTTAGTAGACAAATATACACTCAAATGCAAACCACACACACACACACACACACACACACACACACACACAGCATGCAAACTCACATTCAGTGTTAACTCAGGGAGAGAAAATGCAGTTGTGTGTATACTTTTTCATAAGACATCCACATTCACTGAACAAACGTGTAGTCATTATCAGCAGCTGCGGAAAATTTCCCTTGTTCTGAGAAAAATGTATTAAAAAACACTTAGAAATATAACATCCAATAACTGATCGAGAATACCTTACAGATATTTAATTTTATCAAATAAATACATAAACCATTTTTTCTGTCATAGTTTTATGTTATATATAGGCACACTGTCTAATTCGATTACCAAATACGATAGACTCTTCTTTGACTTATTCGTACCCACTAGACTGGAGAGACTGAAGCGCCCTCAGCTTTGCCGCAGGCTCTCACTGCCTCCAGCTACTGCTTTAGTGACTGATTCAAGGGAAAAATAAAGCATGAAAATTCACAATGTGACACTTTTAACTAATCAACTGCAGGATAATTTTCCTTCAGCCCTGGTAACAGACATCCTCCATGTACACTCTCTATGGTTGACTACAATCTTTGGAATGAACATGTTTTAAAAATGGAATAAAGTAATTATTATCAAAACTAATTTGTACCTCAAACAGCCCAAATTAAATTCAATAAGTGCAGTAGAAATTACAGTGATTTAAGTTCTGGTGTTTCACCCTACTAAATTTTTAATTGTGGCAAATATGTTCTGCTTGTGGGATGTAGAATAAAAAGCGGGGCAAAGACTCCAGACATTCCTCCATATAAAAATGTTTTTGTAATCACTCTATTTAAATAGTAACATTTTATTTTTTTAAGCACTTAGTTTCTTGATCAGGATCCATATTCATGGGGTCTTGCTGTAATCCACTTTACCACTTAATGTTGCAATTCAAATGTTCAGTCAGAAGCAAAGCCCTCCAGAATAAAGCATGAATATTACCGTGTGGGGCTGTAAAGAGAAGACTATTAGAATATATCACCAACACACTAGGGGACCATTTAGTCCACTGCTCTAAATACATCATTTAATTACAATGGAGACATTACTTCATGTTTCTACTGATGTAAGTATTATTAGAATTCATGATATTCGCAGGCTACTGTGGGCCATTACATTGGCCATAAGCTATTCCATAAGATTTACTACTAAAGGCCCGCAAGGGTATTTGAGCATTCATGGATTCTGTGGCAGTAGGCTTTTATCTAAGACACATAAGTGAGGGACAACCGAGTTATTATCTCTAAGAAACATAGCTTAATATTTTGGATTCTAAAGGTTAAGGTACCATAAATCCTGAATTACTCTGAGATATCACATAAAAAGACATTTTTATTTTATTTTACTCTATTCTGCCTCTTAAAATATTTTATGATGGCAGTTTCTAGAGTTGTACCATGTTGTTTACATTCACTCCCTGGATGCATCAAAACACTGACACAGCATTTCTTTTAAACTGTAGTAATGAAAGCAAAAATACATTTTCAGTGTGTGTACAGTATGTGCATGTTGCATTTGTGGTACAAAGGGAAACAAGAGGCAGGGGTTAAACTAGTGCTTTTTTTTTTTTTTTTTTTTTTTTTTTTTTTAAGCATACTCAATTTTCAGTTTGATGAGTCTGGCTTGGTGCTTTGATTGGCTCTTTCCTGATGGGTGTCATTGTGCTGCCCTGAGCTGAGCTGATCTGCCCCTTCATGCTCTTAGAAACAAGATTCTATGGAACTGCACAGAGAAACACAGAGTCAGCTGCAAGAAGCAACTTCGAAAGACTGCCGGCTTTTTAGAAAATAAAAATTGCAACTAGAAAACTCAGTAAAGACAGATGAAATGGCTGAGTAAATTTGTCATGAAAATAGGCAGAGAAGAAAAACTTTTCTCTATGATAAAATGAAAACTTCTAGATACCTTCCCAACAAATGAAAAATTAGAGGTTTGGGAGAAAGCAATATTTTGACAAAAGCAGGTAAAACGCAGATTCCCACCAAACAATCTTGCTTCCCCATGTTGTGACAACACCAGCTTTACAATTCTCTCGAGCAGTTTTCATGGCATCCCAAGGCACATGTTATGCATACGAGTCTCAAGACGTCAAATATTTAACTCTTCGTCATTTTCCAGGAAAATTGTTAGGCAGCGTTCCACTATCTATTGAGAAATGGCTCTAAAATGACAAACAGCAGCAAGGCACTGGAAGAGTATAGTCGGGGCACAGAAGAAATTGTGTTTACCAAGAGGTAGGAAGAGCCACCAATTGAACACAGAAAAGTTGGTTTCACATGTTTGATTTCTGAATTTGTGATGTGAATGCCTCATTCTGGGGACAGGTATTTTTACCATATACCTCCCTCTCTACCCTCCCTTTACCAACATCAGTCAACTCCCAGAGCATACTATTCTGAGTCCCTAAAACAACCCTTAATCATAGGATTTCTATCACTGGTACATGACATGTCACTGGAAGGGCCAATCCTTATTCCAGAAAGTCACTTTCACAATGCATATTCTTATAGCTTTATGAGAGGCACAAAAGCTCTGAAAGTTATCTTTAAGAAAAAGAAGTAAATAAAATAAACAGAACTTCCTTGGCCAAAATTACTTTTTCTTTATTAAAACGTAAACATTTAGTTACTTATATAAAAATCATCACATATAAACAAAAACAAACAAAATCATCACATAGAAACATTAACAATATTTGTAATAAATACATATTTTTTTTTACCTTTTTCATCCAGTTACAATGTACTAAACCATTGCCTGTTTGATCCAAACTTCTATATTTAACCAGTTATTCTTTTGCACAAATATATAATTCATATATTTTAACTTCAAACACATGTGATCTAAATAATATGTAATATCCAATAATTTAGAATTAACATGTCATTAACACATTTTTAAAATATGAATACTATTTTTAATGAAATCACCGTGCTATAAAGATCACCCACATTTTCTAAAGCTCTAAGCATTATCTTGTAGGCTGGTAAACATCTTAAATGTGTGCCCACAGAAATGTGGGTTCAATTAATAATTTGGGTTATCAGTATGAAGCATCATTACTTTAAATCCACTATGAGTATTCTTTCATTTAGTCTTCTTTCTCAATAAGCCAATCATACAGATACTATCATTGTTCTGGCTTTACAATGAGTGAACTGAGGCCTAAAGAATTAAAGCATCCTGTGCAAGGTCATGAAGGCACCCAGCAGCAGAGGTGAGGGTGGACTAAGGCTGTCTGATTCCAGTCACAGTCACAACAGAGATGCTCACCCCCACCACTCTTCAGGATCCCAAACTTGTACTACATGAGCACTCAAATAGAAAGATGTGAAAGAAAATGAGGAAACAAGGAGGAGAGATGTTTGTAGGAATCTTTCTATACTTCCTATGCCTTTTGAAGTTAGACTTAATATGCATGAACCTGGCTATACTTAGCTCATTTTCTTTTCTCCAGTCATGTTATTTTCCAATTTTAGATTATTACAAATTCACACATCTACTAACTACCTGTTGTTTAGCTTACTACCCATAAAGAAATTAGTTCAATCCCTTCTTTTAAAAAGAAGTAAAACTCACAATGATCATTACTTTCTCCAATACTTTTCTTCTAAAGAATACCATGGTCTAGGGAAGCATTGCCCTTCCTTGTAATTTCAAGTCTCTTCACCTGTCAGGCCTGAATAGCCCTGTGGAATGGGAGCTTGAGCTCAGACCATGCCAGAATCCCAGCAGGAAGATCCAGCACAAGATTTTGACCACCTCTGAGCCAGACACACTGTTGGCTAAGAGATGAAAGATGAAGGTCAGGGCTCCATGACTTTTGCCTAGAGGAAATTTCATCCATGAAGACTCAGGGATATCAAAAAACAGAAGCTTGAGAAGATCCCCCAAAGTGAGAATCTGATCAAGTAGGCTGATGCTTGGAAAGGATTAGGATTCTACTGATATATTCACTATACATAGTAAGCAAAGACTGAGTGCAAGGGCCTGCTCCAAGTCCTGCGGATTCAACAATAAACCAAAAAAGGGCAGCAACTACTGCCCTATTATTGCAATGAGAGTGAACCCAAGGTTCACCACAAGTGCTCAGAGAACACTACTTGCTGTTCTCTGGAGCCCAGCTCTCTCCCACTCATCTTCTCACTGCTCCTACTGCCAAGTAGAGCAGCTCCAGAAGAAACCTCACACTTTAAGGCACTGCCCCAAGGGTTTCAGACACTAAGTCTCAAATTCCTACATTAACTCTCTTAATTCTTTTGGAAGTTACTCACACTTTGCTTGGGATGCAGAGAAAGCCCTCATCCCTGGGAGCAGGTATGGGAATATAGACATAGATAGTTATCTGAAAAAGAACTTTTCTGTCTGGAGGTAGATGGTCCCTAGAACTGAGAGAAATGGTTTTACAATCTCAGCAAGGCAGGATGTATTCAAGTGGACTAAACAAATGCCTTTTGTTTTCTTTCATGAAGTCCTGTATTTTAAATTAAGTACCTTCATGTGTTATTTTAGGCAGATAATTATACATTCTAATCTTACATTTAAATTCTATAGTTACAAAAGATATGAAACAAAACCTGTTTGATTATTTTTAACCTATCTGATGAAATCTGTCACATAAATTTTATACCCACCATTTTCCTTTTAAAATACATGAACAAGTTCTCAAATATTTGGAAATTTTACCTCCCCCTTTTTACTCCTTATCTTTCAGGCCCCATTCCAATTCCCATCACTGGAGTTTTGCCTAATGTATTCTCTTCCTATGCTTGAAATTATTTTTCTGATCACCCTTCCATACTTATCTGGAACTAAAAATTGTTATGACCACAGTATTCCAAGCGTTTAAAAAAAATCCTTTTGGACTGAGTCCTCAAAATATTATTACTATGTAACTGATCAAACAATCACGATTATATCACAAATGTTGATAAATATTCTTCAAAGGTAAAGTTAAAATTTTGTTGTAAATAATTACCTTAATGCAATAGATATGCTTTTTGTGTTCAAGTAGTTCATGTATCATTGGATAAAATATCTACTTATTCCTGGAATAACAATCCACAACAAATTTATTCCCATGTTTTATAGATCGAAGCATAAGAAAACTAGTTCACATAAATAAGACAGTGGAAGGACATGGAATTTTGTTATATCAATGTTTTTTAATTCTTAGAACTCAATAGCAAAAGTCACATAGTAATCTATCATTAAAAAGCTATGTTTAATTACAAATTGATTAGTTCTTCCTTCAGTGGTATATTTTAAAAGGAAATCTTTTGGTACTGGGGATTGAACCCAGGGGCACTTTACCACTGAGCTATATCCCAGCCCTTTTTATTTTTTATTTTGAGGCAGGGTCTCACTAAATTGCTGAGGCTGGTTTCAAACTAGCAATCCTCCTATCCTGCCTCAGCCTCCTGAGTTGCTGAGATTATAAAGTGTGCACCACCATACCAGACAAATCAGTTGTTTCTAAAAGAGCAGATGACTCTATCCTTGGAATAATTCATTTCCTAATTTCTGGTAAATAAATCAAGGTTTATCAGATGGCAATCATCCCTATCATTCCTTTACTCAGAGGTACGAGGCTTAACTTTACAAACTCAGAAACTGTTTGGAAATTTTCTTCTTAATTTATTTCAACACATCTCTCAAAGATCATCATTTTGAATAGGAAAAAAAGTAATTTATACTTTTATATCTTTTTATCAAATCCTAAGACCTATTGATGTGACTTATTCTACTTATGGAAAATATTTGTTATACAACCTAATGGCAAAGAAAGCACTTATTACCAAGTTAGTTAAATTGGCTTCCTACAACAAATATCTAACTTTATCTTTCATTTCAAATAAATATGCTAATCTATGTCCCCACGAACACCATATTTCTTCTGAATTTTACTGTTAAGGTAGATAGATCCTGATTTTGCTGCGTGAATGAGGAACTAAGGCATTTCCTTTTTTCCTCTTTGGGCTCTTCGTAGTCTTCCTCTTATTGTGGATGAAAGAGCCCTAAGTGAAAATAATCATTTAAATTTAAAGCCTCATCACATGGTAAAAAATATTCCACTTCTAATATCAAGTGTCACCCTTTCTAAAAACCAAGTCAGATAATCATGTTTAAAAGGTGTCTGGATTAGAGGAATATACTTCAAATGTAATATTTCATGAAATCTCTTCATTTGGAACCTACACCCAGGAAGAGAAAAAAATATTTTATCATGTGTTATGAGTTTTGAGTTTTGATTTTTTTTATAAAAGAAGAAGAAAAATAGCTGTAACAGTGAAAATATGGAATGACAATCAGCATGAAACTTCTATCTCAGGTAAATTCTTGGGTAAATCAATTCAATAAAAATAAAATTAAAAGGTATATAGATATAGAGATATAAACTTCTGAGTACCACTTCAGGAGACTGATACTCTTAAAACCATATATGCTCTGCCCATCTTGGAAAATGTTGGTACCCAGAAATACATTTACCATTGTGTGAAAAACCATGGTTGCTCATGGAAGATCCAAATTTTACAGTCCCTGAAAATTAAACAATACTAGGAGCCCTCTTGAAGGAAAAGAATATCAAAATGTAGTACATTCTTAAATGCAGGGCCTAGGAAGTAGTCCACGCATCTGAACATATGACTAACATTTCGCTAGTTCCATGAAAACTCCGCCTCTGAATATGGGGCTACTTAGCACCTTTTAAATTGTTGGCCTTAGGGACCTCAGCTCAGAAAGAAAGCGTTCTATTTTAACATCTGATTAGAACCATGTTTCTACTGTCACTTGTGATATTTCTTCATGCAGACTTATCTCCCTCCTCTCTTAGACCACAAGCCATTAAGAACCATTTTCTGCTCCTGAAAACTCTCTATAACGCTGCATAGTGGTAATACTGAAATGCTGATAACCAAATAATTTACTGGAGCCTTTTCCCATTGCAAGGAACAATACAAAGTCTTTTTTTGTGTGTTTTCCAAGGATCTCTTAGTTTTATGAGAGTCCAAAAATGTTAGAGCATACTGCTCCCTTTTATCATATGTGTTCTGGGGTGCACTGTTCCTTCAGGAAATCTCAGGTGGGCTAATGGTTGGATAAAAGGTAGCCTCACTCAGGACTTGTTGACAGCTCAGAAGGAAAATGAAGCTTTAGTTGGATAGTGGCTGGGTTCTCCTTGGGGACCTTAGAGGGAATTTCTGAAAGCTTGGTAGTTTCTGACCTAGAAGTTGGATCCAGAACACAATGGCAGGCAATATATTTTTTTTATTCTTACTATATGTAGCTGTCTTTGTTAATAGATGCTTTGGATCCCAGTCATAGCCATCACCTGGGTCTCAAGCCTGGATCCAGACAGCTCTCTGAATGGAGGTTGCTTCTTCCTTCTGAACTGTACAAAATAGCTCTGATTATATCCTCTTTGCTTGACAATGTAGGATCCACCCTAATTAAAGGAATGCTCATTATTTCCAGGGTGCTAAAAATTGCACTTTCAAGGATAAGATATCATTACCATTAGTTAAAGTTGATCTGTTCTCCTGAGAGATAATTTTCCATTCATTCCAAAAGGCTCAAATCTTCACACCTAGGGAGCTGCTTTGGTGGTCCTATAAGGCAATCTTTTACCTCTGTCATTAATATATGCTATAAAACACAAGTTTATTTTCTAGGAAGGCATTGTACTCTTTGCAATTTATCATCTATCTGCCCTTTTACATATATTTATGTTCAAATTTTCTCTTTTTTCCTCAGACTCCTTAAGGGCATAAATCGCATGAGGACATTGCTCTACATACCTACAGTGTTTAGACAGTTGTAGTCAGGCAGAGCCTAGTTGATGTCAAGAAAGTTACAAGTCTCCCCAAATTGAATACACATTGCTTCATATTATGTTTACAAGTACATGTTCCTGTGTAGGAGCTAAGATTCTAAAATGAATACTAGCAGTCTATGGCTCTTTGAAAGCACCCCATCCCCCACCCTTTCCCAGCTTATATAGTTACCCTTCCCGTATTTGCTGACATAAACACAGGCTCAGCAAGGTACCTCATTATTAAAGATCTTATGAGTTATGTGTTTTTCAAGTAGGTATAGAATTAACAGGTGTCCCTGCTTCATCATGTTGGTGGCCCAAAAAGAGTTACGGTGTCTTTCACCTTGTCTTTCAAATGAGTTCAAAGAAGAAGACAGCTTTACATGATGGAAAGACCCTCACAGTCTCAATTAGATTAATAGACAATTTTCTTAATCCAGTTCCACAGCATCTAACAAGGACTAAGTTTTACTGTATAAATTACAAAATAGTAATTTATGGACCAGAACACATTTTTTGATATGTAAATTTTCAACTATATCTGGACAATAATAATAACTACTAACATTTACTGAATATTAAATACATGTCAGATTTTATAAATGAATTATCTTATTCTAACAGCAATTCTATGAGGTAGGTATTGCTTTTATCCTCATTTTGTAAATTAGGAAATAGAAACTTAGAAAAATTACTAAATTTAAACAGGTAGGTGGTAAAGGAAGCAGTATTTATGCCCAAATTAGTCCCATATTTCTAACTAATATTATTACAGAGGGAAGTTTAAGAAATATTTCCAGTACTATTTATTCAAGGCTGATTTCTGTGATAATGATATAGGGAAAGCAAAACCCATTTTGGGGGGGGGGTCTATTGTTATAGGTCATTATAATGAGATATAACAGTTTCTGTAAAATTGCTAACAACAAATTCCATAAGCCAAATTGAAGGTTACTGGTGATCTGTGCATCAGAAACGATATGGTATGGTATTCTGGAATTGGAGTCAAGTGCTGTCTTTGAGCTGTTTTTATGGAGTAAAGTGCTTTGGGAAAAGATCTCACTAAAATGCAGGTATTTCTATTCTGTGGTCCTGTAAAAATCAACATTCATATGTAGACTTTTGATTATTTCCATTTACTGGGTGCTATTGGCAGATTATGCATAGTAAGCTTATGTAAACTTTTCAGTATCCACTCCAATTTGATGTCACTAGACCCAAATCTTAGTAACCATCTGTATAAAAATGACTATGAATTTCATTGTTATGAAATTTAGCCAAGACAAAAGGATATCTGTCTTTTGAAAGAGCAATATAATTTCAAACAGAAAAAAATATTGTTTGTGTCAGATAATTTATTTTGCTATTTTTGAAATGCTCAAATTCCACAAAAAAACTCTTTTATTTATCTATACTTTAAAATAGACTGAAATAGTCTAAGGAGTAAACCAATATGATCTTCCAACATAAACACTTTTGATGGTAGTGGTATATGTATTTTAACATCTACAATTGACATCATTTCAGCAAAGTAATGACAAGTAGGTAGTGTTAAACACTTAATAATATACAGATGATATACAGCTTGCAGTACTAACATAAATTGTAGGCATCAAATTACCAGAATACAGTAGATTTAGGTTTGTGTTTTGATGAGAAATGTTTGTACTGTGTTGGAACAATCAGTTGTAAATTAGTTATTTCTTTGAAATTGACATTTGCTTCATGTTTCTTTGAAAACTTGAACATGCTTCTGATACTTACAAATATTAGACTCTGTGTATATGATGTATCAGTATTACGGTTTAGAAATGAAGTGTCCTTTTAAAGCTTGTGTGAGGCAATGCAAGAATTTTCAGTGTTAAAATGATTAGATTATGAGGTGTGGCCTAATGAGTGAATTAATCCACTGATACAGATTAACTGGGCAGTAACTGTAGCCAGGTAGATTGTGGCTGTAGAAAGAAGGTCACTGATGGTTTGTCTTTGGGGTTTATATTTTGTTCCTGGTTAGCAGAGACATCTGTCTGCTTCTTGATTGCTGGGTCCTGAGCTACTTTCCTCCACCAAGCCCTTCCACCATGATGTTTTACCTTACCTTGGGCCCAGAGCTATGGAATATGCCAGCTGTGGACTGAACTTCTGAAACTATGAACCCAAATAACCTTTTTCTCTTTTAAATTGTTATTGTTGTCAGGTCTTTGGTCACAGTGATGAAAAACCTAACTAAAACAATTAGTTTCCTGTAGGGCTATAACAAATTACAACTTTAAAGGTTTAAAACACCACAAATTTATCATCTTCTTATTTTGAAGGTCATAAATCTGAGATGGGTTAAAGGCTGAAATCAATATGGCAACAAGCAGAGTTCTTTCTAGAGGATCGGGGGAAGACGCTTTCCTTGCCCTCTCCAGCTTTTTGAGGTTGTTTCAATATCTCAGCTCAGGACTGCATCTCTTTGACATCAACTTTCATTGTCACATCTACTCTGATTCTGACCTGTTACCTCCCTCTTAAAGGACCCTTATGATTACACTGGGTCCCCTGGATACTTCAGTTTAATCTCAACTCAAAATTGTTAATTTAGCCACATTTGAAAGTATGGTGACATATGCCTGATGCCACATAATATGACCTAGTCACACTTTCTAATGATTAAGATACATATAGATTTGAGGAAAGGGAAATATTATTCTGCCCATCACACATGGTGGTAATGTATGTAAATGAGGATGTAACTAAGTGTTCCAGGGCCTGGGCTTCATAGCAACCAAATAGCTTTGGCCCCAGGGATCATCTCATCTGGAAAGTAGTTATTTCTAGAAGTCCTGATGGATACATTAGGTGGGACTTTTAAAGAAGTCCTCAGAAAACTTCTCTTTGTTTTCATTGGCTGGAATAGTATCTCATATCAAATCCTGAACCAATCAGGAATCTGAGTGGGGATAAAATTATTCTCCACAGAATGAATCATGGCTTATTTCTGAAACAAAAAATAGCCTGATTGGTAGGCTGTAGGGAGAGAGATGGAAAACTAAAAATAATAATAATGATGATAATAATTTAATATAGAGTTCTCTTAACAACAAGGAAGAAAGACTGAACATGGAGTAAGCAACCAACAATATACATTGCCAAGCTTTTAAAAATTTATCTTAAATAATAATTACAATGAAGAATGACTACATATAAACATAATTACCCTTATTCCATAATATGAGGTAACTTGTTTAGAACAACAAATATTTTGTGATACACTCATATTATAACACTATATATAACACTATAGTCAACATATAACATTATAGTCATTATTTTATAATGATTATTAGCTGGTTTATTGGAGGGGCTTTTTATAATTGCTGTGGACAAGTATAAAACAACAACAACAAAAAAACCCTCAAGAAACTAAGATGTACGTTATCTCAAAAATACAACACTGACCCTTGAGTTCTGCAAAAGATGGGAATCCAGCAGTCAGGAAATTCAGCTTGCTGGTCAGACTATGCCACGTGCTGCTTCTTATTCCACCACACCACAACTAGTCTTAGATTTTGGATCTTACTGGGGTTCTTGCCCATCAGATTATTCACACTCACTTCCTTCCTTTACCTGACATTTCTTCTGTGTGACTACAGGCTCTTATCCACAATTCCTGGCTTTATTTTCTAGTTCTCAGCACTCTCCTCAGTTTTCTGCTGTTATCTGGTGCCTCTTGTGTGATAATCATCTCATCTAGGAATCCTGTGGTCCACCTGCTGATGGGATGCTGCTCCTTGCTGCCCTGTTGGCTTACTTCTTGTCACCTGCTAACCTGTCAGGTCCATACAAGTTCACCCAGGACAGAATACCTAAGGGGAGCTGTTTTATTAGTGTAACTGAGACTTCCAAACACAAGCTGGTGGGAGAAGAAAGAGTGTCTTCTTGATAATGTGGCGATGTCACCAAATATCCTGGAATAAGTAAAGCAAGGGTAGTAAGAAACCTTGCTCTGACATGTTTTAGACAAAACACACTCCTGTTCAGGAATTCCTATCTTATTGGCTTTCTAATGTTAAAGTCCCTCATAATAGAAATCCTAAAACCAAAGTGATTGACATTCAACTTTTTAATATAAGAACAGATTGTCTATTTTTAGAAGGGCAGAATAGTCTCAAAATTTGAAGACCAAATTTAGTTTCACTGGAACACTTGGGAATACTCAATGCCACAGTCAAACTGCTTAAAAAACAAAAACAAAAACAAACAAACAAAAAAAAAAACTGGATTGCCAAACCTGCTGATTTTAGGAGAGGGGCAACTAACTAGACAGAGTTTGAACCCTAATGTCATAGTATCTACAGATCTATGCCCTTTCTCAACTTGTATAGCATATAAAGAGCTAACCATAGACAGGTAATTAAAATAGGCTTTCCAGAAGATTATGTACCACTCTAGCACTGTGGACAACTAAGCACTTAATAAATGCTTTGGGGAAACCATTATTTGATCATTTGTGTTATGCAACTGTGAAAGAGTAGCAATTTGGAAAAGTTCAAATAATCTTCTGATCATGCTTAAGAGCATCTCTGTACAATATTATACTGCTTGCATTGTGCTTCTTAGACATATAATATCCCTGGATGCTTTCCACCTAAAATCTATAAAATTGGACTTATCAGCAGATAAAGTCTCCTTTTTTGGTCCTTCCATCTCTCTCATTCAAAGGGCCTCCAGGGGCTTTGTCATGGCTCAGTTCTCTTACCATCCAGTCTTAGTTTTCTTTCTCTTTGGTATGTACCATACATAGATGTATATTCTCTGCTTTTTTTTTTTTTTTTTTTAACCTCATTCTCACCTCAAAAAGCTTGTTCCTTGAGGACATGACTTTCAACTATTAAAAAATAAATATAGTAATAACTTGTGTATGCAATATTTCATAGTCAGGAAAGGCACTTACATATCGTTTTCCCATTTAATCTCCATAAGAATCGCTTAGTATTGGTAGGCTGGACATTATCATCCCACATTTAAAAATGAGAAAAATGAGCTTCTCAGGTGCTTAAGTGAATTAAGCAGGCCACCCACAAACAAAGGGGGAGAAGGACAGTCTGCAACACAGATATAGGTTCTATGCTTCTTGCTTTCTAATCCTTCATCTAAATTCTTAACTTTGTCCTGAAAGTAATCAAAACAATGATGGCTGTAACTAATGGTAAATTAAATGAAAATTTCCCCCTAAACATGCAAACCACTCTTCCTCAAATGGATCAGTACAATAGTCAGTCTTTTTATTAGGTGGTTACAACTCCTGGCATGTATTGTAATGCAGACAGTTTTGAACTAGAATGCTCAGGTAGTTATCCAGATTTTTCCTGCCTCCCTCACTGCCTCCAACATATATAGGTAAACATGAGGAGAAATATAAAATAAAGTATATAGTTTCAACCAGAGAGCCAAAATTTGAGGTGTGGTAATTTTTGGAAATTTCCATTCAAGTCTCAAGGGTCTCAGAGAACTGATAGTGTTCAGTGACCTTCAGTGGCAGCATATCACCCTTGGGGGATTGAAATTGATTTTCTTTGTGTTACTATGTGAGGATCCAAAGCACCCACCCCTGACCCTCAGGTTGCCTGGGATTGTGCCATGTGCTAACAGTGACAGATATGAGCACCAGATTTGAGGGAACCACAAATGTCAGCAGCAGGGCTCTGGGCCTGCATGCATTCTTTTGAAGTTATTCTTTCAGATGGTGTTTTCTTTTTATTGCACTCTTCTCTGCATGCTGACTCATGTGCCAATTCAGTTCTAAACTTGTTTGGTTTTTTATCTTATGAAAAACAAAAATTGGTTACTTGCTAATTGATTTAATTCTTACTGTAAAATGTTTATGACTGAAATATGCAAACAAATTTGAATTCTATGTGGTCTATACTATACTCACTATCTTATATAAAGTGATGAAAACCATAAAGGTTCAAGTCCCCCAGGTGTTGGTCAGCCAAACTTTTAGAGAAATCAGTGGTGACAGCAAAGCAACTTTGCACAGAAATCAGAGTGGCTCCAACGTGAAGCTGCAAAGCTTAAGCTGCAGGGCTCCTTCTTTGCACAGACCCCTTTCAAGACCCTGAGACAGGGCTGTACTGGGTGTTTACATGTTCATGTGTTTCTATAAAATTTGCAAAACTAAAGCATTTAACTACAACTGTTAAAGAGTGGTGTTTCTCTTCTTTCTCCATGTGTTCTGGTGTCTTGTGGCATTGGAGAAGCCATCAGTTCTGTGGGATCTGGCTTAAGGGAGGTTGAATTGGGGATGCACTTGATGTGAACTCACTGGAATATATTTTTGTGATTCTTGGGCCTGTCTGTGTGGATTGAAGTCTTTGCTAGCCATCCCACTGTGGAAGTGGCAACCAGGTATGTTCCTACCATCCACTGGGCCAGGGTACCTAGCACAGTGACAGGAAATCAGATGCACAGGGAGCATCACGGCAGAGAGTGTCTTTCTGAAAAAACTGTTGTTCTTGTAATACTAGTAAATTTTTCATCAAATAATCTCATCAGTATCCAGCAAAAGGGGTTTTTTTTCAAGATGGTAGAATAGACAGGATAGAAAGTTATCTCCTATCAGGCATATATTAAATAATGTAGCATGTGTAATTCTAGATACACTATCTATCCAGCACACCTTAATTTCTTTTTGATGGGAACTAAACAAAATAGCACTTATCAGAATTCTTGCGGTTGTAGGGTACAAAATATAGGATTAAGAACAGAAAGTTTGCTTCTAATAATTCACATATTAAAGTAGTTTGATACAAGATTTTCCCAAAACTTTTAACAGTCTTAATATTTCCAGGACATTGTCAATGATGACTTGTGAAGCTGAACATCAAAGCTTTCCTAAGCTATTAATATTATTAAAATGTTTGAATTATCATACTAAGCAGCATAAATTATATTAATAACATCTCCATTGAAATATAAAGGATTTTGTCAAATGAAGAGACTCAAAGAGTATTCATCTGAAGAAAAATACAGGTATGTTAGACAATTAATTAAAAATAAAAAACAGCTTTTCTACCCTCCCTGGAATTGGGGATATTGTGATTTGACTACTTTTCTGTATTTGTAAGTTGTCCTGACTATTTTCCTGACCCCACCAATATCTTTGAGATCTGGAAAAAGTGTAAGAAAAATGTATCCATATTACATATCTAAATACCTGAAGTTTTAGATATGTTAAAGACTATGGATAAAATATATTCCTCAATTTTGATAGCTATAACTCCAAAATTATAAATTTTTATTAAGTATAGGGAACAAAGTTGTCTTTGGATGTCCAGAGTGTGGTCAAATATTATGACTGAAATTAATTATTGCATGTGTGTGCATATATACATATGTGTGTGTATATTACCGATATATACATACATATACACATATTTGTATGTATTTTATTGATGAAAAGGTGATTTTTTGCTATCTTATACTGGAGATAGAACCCAAGGGTGCTAAACCACTAAGCTATATCTTAGTCTTTATTATTTTATTTAATTCTATTTTTTTGAAATGGGATCCCACTAAGTTGCCAAGGCTGGCCTGGAACCTGCAATCCTCCTTCATCAGCCAAGCTAATCACTGAGATTACTGGTGTGCACCACAACACCCAGCTGGAATGGTGAGTTTTGAATAATAATTACATAAAGATGTGTATAAATAAAAAATTAAAGAAGCTTATTTTTGTATTTTTTCTTCTAGGAAGAGTACTTTGTGTATGGTAATAATCTGGGCTTTTAGATAATTTTTATTTTGTAAATAATTATGTTACACTATCAAACATTTTAGAATTTTCTAATTTTTCAAAAATTTTTATTTGGAGAGACTTTATTGGGACAGTTGCAACTGGAATTGTCAGTAAACTTTTAAAAGAGATGTATGAATACAGAAATGAATCTTGAGTTTTGAATATTGTGTTCAAACATTGTAAGAAGTCATAAATGATGTGTATCATTAGAGAAGGTATTACCAACTTTATCTTACAAATAGCTAACATTGGTAATAAATCTAGTTATCTCTTAAGACGATATCTAGTCAGGTAAAGAATCCTTCTTCACTTCAAGCCTTAATAGATAGATCTACCTATATACAAATTCAAGAGTAAAATGTATATTTTTTAATATTGAAAAGTGTTTTTTGGCTGCCACTGATGGAACTGTTGTATTTGACTTCCAGATTCGTAAGCTAGAACACGAATACAGACATAAGTGAGTGAATGAAGGAATAAATCCCTGGCCACAAAGGGAAATTCCAAGAAGGTAGACTCTTGCAGACATGATGAGGAAATAAAAAAGTAGTGAGGATAATTAATTTTTTCTCTCTCTTATTTTATCACAGAAATCATCTTCATCATGTACATCTCAGATATCGATAATAGAATACTATAAAAATCTTCACAATGTTTAGGCACAGCCACCTTTTGTTTTAAAGACATAGAACACAAAATGGAGAAAAGCCTTTTCATTGGGTCTGAAGGTATCAGTCATGAGGGCACAGGTTTGGGTCTATAGGTAGCCCTGTGTGAGTGGTAAGTGTTCAGTCCCTGGAGAGAGAAGAGCTAGGGTTCCTTAATCGACTCTGCGTGTGTTGGTTGTGTGTCCAGGACAGGGTCTTGTCCAAATTTAAGGGTGTTATAGTTCGGATCTGGAATGTCCCCCAAAGGCCCTTATGTTAATAAGGGCTTGATCCTCAGTTTGGTGCTAATGGAACCTGGTGGAGCCTTTAAGAGGTGAAGTTTAGTAGATCTTGAGTCACTGGGGACATGCCCCAAGTGGGGGCTGTGGGACTCTGATCTCTTCTCTTTCTTTACCCAGATGCTTTGAGGTAACCAGTTTCCTCCACACTGCACTCCTGCTACAATGCACTGCCCTGTGCCCAGCCCAAAGTCAACAGACCAACTGTGTCTTGAAACCTCTAAAACTATGATCCAAAATAAACTCTTCCTCACTTTAAGTTGATTATCTCAGATATTTTGTTACAATCATGGAAAACTAACACACACAAAAGCCAACACTGCCTTATGTCTAATTTTTTTTTCTTAATGAAAATATACAAGCTAAAGCCTCCGTAACACCTATACCTATCCCCAGAAAGAACTTCTGGATAAACATGGCAGATTATAAACATGTATTTGCTACAATTGCTCTCCAGGTCCCAGTAAATTGCTTAACTAGTGATTTTTTTTTTTTAAGTCATAAACTCCCAAGAAAAAATGACTGAAAAGGATCCAACAATATCAGAATTTAGAAAACTAAAACACAAATGTGTGAGTGGTAACTGAATGAGCAGATGAGGGCAGATTAAAACTTAAGGTGTCCATTGGTCTTGGAGCTTTTTTCCTTTCACATCCAACACCCACTTCCTCAGATAATTCTGTTAACTCTACTTTCAAAATATACCCAGAATCTCATTGTAGTTCACAAACTTTACAAATCCTACCTACTGTTGTGCATTGAATTGTTGCCTCCAAAAAGATATGCCAAAGCCACGTCTCTGGTACCTGAGAGTGATCTCACTGGGAAATAGGGTCCTTTTGATATCAAGTTAAAATAGTAATAGTGATACTACATCAGGGTGGGCCTGAAGTCCAAGGAGTGGTGTTATTATAAGGAGATTTGGAAGCATGGCGGGGAAAGACACCATGTAATGATGAAGACAGAGATTGGAATTATGATGACCTGAGCCAAAGAATACCAAGCACTGCGGGAAACAACCAGAAGCTGCAAGAAACAAAGAAGATTCTTTCTTAGACCTTTGATAGGGAGATGTTGACCTCTCAATTCCAGGCTTTTAGCTACCAGTCAGTGCGAGAACATATTTTTGTTTTAAGCTGTTGGGTTTGAAGGAATTTGGTACAATAGCCCTAGGAAATAAATATACTTACCATTATCTCTTGCCTAGACTAATGAAGTAATTCCTAACTGATTATTTCTACATCTACCCTGCCCCCTCCTTCCATCCTTTCTCAACACAGAACCAGTAATCTTCCTGAAATAGAAATCAGATCACTTTGTTTCCGTGCTTAACATCCTGCATTAGCCTTCCATTTCCTTCAGAGTAAAAGCCAACACTGTATAAGGGCACAAAAGGTGCTACAGAATCATAGCGTACCTCTGCACCCAATGTTGTCACCTCACTGCCTACCTGATCATTTATCACATTACTCTTTCCTTTGCTCATTCTACTGCAGCCACACCAGCCCTGGCCTGCTTATCAAGCTCATAAGGAAAGTTCTCACCTCCAAACCTTGGCACATGTAGTCCCTTCTGCTACAATAGCCTGGCCCACCTATGCCCTTGGATACCTCCTGCTCTTCCATCAAGGCTATTACACAAAGCCACAGACTTCATAAAGCCTCTCATAACCCTCCTTCTTAAAATTACCACTTGTCCATCTCCTGGCACCCTCAATTCACTGGCTCTATTCTAGTATGTTTCTTCATGGCACAAGTAAGTCCCTAATACATGAAATAATTTATTTAGTTGTTATTTATCTTCTAATGGCCTGGATCTTATACTCTAAGCCCCTTGAGAAGAGGAAAAAAAAATTTTTTTTTAATTTTCTTCAGTATTTCAAGAATCTAATCCCTATTACATCAAATATCTGTTGAGCAAATTTGGTGTACTGATTGGAGAACCTCAAAAGAATGCTAAATATCCATCATAGAACCCCAGAAACACTAAAGAACTCCTGAATAACAAAACTGGAAATAGGAAGATTTGAGGCTAAGGTGGAGGAAACAGTTTGAAAAAAAATATACAACCATTGGATCCCTAAGTCTCCTTCACCCACTAGAAGAAGGGAATAGGTCTGATTTTTGACAGAAGTTTCTAAGAGATTCTAGAGATAAGGGAACAACTACAAGGGTCATATATGAAGTTTGTTCACTAAACAAGAAGATCCCAACTCATATTTCTTTTGGCTCAAAGGATGTTGATATCAAAGCTCATAAGTCATGAGAGTGAGCTTGTAAGATTTCTTTCTGAAAGAACTGGCAAGCCCAAAAGAGTATTTATTTATAAAAGAGTTGAAGATACCCAAAACCCAGCCACAGCCCCTCATTCTAAGAGAGAGAAGCTACCCACTGACACTGGACATCTAAGGTGCTGTTTGTGACTCAACCAAAAGCATAAAAGGATCACCAGGCACTTTAAAAGGGCCTTTAATTTGAAAGACTTCC
Source organism: Tamias sibiricus (assembly GCA_025594165.1). Classification (NCBI taxonomy): domain Eukaryota; kingdom Metazoa; phylum Chordata; class Mammalia; order Rodentia; family Sciuridae; genus Tamias; species Tamias sibiricus. The sequence continues at coordinate 128,763,575 of CM046660.1, forward strand.
TCAACCAACAACGAAGTAAAGCAAGTTCATGTGTTTCTACTTATTTTTAAGTAACTTTAAGACACTATAACAAAAATAAAATCTTATATTAAAAGAAATATTTGTCCAGGTAGGGATGTAGCTCAATGATAGAGCTTACTTACCATACACAAGGCCTTGAGTTTGATCCCCAGCAACCTCCCCTGCTCCCCCTGCGGGGGAAAAAAAATTCCCAACCTAATATATCTATTTAAGCCTTAAGATACCAAGAACTTAAGACAATTATGTTATGGTGTTTTCTGGAACCTGATAAATGAATTGGTTTCCAGGCATTTGAGATCATAATTGATTCCAGGAAAAATGAAACACCTCTTCTGTGTAGATTTGCCAATCCAATTTTGTTCAGACTCTGTATATTCAAACTACTTTGCACATTTTACAAATACATATTGAGTATTTACTGTGTACAAGGCATTTTTGAGTGCTGGGGAAAAGCACAAATAATGTCATTGTTATTGCTTCATTACCTATATGATGTGTTCAGGACAAGAATAAATATTTTTGATTTGTTACAAGAGAAAAGTGAGTTTACAAAGAGCCTATGTGGTTTAGGCAAAATCAATTCATTTGTTTAAAAAAATCCCCCAGTGGTAATTCTTCCTAACTGATAAAGTTCAAATTCTTCTGGAAATTTGACTTTGATCAAGTTTCTAATCTGATTTTCTAATAGTTAAATGCCTTCCTAGGAATCCCTAATATTTATCCCTAATATTTATCAAAAAGATTACATGGTGAGATTTTTAAGAAAGTATTTTGAAGTTCCCCTCCTTACTTCTACTCACTCATTTTATTTTTTTTTTTTCCCAGAGAAGGAGGACCAACAATTTAAGACTATTCCAAAAAGCCCATTGGCTCAAGCAATTACCTGATTTCCTCTCCTTGAAAATGTCATGCACATTTTAAACACATTGACAAGTAAGTTTGAAATGCTTGTCACATTTGGAGATGCTACAAAATGCAGTCTCCAAGGATAAATGGATCTTTGGATTAAAAGCTGTTATTAGGTCCCATCTTTGATATTTTTTCAATCTTCAATCTAATAACGACATTCTCCTCTCCTATTCTGGTCTCTCAAAGTCTTCTGAAACTCAGTGCAATTTAGTCCATTTTCTTTTAGTCGCTAGTTACAGAAACCCCAATTAAAATAACCTTAAATAATATGTTTACATTTTACTGGAAATCCAGTGAATTCCAGGGAGGTTAAGTCATGTGTTCAAAGCCACTATTAAAGAACCAAATTATTTTCATCCCCTCTTTACCATTTTTGGAAGTAGCTCCACCCTCTTATTAGTGGTATCATGACTACAGCTTTTCCAGGAGGTGCATCTAGATAAAACAAGTAGGAGAAGGAAAGGATATACTGAGAAGTTTCAGCCACACTCATCTAAATGCAATTATAATCACAAATTTGTATTACTTTATCACCTCTTGGTTCCTACCACAATGTCCCTTCATTAATAGATAATTCAAAACAAGTAGGATCAGAAAGTTTGTGTTTCAATCTTAGCTATCTCTTTAAAACTCTGTTACATTAGACAAATTACTATGTATGTCAATTTCTGCATGAATATGTTAAAGATTATTAAGTCTTTCTATATTATTAGGCCTATTGGAATTATTCAAATCTTCTGAAGCCATGATGTACCTTTAAGAGTTATACAGAGCTACAATTTATTGATAATTTGAGATAGATACTATGTCAATGATTTTAACAAGCAATTCATTTGCTCATCACAATAATTTTACAGATGAGAAAATTGAAATCCAGAAATTGAGTATCTTGCCCCAGTAAGGAGCTGAAATTTTAGTTATACCTGTGCCAAAGCTCATGAGCTCAACTATCATGCTTTACAGACTTATTGCTATAAATACAGAATTATTACTGTTTCTGATAACCGCCCATAATAAACCTCCCATAATATTCCTCTATTATGGCCTATAATATATCAATTCAGTACTATTTATTGAGTACTCCTTTTTATATTAGGATGATCTGAGGATGATCCAGATCCTTATATTTGTTTCCTGTTCTCAAGGAAATTATAACAAAGCCAGGAAGACTAAAATAATTGATCATTCAAAGCACCATGCAATAAATGTGAACAGACTGGCACAGGCAATATCTGGTGCAGAATGTACAGGACAAAGCGTTCAGGGTTGTGGATAGCATTGAGGCTTAGAGAAGAAAGTGAACTTCTGGTGATTGGGTAGAATTGATATAGGAATTGAGAGTAAGAAAAGGTACTCTAAGCCAGTCAGGAGCAATCATAGACCAGAGACCAGTAAAGAAAAACCTCTGAGGAGAAATAAACTAAATGATCCACCCAGGACTAGAAGGTCTGCATATGTAAAGCAACATGAAGGTTGAGGTCGATGAGAAACTATTACAAAAATTCTGTCCCAGACAGATGCTCTTTTTTCAAGCTGAGGAGTTGAGTAGGGGACACTGGGCCCAGTAGTGAGCAAGAAATCACCTGAAAGGGAAATAGTAGAGCCAGAGTTTTTCATTTGCAAATTTGAAAAGTCTTCCAAAGCATGCTCCTTGTCTATAAGGGTTTATTTTTGCCCACGTATTTTAATATTTTCCAAAAGAATTTTCTTGGAAAAACTTTAGGCCATCTTGAAAAGCCAATATTAGGATTAAAAACCAAATATAGGTGAGCCAAAGGGTACAAGGTTTCAGGTAGGAGGAGTAAGTTTTTTGATACTCATTGTATAGTGTGGCAATGATAGTTAATAATAGTCTATTGTCTATTGTCAAAATTGCAAAGAAAGTAAGTTTCAAATATTTTACCACAAAAATGTATATAAATTGGTAGGCATATTAATTAGCCTGATTTAAGCATTCAGAATTGTATACATATAAAGAGGCACATTGCTTTGTACCCCTTAAAATATGGGTAATTATAATTTATCTATTTACAACAAACTTTAAAATAAATTTTTAAAAATTTTAAGTGAAATAAAAATGAACATTGCTTAGACCTTTCCTCTCTCCAGTACACACTCTCTCTCGTATGGCAGGGACTCAACTCAGTGTACCTTGAACTTTCTTGGTTTAAATGGATAATCTTTTTTAACTAGAAGCTTGGTATATTCTTTTTGGAATACTTAAAACTCTCATACTTATCCACCCAGAAACACCAGTATTCAAGGATAGGAATCATTGAATCTCACCTCATATTTTGCCTTGGAAGTCCCATTTTTATTCAAATTTATTTTAATATTGGTTCTAAGTAAGTCATTCAGATAAACTGAAATATATAAAGGTTAAAATTCACAGAATTCCTTGTTTTTAATTTTTAGCAAGTTTGTTGAGCTGTAAATAATATCAATAATTAGTGCATACAAAGGATTATTCAATTAAAATAAGTTCAATTAAGTAAGTATATGAGCATATACCCATAAAACTATCACTGCAATCAAGATTCTGAATATTTCTGCAATATCCTAACAGTTCCCATCCTAATAGTTATACCTATGATCCCTCTGTTCCCTTTGCAAGCCATTTGTCTCTACTTTCCTATCGCCAGGCAACAAGTAATCTGCTTGCTATCACTCTATATTTTCTGGAATTTCATATAAATAGAATCTTACATTATGTAACTTTTGTGTCAGATTTCTTTCACTCAGCATAATAGTTCTTCAAATCCATCCATGATGATGTGTATATTAACAGTTAGTTTCTTTTTGTTGGTGAATAGTATTCTATTGTGTATTAATTGTTTATCCATTCACCTATTGTACATTTGAATTGTTTCAGTTTTCGATTAGTACATATAAAACTGTTATGAACACTTGTTTATTATGAACACTTGTTTACACTATTTTGAAGAGGCATATGTTCTCAATTATTTGCATTAATAACTGTGAGTGAAATTGCTGGACCATATGGTAGACATATATCTAACATTTTAAGAAAACTGCCTCAATCTATCTTCCAGTGTTCTGAAGTCCAATGTACCATCTCAAATTTATTGGTTTGCAATTTCACTACTAGCATATAAGAATTTAAATTCCACAGCATTCCTGCTAATATTTGGCATGGTCATTCTTTTTTATTTTAGAAATTCTTGAAAGTGTAAATTGGTTGCAGATGAAATTTGCATTATCCAGTAATAATATTGTTGAGGACTTTTTTTCAGGACCCATTTTCCATTCGTACATCTCCTTTCATTGAAATGTCTGATTATTTTTTTTTGTTGTTGTTGATATGTTTGTCTTATTCTAAGAATATTTTCTATATTTTTATTGTTTTGTTGCAAATGTTTTCTCCTTGTCATGGCTTGATTTTTTTCTTTATGTAGAAATAAAGTTTTTAATACCAATGACTTAAGTTATTGATTCTTCTTTTTTTGTGTGTTAACCATGAAGTCCTTGTCTAATCCAAGGTCACATGTCCTTCCTTTATATTTTTTCTAGTAGATGTTATGGTTTTAGTTTCTATTTTAAGTCTATTATTAATTTCAAATTAATTTTTTTGTGCATAGAAAGAGGTAAAGTTTATTTTTCTTCACAAGTATATAAGTAATCTAGGACCATTTGTAAAAAAGATTGTTTTCTCCCATGGAATTGCTTGGGAAATTTTATTGATAATCAATTAACCACATGTATATGAATTTATTTTTGGAGTATGTAATGGTCTTAATGTTCGTGCTCCCCTCCCAAATTCATATGTTGAAGTCTTAACGCCCAAGGAACTAGGAGGTAGGAACTGGGAAGTAAATATGAAGGCAGAGTGTTCAAAAATGAGGCTATTGCCTTAAAAAGAAGACCCTAGTGCTGGGGTCATAGCTCAGTGGTAGATGTTTGCCTAGCATGTGTGAGGCACTGGGTTCAATTCTCAGCACCACATATAAATAAATAAATGTCCATTAACAACTTAAAAAGAAGAAGAAGAAGAAGAAGAAGAAGAAGAAGAAGAAGAGGAGGAGGAGGAGGAGGAGGAGGAGGAGGAGGAGGAGGAGGAGGAGGAAGACAACGACAACCCCAGAGAGTCTATTCCACTGTGTGAAGCTAGGACAAAAATATAAATTTCTATGAAAGAGGAGCAGGGCAGTCATCAAACACCAAATCTGTTCAGTGCTTTGATCTTGGACTTCCGTCTCTACAATTGTAAGAAATAAATTTTTTTGTTTTTATAATCTACCCAGTCTATAGAATTTTGTTATAGTATCCCAAACAAACTAAGACAGACAATCTACAGAGTTCCATTGATCTGTATGCTGATCTATTAGCTAAGAAGAAAACACCTCAGTTAGTATAGCTTTGTAGTAAATGTTGAAACTGAGTGCTGTGAGTTTCCCAGCATTTTTCTTTTAAACATTTTTGTCCATTTTATATCATTATCACTTACATATAACTTTTTAAATCATTTATTAATTTCTCATATTTCATATTGCAATTGTGTGAAACTCTTGTGGTATTCAACCACACTCAGTCCTCCAATCCATTAACATGGTATATGTCTTCATTTACTGATTGTATTTCATCTCTCTCTTCAGTGATTTACAGTTGTCCTTGTGGTGGTCTTGCACATCTTTTACTAGATTTATTAAAAAGTATTTTATGTAGTTTGGTACTGTTATAAATATAATCTTATTTATTTTTATTTCTTTTTGCAATTGTTGGACACACACATACAGAGATAATTTTTGTACCTCTTTTCAGTTTCTTTTCAGTTTAAGTGCCACAATCAAGTAGAGTGAGTTTATAGGCAGCAGTCTACCTGGACACATAATCAGTCCGTAGATAAGATGAACAATTCACTGAATTAGCTACATTTATGATTAATGTCTAACTAGTCAACCAAATCTGATTCATGACTAAATTTAAATTTTATTGTTTTAAAGTATATCAAGTACAAATAGTAACTAACCATATAGGGTCCAGATATAAATCAGTTTAGTCTTGTAAGAATTTCCTATATTAAAACTCTTGCAATTTCCATTTTACAGATGTAGAACCTGAAGATAATAAGTATGGATGTTACTTTCAGCAACAAGTGAACTTCAAAGGCCATGTATAACCAATTTTATATAATGCCCCTTGCAAAGTTTGTCACAATTTCTACTTTTAAATTAAAACTAGCAAATACATTTATGCACTTCTGTGAAATTTTCTTAGTAAAACATAGATGTCCTCTAATTAAGTGTTTCAGGTGTTCATTCTTACAGGATTTCTTCCAAGAGGAAAAGTATTTCATGAAATTAGTATTGAAAAATTTTAGCAAACTAGTATTGAAAAAGATGCCATGCTAAGACTTGATGACAACAAGATTTAAATCAAATTTTGAGGGAAAGTGAAAGAAGATGCTGTGGGAAGGGTCATTCATTTTATTAGAGATGAAGTAGAAAAGATGACAGAAGCCTAGGAGTTTACTTGCACTGTTTCTTTCTTACCTCTTCTGAAAGAAACACTGTCATTATTACTAATTCCATTTAGTATCAGAAGATTTTAGACCCTCAGACAACAAGCAATTGTCCAAATTTTCCTAGCAAAACAAAACTCTGCTTTAGGAGCAAGACCTCAAATCCAGGAGAGTTTGATTCGAAAAATCAGTTCCTTTCTCAAGTGTGACCTTCATTCCACCAGTTCTCACCATCTCTCACCCTTTGCCCTTTCCAAGGATTTCCTCGAAAGCACACTATATGCAGTGAAAGAAAGGAATAGTAGAGAAGGTAAAGATCCACCACAGATATGAAAATCTGATTGGACTATGGAGGCTGGGGACTAGGCCCGAGAGCAGGGGTTGGGAACAAGGAGAAGAGCATTGTCCCCAGGGCTGGGACAGAAGGAGGTGACACTGCCTTTCCCTGGTGCTTGGAGGTGGCCAGGACTTCAGATGAAAGGAAATGTTGGCTTAGAGCTCAGTGATTCCAAGTTTTCAGAACTTGAAAGAAAAAAGGATGCCTCAAAATGTGCCAAAGAGCTCTCCAGTTCTTTTATCAGTGCTTTACCCTGGAGCTTCTGTCCAGTTCAACTTAAGTAGGGAAATAGAAATTCATGTCTCTTCAACCCCCCAAATCTGACCTTATCTTTTAATTTGCAATGAAAGATTAGCTGCCATGAAAATGAAGCATTTTTCAATCTATTTATATTTTTTTTAAAAAATAAATGATTGCCTACTAATAAATTTCAAATATTCTGAAACATGTAAGAGAGGAATTTCGGATCCTTTTCTTTTTTTCCGAGAACTGGCATGGAAGGTCAAATTTCATTTGCTAAAGCTGCTCCACACGTAAGGGAGATTAAAAGGATTCATTACTTGGTAATTATAAGAAATATAAAATAGAGTTATTTCTCTCTATTTAGAGAACATCATGTGTTTCTAAGTTAGAATGGGAGGTACAAGATTATAGGTCAATCAAATTTTTTGTTTAAATGTTGTAAGAAGTTGGAAATGCTACCTACTCTGATTTGATCATTTTACTTTGAAAACATGCTGTACTCATAAATATGTACAACTAAAGAATAATTAATTTAAATGAAGGACTGTTTACAGTTCTACTTTGTGGCCTTGTTAGCTTTATCTGTTCCTACAGTTGTTTTTAAGGTACTAAGAAGTTGATGGATATTGGCAATGGAGCTAAGCTTTGTTTTCACAATATTAGGAAAAAAAAATTTCAAAATAAAATTCAGGAATTGAGCTAAATGCTACCTTTCTTTTTGGCCATTTAACATTCTAAGCATATGCTTTATTAAATTGGTTTTGTTCACATGTAGAGAGACAATCTTATAAAAGCAAGAAAAAGAGATCATTCGTCAACATTTTTTTTTTTTTTGCAATCAATGTTATGGTGGTTAGTTTTTGATCTACGTTCCTTCTATGTCCACACAAAGCAATTAAGAAAATTAGAACACCATGGAAGTCTTTCATAAACTCATGAAGTTCTTCTAAATTTTACAATAGATGTTAGAAAAGGGAGAGAGGAAAATAATTTTAAATATGTAATGAATTTTATTTGCTAGTCCACCAATGATGAAAGAAATCTCCCTCCTTGACCAAACTTCAATCAGACTCCTCTGAGTCCTGCTTTTGACCAGTCTCCAATCTTGGTCTCTCTGTCCTTGGCTTGCTTAGTGCTGCTTTAGTAAGACACCTGATGAATCAGTTCAGTGGAAATCCCCTACCCTTGATATGTGTTCAACCTTGATATCTGATTAAGTTCTTCTTCCCCTACCTCTATTATCCTAACATTCTGATCCACCTTCAGCAAGAATCTTGTCAAGTTGTGCTATATCTTAGCCACTAACCTTTATGTTTCTTCTTGTTTTCTATTCACTGACCTAAAACTTGCTCTGTGGCTTTAAATTCCCACTTTTTCTTATTTGGATTAAGCCTAACCAGTCTTCCTACTATATAGAACTTCCACTGCAGCACTGCCTCTTGAATAAACTTTTTCTTACTGTCTCTAATAAGTGTCATGAATTTTTTTAAATTAATTTATTTTTTATTCTAAGATGTTATAAATGACAGCAGAATGCATTACATTTCATATTACACATATAGAGCGCTTTTTTACAAAGCTCTGGTTGTATGCAAAGTATATTCACACCATTCATGACTTCAAACATGCACTTAGGGTAATGATATCCATCTCATTCTACCATCTTTAAGTGTCATGAATATTTCCTTCTATATACTCTAGAAGTTTATGTCATGCGTGCTGTTTGCTCATTCTTAAAGGCATTTAAATAACTGAAATACACATAATCCATAAAAATGGTCCAAAATACAAAGACTTTATATGTAGAAAGCCACATGTACACTACTTTATAAATGATTTAAATGATTTACAATGTAACATTTACATTAACTGATTTTTTGCTTAGGTGCTTACTTTTCAAAGCCCCAAACAGGAAGTTTTATAGGACATTTTATTCAAATCAGAAATACAATTTTTAAAATTGCCTTTTAAAAATACAAACCAAAATACAACTTTGTAGCTAACTTTCAAGACACATGTATTCAAATATACAAAGGTAAGTGAATTTTTATAAACATACACATGGTTGAGGAATGCAAATTTTTTTAATGTGATCTTAACTGAATTGCTTACAATGCCAAGAAAGTATCACATCCCAGCATCAGTTTATAATATCTATGCTAATACTGGTTCACTCTAGCAAAAAGAACAGAGAATCAGATTCAGGTTTTCTTGCTGCAATACCAAAAGTCAATGTCAAAAGATGAAAGGGAGAGGAGCCACCAAATGAGGGCGGATGACCCTTGTTACCACACTTGCCTACATGAAAAGTAAAGATTTTTTTTAAGTAAAATTTCTCCCTCACAAAAGCAAGTTGTTTTGTATGAGTGCTCACCAAGTCTTTCATATCATAAGAATTTTCTCCATTCACTTTTTAAATTTCATTTTTGATTAACACATAATCATGGTATATATATGAGTACCATGTGATATTTTTGATACATGTATACATTTTGTTATGATACACATTAAGTATTTATCATTTCTTTGTGATAATAATCAAAATCCTTTCTGCTATTTCAAAATAATCCAGCATATAATTGGTAACTTCAGTATACCGACTATGCAATGAAACACCATATCTTATTTCTCTAGCAGTAAAACTGTGCCCACCAACCCTTCTCTCGCCATTCCCTTCTCCTGGCGACTCTCCTCAAGCAGGTTTTAACCACTATTCCATTTCAACTTCTGTAAAATCAGCATTTTTAGATTTTACATGTAAACGAGATCATTAAAGTATTGGTCTTTTTGAGCCTGGCTTATTTGACCAACACCACATCTCTCACATTCATCCATGTTGCTGCAAATGACAGGATTTCATCCTTTTATATAGCTGAATTGCATTCCGTTGTGTATATACTACATTTTCTTTATCCAGTTCCATTCATGGACACTTATATTGATTTCCCATCTTGGCTTCTGAGAGTAATGCTGCAGTTAAGATGGGAGTGTGAATTTCTTTTGAACATGCTGATTTCGTATCCGTTGGATATGTACTCTATAGTGCAATTTCTGGATTATATGAGATCTATTTTTTTTGCTTTGTTTTGAGGATTTTCTATACTGTTTTCCATAATGGCTGTACAAATTTACATTCTCACCAGCAGTGTGTGTTACTTCTCCACATTCTTTCCAGCACGTACAATCATTTTTCTTTTTGATAATACCTATTCTAACTGAAGTGAAGTGATATTTCATTGTGGTTTTGATTTGCACTTCCCCAATGACTGATGTTGAACTTTTATATAATATACACAAGCCTATTGGCTATTTGTGTGTCTTCTTTTGAGAAATGTTTATTCAAGTCTTTTGCCCATTTTTAAGTCAGTTTCTTTACTTCCTTCTTCCTTCCTTCCTTCCTTCCTTTCTTTCTTTCTCACTATTGAGTTCCATATATATATTTTGGATATTAACCCTTTATTGGATGTAAAATTGGCAAATATATTCTCCTATTTTGTTGGTTGTCTCCTCATTCTACTGACTGTTTCCTTTGAGGTAGAGATGCATTTTAGTTTGATGCAATCTCATTTTTTTCTGTTTTTTGCTTTCATTACTTGTGTTTTTAATGTTGCATCAAAAACGTCTTTGCCCAGACTGATGCCATGGAGGCCTGATATTAGTTTTTGCCATTTATAGAAGTCACCATTTAAAATCAAGTAATACAAAAGCAAAGAAAATTTAACACAAATTTAGAAGTATTTCATGTAGGTATGATTTTACAAGTGCTAGATATCATCGTAAACAAGCTTTTAAAGAAAGTTTTAAAATACACAGTAAGTGGTTAAGTTGTAAACTAAAGCCACATAAAACAATATTGAACATATTAATTGAGCACCTAATATAAACAAGCAACATAAAAGCAGAATATATAAAAGTTATGAAGTTGGGGATTTGGTATAAAACTTTCAGTAAAATCATTGCACAAAGATTTAAAAAGCAATTGATAGCAGCAATAGGAAATTATTTATATCTACTATGTTACCCTCATTATGGATTTGAGTATAGCCCTGACAAATTTCATTAAATTATGACAATATATTGGCTTAATGTTAGGCATAACAAAATTACTTAATATAATCCTCCATTGTAATTACTAAGATGCAAAATGGTCAATTCAAAATTAACATCAATAAAATAATAGTATTTTAAAATTTCACTTTCTGAAACATTTTTATCAAACTAATGTCTTATGATCCAACATATTTTGGAGTTGGTATACTTTTAGTGATTTATTAGAATGCTAAAAAGAGTAAGCATTTAATTTGTCAACTGTATGTTGAGTGAATAAATGAACAGGTGGAGCATAATGTAGGAAAAAAATTTGCTTTTTTCATTTATGAATGTTGAGGTTGTTTCTTTTTTTCAACAGTACAGGAATCTGGACATCTGAAATTAAATTCTTCCATGTGGCAAGAGCTCAGAGCACACCCACTCCAGTCCATTAATAACATCTTTCATTTTCCTAAAAAGGATTAAAAGTCACCTAATAGTAACAAATACTTATATAGCATTCCTATGTGCCAGGCACTACTGTAAATGTTTTACATGTATTAACTAATTTAAGAACCCATTAATATGAGGCTTCTGCTTACATTATATATATCATCATTATTTATAAATTCCAAGGAAACTGTTTTAGACAAAGCTGATTAGACCCAATTGGCTTCCAGGAAATGTATATTTAAAAAGTCACTAATTGCATTTTAAATATTCAGAAGTGGTTTGTTGAATAAAAGTAGTTCCAAAGATGTTATTCATAATGATACTAACCCCTTTGATGAATTCAAGAATGACTCTGCATCCTAATATTTGATCTCTCCATTCTTATATTTCTCTCTTTTTTTTTTAACCACCTTATCCAATGAGTAATCTTCAATAATGAGGTCAAAGTTGACTCTTTGTCCCTGGTGCTTTGGCCATACCATTTGCTTTATAATCTCAAAGGCATCTTAGATCTGAACCAAGCACCAAAGAGTCAATCAAAGTTCTTCTAAGCCTGCTCTGGCCACCTCGGTATGCCTCTGCTATATCCTATACTCTTCCCATGCTCCAATTTTCATAACTTTCTTCCAGATTGCTCTTGGGCTAATTTTCTATCTCTCTCTCTCTCTCTTTAGCTTTAATAAAAGTAAATTAAAGAATGTTTCCTTAGCAGAAAAGCTAGGTCAATTTCCTTGAACTTCTTCCCTATTGGAGAAAGTGGTCTGGATTGAATGGTGTCCTATAAAATTCACATTTAAGTCCTGACCCCCAGTTCCTCAGAATGTGTTATTTTTTGCAAATAGAGTTGTTGCAGTTGTAGTTAATTAAGTTAAAGTATACTGAGAAGAGGTGGACTCCCTGATCCAATATGATTGGTGTCCTTATAAAAGGAGGAACTTGGGACACAGGCACACATGGGAGGAATGCAATGTGACTATGAAAAAGGAGATGGGGGTGATGTATGTATAAGCCAAAGAACACCAAAGACTGCCAGCTAAAGACAATAGCTACAAATTACAAGAATGAAATGAAGAGATTACCCTCACAGCTTTCGGAAGACACCAATCCTGTCCACACCTAGAAGTTCAAACCTTTGTCCTCGACAACTGTGAAATGATGACTTTCTGTAGATTCACACCCATGTTGTGGTACTTGGTTACAGCAACCCTCGCAAACTAGTACAGAAACTAAATACAGACCTCATGTTACTACTGAATGCTTTCACTTTCTCAGTTCCTTTTAAGATGGGAGTCTTTGAAACAGGTTTCTTTAGAAATAGTTATAATAGAAACATTTCATCAACTACTACAAAGGAGCTGAGTAAGGCAGGCAAAGCCTTGGGTTAAGGAATGACAGAATGTAGATCAAGTTTTGTTTTCCTCTAATTTCTGCCACATAAATTTGGGGAAATTTAGACTTCGCCCTGTAGACTTTCTCATTCGTAAAATGAGATAGCAACACAAGATGTTATTAGATAGTATAAGTAAGGTAAGAATTTGGGATCTGGAATTAACAAAGCTAATTTCCTCTTGACCTTCCTAGTAACTGCCCTGTGATCTCAGGGAAGTTCCTTGAAATGGCTAGTTCTTTCTGTGACAGATGTAAGCCTTCTGCCTACAGGTTTGGCACGAGACCTAGATAGAGCCAGTATAATAACTTTTACCTGGCCAATACAATTGATTCATTGCCAGGTTTGAGACCTAGGCCAGGTCAGTGGGCGACAGTGCAGATGGAATAGTTGTAAAGGGACGGGATCTTTGTCACGTTGCCTTAATTGGAAAGCAAGCACAGCCACCTACTAACTACGGAAACTTGGGCAAGCCCCTTGACCTCTCTAAGCTTATTTTCCTTCTCTGTTAAAATAAAAATGGGGATAATAATAACCAGCTATTTGGAATTTTGTGGAGTGTAAAATTTTTTAACACAGTATCGGAATTGAAATTATCATTAGTAGTATTTTTATTCAGTGTCCTTCCGAGGTTTGCCAAGTTGAGAGGGAAAGAGAAAATTCACTTAATTTTCTTAGGTTATGGAAGAATCAAGAGTTGACAAAATCTGCTGGATTTGGGTGGATATGGGTCTTCCATTCCAGTCCTGATGGTCCTATCCCTTCCACTGTGTGAGCTGTTCTTGGGTGTAACAATAACTCTCCTTTTCCCACTCAAACTAATTATATATATACATTTTTTTCAAGCTAATTATATATACGTGTATATATATGTATATATATATATATAAATTAGGTGCATATATATTAATAAAATTTATATTTATATATATCTGAAAGTGGTAGAATTTCTGTAACTTCTCAGTCTTTTTTTTCATGAGCAAAATAATAATAGTGGCTACCTCACAGGCTATGATGTAGATATGATATAAAGTTCTTATCACACCTGCCAACATGATTGGCCCATAATAATTAATTTTAATCATATTTGATATCATTAAGGAAAAAGTTAATATATACAAAATAGTTAGATAAAATAATGCCTGAAATATTATGTTACTTTGATTGTCATTGTAGAAATGCATCATTATTTCATAAGAAGTTAGTTTTTATTATCTCACATAAGGCAGTAGCCTGGAAGAATGACACTTGCATCTGAGTTAAGATTCTATGAATTCTTCCCTAAGTGATTTAGTGATATACTTTGTGTTAATGACAAATTTTATTTACTTGTGTGTTAAGAAGGGGAAAATAGACTTACACAAATGTTTATAATCAGTTGATGACTTTTGCCTCATACTCCAGTTTTTGACCAGGTGAGATCTGGCTGCTTGTTTTATCGCCTTGGTTTTACAATATGTTTATTCTGAGTTTTCTGTTGCTATGAGTAGGAAATTAAAAAATTAAAAAATTAAAAATATGCATCAATGTCAGAAACAAGACCCTTATTGATATTCAGTCTGTTCCAGGAATTCCTACAAATTGTCTAGAGAAGATAAACTTAGGAGCATTGATACAGGTGTTTAACATGGAGGAAAAAAAATCAGTAGATAGACAAAGAACCTTGTTAAATGGAGAAAAAAAAAAAAAAAAAAAAAAAAACACTGCTTGTTTTGGGTTGAAATAGAATGAGAGGTGACAATAATAAGCCTTTTTTCTTTATTAATACTGGGCCCAGCTTCTGAACATTTCCTTGGTGGCATGTAAATGGTGATTATCTAAAGTATACAGTTTGGTGCTTGTCAAAGGAAAAAGTTATTTTAAGAATGGAAAGTTGCTAACATTTTCTGAAGAAAAAAACACTGTCTAGCAAAGAGCTAATGCTACTATCACTTTCGTCCTGAATTTGAATTGCAAAAAAAAAAAAAAAAAAAAAGATTTTCTTTTTCTTCTCAAGTAATTTAATACATTAGTCTGCCCTTTGCTAGTATCTCTTTCTTTTGAATTTAAAATATTTTAGCTGATTTGAATGAAGCATAATGTCAACAAAGGCAGTTGAAGTTAGGTCACTCTTATTATTACAACTTAAGTTTGTAAAACCTAATTGTGTAAATGAAAATGTTATCATGGATAACCAAAGTGTGAAAAATAAAAGTTCATATCAATCATTATGCTCACAAAAATAGTGCAGTGATGGATATTATTTGAAACACCTGGGATTTCTTATTTTATTTTGTTGTGAAATATGATTAAGAATCTGAAAGTTTGCAACATTCCCTCTGGTGCTCTGCTCCTTTCATATATTTCTGTCTCACATATTAATATCAATTCTTGTTTTAATATATAATACTTTTGCTTTGTTTATCCCTTCTCATACGTGTATGGTTGGTCTGAAACATTTGTATTTATTTATTTATTTATTTATTTATTTATTTATTTTTACCAATACTAGTTTTAAATCCTCAATACAGCCAATGATTTCCTTCAAAACGTTTGTTTGGTTTTGAGTGGGATTGCTGTAAATCTTTAGTGCAAAGATTAAGTTCTCATAGTGTCATTTTCAATTTTCAACAATTAGAATTTTGAAAGAGATGATAAATATTTTAAATTTGACAAGTAAGTAAGAGAAGATACCACAACTTTAGGCACAAAAGAAAAGAAGTGGCATATTAAATTGCAGAATAAAAGCTAGAAGTACCTATAGAAATATAATTAAATAATGCCAGAGAATATTTGACAAAATACCTGGACACTGTCCTGAGTCCTTATACACTAACTTATCTTCTATGTCACATGTCCAAAATGAACCTAATTGTTCATAATTCCACATGGTGGGGAAACATGAAACTGATAGGAATACCTTATAATAATAAAAACTTTAAAAACCTTACACTGAAGCTTCTCATTAGTATAAGTAGGCAGGTAATAAGCAACTGAAATAAAACTATTTTAATTGTTAAAAACTGAATTAGCCCACACCCAAATTTCTCTAATATAGAACTACAGAAATCCCAAAGGTAAAAACTAAGAAATGAAAAACCTCAAGCAAATTTGAGAAGAAATATCATTGCTATTTAATACAATAATAGTTTTCTAAGCGTTGGAATGCTATTAAATGTAAAGATTTTTGATTCTTCAGAGTACATTAGTACCGAGTCCTCTAATTTAGTTGGGGAACAGCCACTGAAGGTTGGTTAATTGCTGTACAGTGGGTTGAATTTGCCACTCAGAGGGAAGCAGGTGAAGAGAAAAGATGAGAGAGAATGAAAGGAGACCCCAGCTAGTTCACATGATGCAGGTGAGTGCAAATCAATATTGTAAAAACTTTATTGATGGCGTTCTTTGAATAACATAAAATGTCTAATATTCAATGATTTTTTTTTTTTGGTTTTCTGTGATATAAATCCGTGTCTATCTCCTCCCAAACATTGTTAGTAAAGTCTAATCTTACATGAATACACTTTAACAGTATAAAAATAGGACAAAAAATCTGGCTTAATAAATTAAGAAACAGTATTACTGAACTGGAAAGACAATCTACAAACTAACTATAGTCACTGGAAACCTGCTATCCTTTACCACCTGGGCCTCATCCAAGGTTGCCTTATGACTCTGCAGCTGGTCATGTGAATGTGTTCTCCAGCAGATCTTCCCCTGATCACGTCTTTAGATGATACCATAGTCCCAGTTGACAGACTATCATCCATCAGAAAGTTTGAACTAAATGCTCAGAAACTGAATCTCTAAGGGCTGGGGATATAGCTCAGATAGTAGAGTGCTTGCCTCATGTGTACAAGGCCCTGGGTTCAATCCCCAGCACCACAAAAACAAAACAAAAAAATCAGCAAGATTAAAAAAAACCATACACATATGTTGCTTTTAAAGTAGCTACATTTTGGAGTAATTTAATATACAGCATACACACGGATAACTACAATCTGAGGAAAACTAAAAGAGAATGGCAGTGTGGAAGCACTACTGAGAAACCCTCCGATCATACCATGTTAGCTTCCTTTGCAGACTCAAAATGCTAAATCCCATCCTGAACAATATGTCATGTCATGGTCTTAAACCTGCCTCTTTCCACTTTCCAGTTCCCAGAGTGATGCTACTCACATGACTACAGAACTTCAAAAATTTAGGTGCCACCTTCCAAAATTATTCGAAGCAATTAAAAGAGTAAGATGAGGGCAAAGAAGAAGGAATAAGAACAGTGAGCAATATGGTGATTAGTATGTGCCACACATTGTTCTAAGCACTGTAATCCCACAAAAAAACAATAGATTAGTAGCTATTATTATCCTCCTTGTTCAGCTGAGAAAACTGAGCCATTAGGAAATCCAGTATTTTGCTAAGTTTATACAATCAGTAAGTGGTGGAGCTAGGAACAAAGGTCAGTCTGGTTAGTGCAACATGCTTAGTCACTAAGTTGCACACTCTTTAATAGCAAGTATTAACATCCTTTTCCATGACAATGGGATGCATAGGAAGTACTTTTTTACAGTAACTTTATTACTGAGAAGGAAAATGGGAGCCTTGTTTACTCCCTAGTATTTTTGTCTTTCTGCCTTTTGTCTTCTTAGAAAAAGGGAAGCCAGGAGATGTAGGGAGACAGCCCCACTTGTTTCAGTAAGAGTGGATACATGCAGGTGTAGACATGCTACTGAAACATCAGCTGGGGTGTTTTCATTCAATGTTCAAATGAAAGGTTATATTTTCCTCAGGAAGACAAAAGAAAAGAATACTCATTTAATCTTTTTTTTTTCCCCATGACTTAGAGTGTGTAGGAACATTTTACAGTTTATGCTACTACTTACCTACTTACTAAAAATAGATCTTTAATTAAAGTCTTTCTTATGGGATGGTGGTGTCCTTGGTTTTCATGTGAATGATCACCTATTCCATCTGTCAAATGCCTGAAAAGTGTATTTTCTGCTGTTGTTTAAAGGGAGGATCATGCACATTAGAGATAGGAGGAGTGGAAAAACACATATTTTGCTAATTAGTTCAGACAAGTATATATGGTTACCAAAAAAAAAAAAAAAAAAAAAAAAAGTAAAACCTGAAATAACAGTATTTCTCACTCCATCTAAAGCACACAGTACTTCAAGGGCTCACAGTTAGTAAGAAACCCGACTTGTTGACAGCTGGAAATATTCGTGAATGTCATTCCTATATTCTTTCCACTGCTTAGATAGTGTTTTTTTTTTTTTTTTTTTTTAACACTTAAATGTCAACAAGTTTGAGTCAGTGTAAATAGGTTACCTCCACATCATTCAGTGACAGTAAAATCTCAAAATGTTAGAAGAGGCAGAAGTTTGAAAGTTTTTCATGCTTTTGTTTTACTCATTATTCACAGTTAATAACTCAAAACCAATATTTCATGAATGTAAGAAGGATTAGTAAAACATCTCATAATTACAGTGATAAATGACTTAGTAATAACTCAAGACCTCCTATGTAATATAGCCCTGGACTTCACAGTATAAACCTGTCTTATAAAAGAGACCAAAGTATAATGATGTCCCTCTGATAATGTCAGGAACAAAATCTTACTGGAAAAAGTAATGCAATAGGCACGTCTCAGACTGAACAGTGATGTGTAGCAAAGCATGTTATAAGGAGATGTCACTAAATACAGAACCGTTACCTGTATAGTCAGCACTATCACCAAAATATCATTAGCATTCTGGTGTTTGAATATAAGGAAGGGTAGTTGTAAAAACATTGTAGCTCCATTATATATGTGAGAGAAATCAAAATGAAAACTGAGATCATATCTCCAGTACAAATAGAGGCGCTTGAAGCACAATTTAGGTCTATTGTCAACTATATCAACTCTGGTGCTCAGAGGCTATTCCTTTCCATGCTGCAAAACTAGAAATATACACAGAAGAAGAAAATGTGAATTGTACATACATCTAAGAAAGGAATTGGGAAAAGAAAGCCTGGGTCTTAATGCACATTAAGGGTCATTAAGCTTTTGCAGAAGTCTTAAAAATTGACTCATTTGCTCATAGAATTCTCTACACCAAAGCCCACTTTGTTCATCAGGTCATACGGACTTTTCTCCACCTGTCCACTTTACTTATGCTCCTGTGGCTTATCAATGGATACAGCACATTACATTGTTGTCTTAGAACTTTATTATTTATTTTTACAAAAACCTATCTGATGTGCCTGACAGAAGCATTCCTAGCAGATTATATACTTTTTCAATTTAGAGGATCTATTCATGCATACTTTTTTCTTTTGAGGCTAATTGGAAGAGCAAAGTCTACTAGCAGATATATCTATATAAGTAAATTGATATGCCAAGGTAAAGAGTTGATTATCAGAAACAAAAATAATCATTTCTATTATTTGTCAATTGGAAAAATAAAGCTTGTTGGGTATCTATATTTCTCAACAGAGCTTGACTACATTTTTTTACTAACGTAAGGAAGCAATATGGGCTTCTTTTACTCTGGAGTATTTCATTATAGCCTATGGTCCCAGAAAGTGGTTGCTCATGTGAGGAGTCCAGCATACACTGCATGGCACTTTCACTACATTTTTGTAACCAATGTTAAAAGTATTTATGTGTGTTTGTTTTTTGCTAAAAATGGAAACCCAACATGATGACCACATTTTCCTAGTTTTCTTTTTCTTGGTAGTTGCCTGCAGAGTATTTCCTCATAACTTTGGACATATTTTGTTGAAAGAGATGTGAAATAATTCCTCCACTTTTTCATACTGCCTTTTACTACACTTCCATCAACACCCCTACCCTGTCTCAACTTGATAAGAACATACAAAAATTATGTTTAACTTCATGGAATGACTATCTAATACATATTAAATCTGATTCTTCCCATCTTCTATTTCATAATATTTCTAGATAATAAGAAGCATTTAAAACAAAGAAAAGTGGTAAACAATGACACATTAGCATATTTTATGAATCAATTCTTTGCATAGCAAGATATGAAATATGTGTAAATATATTTTGTAACTTGATCTTGATATTAAAATTATTTTGGTGAACAGCATGTGCTTTGTTATTGACCATTGATCCCTGTGTCAGATTGTATTAGGAATTCAGTATTTCCATTCCCTCTTTGTGTTCTTGTAAAAGAATTCTACCTCTTACTTGAGGAGTCAACATTCTCAGCTAAAATACTATATCGTCTAGCTTTCATTGAAACTATGTAAGTTCATGCAGTGAACTGTGTGGTCAAAAAAGTTATCAATAGAAATTTTAAAACTTTCCTTCCCCCATTCTCATCCTTAATTCTATTTCTTATCTGAAAAGCAGATGTGAGGGCTGCATTCTGGTCACTAAATAAATTCTTAAGGATGTAGGTCACAGAAAGATGGTAGATGAGGAAAGTCAAAGGAGCTTGGTTCCTTAAGACACTCAAAGTACCTACCCTAGTCATGGACTGATTTCTTTATGCTGCTTTTCCCACTATTTTTAGATGGTAGAGAAATTGTCTTTTTTAAAGTATTTTTTTAATGCTACTGTTTCTAGCAGTCAACTGATCCCAATGGAACTTTTGTCTAACTGGAATCCCTTCTCTCTTTTACTCTGTTAGTTTACTCTGTCATCCCTTGCTACCACCTCCCACCCCAAATTCCAAAGGGTGAAATTGTCCTTCCCCTGTTTCAGGCTTGGCTCACGATTGGTTGGAGTCAAGAGTGGTAATTTGATTACTATTGCCCAGATTGCCCAGATGCAGTGATTGGTTTAGGACTGAGTATGTGGTGCAAGTTTTGCGAATAGATGGCTAAGATAAAATCTACTCAGTAATTTTTGGGAAGTCTTTCCACTTTTAAAAAAGTTCAAAGTGAGTGTTAGGGTTTTGTTTTGGTTTGGTTTGGTTTGGGTTTTTTTTTTTTTTTTTTTTTTTTTTTTTTTTTGCTTTTGTGTAGTGTCATCTCCAGGTGTGTAAGGAACTATGGTTACCATCTGGAAAACATGAAGAGAACTCACCTAAAACAAGAAGTTAACATATGGCAGATGGCAGAGCTAGGAGGGACATTATGTAAAAAAAATAAAAGTATTCATTGTCTAGGCCACTTTCCCTTGTATTTCCTATTAATTTGAGCTGAAAACATCCTAAAAAATGCAGAGATGTTACCTCTTTAATGCCATTATCATGGTGCTAGTGACAATTGAATTATTGAGGAAGACAGAGAGGGGAAATGGTAATGACTAACTGCCTTAAAAATACCTAACGAAGACATCAGGCATCTTGTTGAAATGGAATACTTAGGAAAATTTGAAGGACTGAAGTTAGTAATGACCACTAGCCTCATAAAAGGACTAATCTTGTTATAAATTTCTGATTCTGTAGTGAATCAATGGATACTAATGGAATATAAACATTTGTTCTTCCAACAAATGTGATAGTTCACCTTTCTTTCACTGCTAAAAATCAGGTCTCTGTGCCTGTCTTCAAACTCACATCATAGAATTGGTAAATAGCTAACAGATTGTTATTGTTAAAAAATTAGAAATTTATGACATTAAACTGATTTTCTTTAAGTCATTCTAGGTAATAGGTAAGTGCAGACCTATAATACATCCATTTCATTTTGCAAACACACTAGATTCTGAATTTAGCCTAACACTACAAATATTTCACTGGATATATATTACCTTCCTATAGAGGAAAAGGAGTATTTCTTTTACTCCAAATAATCTATTGTGGTTTTTTTTACAACTACCATAAAACTAGTAATTCATTAAAAATATAATATATATATATGTGTGTATATTTGTGTACATACATGCATATGTATAGATATATATGAAAATATGTTTGATACATAAATATACCTTAAATTACTTTTATGTAAAAATCCCCATTACAAATAATTTCATATATATACATATACATCTGAAATTGCACTTTATAAAAATACTCGCTTAGAACTAATTTTATTACTAGTTAATGCAAACTAGTAGTTTACTTATATACCACATAGATGATCCAACTAAATAATTTCAGATTAAAATTAACCAACTGAGAGGTGGGAGAGTCCCACTTTGGGATTCCATTATCTAACCCATCCATCTACAAAGTTAATTTTTTTTCTCGCATTTAATTGAATTTCTTCTGTATATCATTGGTAGTTGCTGTCTTTTATTACCAATAGGAGTGCTCTCTTGGACCATTGTCCTGTCTTTTCTTTTCTTTCCTCTCTTTTTCCCCAGAATTGTGTTACTATTTCAGATCTTATAACAATAAACCCTATTCTTCTCATAGACTGTCCAAGAGAGTTAACAGTATGAATGGCTTGTTCATCCTTCCATCATTTGTTAATGTTCATTGTGCTCAAAGGTTCAAATCTGCCAGGTCAGTTTTCCAAATGCTGATTGGAAATACCACTTAATGTGCGTTGTATGCAGTAGAGTCACACTTCAATTTCAGCACAGGTTTTACATTTTAGTTTCTGCTTATAATCTAAATAAACATAGTGTTTCCCGGCTTAGATTTATTTCAGGCATGCTCTCTCCAAAGGATTTAAAAATTAAAATGCTTCTATAGCAAAAGGGAATGTTTATCCATTTAAGATGCTTAGAAATATAAGGAGTAATCATCTTTCTGTTCTGTGCAATACAGCCCTTGAATAACAGAGAAGACCATTTTGAGCTATATTTAACAAGTAGCTTGTTTCAGCTTCGATATTAGCTTGATTTACCATCTGCAGAATTACCAATAACATGATGCATTTATTACCCGTAAAAGCTATTAGCAGGTCATTTTGTTCAGTTCATCATATGTGTCTTGAGACACAATCTGGCGTCTAACAGATTTTCATACATTGATGTCGCAGAGAATCAGACTGTTCTTTAATTGATTGTTTCTTGCTAGACTCCTTTTGATTAAAACAGGTTATGCTATTTGCTTTTAGTTCCACATTTCTCCACTTCAAAGTCTGGCCATGGAAAGGAAAAATTATTCTCATTTCTCTGGATTCTTTTAATTCTAAATAAATGTATACATTTAAAAGACTACCATAATCAAGGGATTTAAAAAATGACTTTCGTTTTTCCAATCTATGACTCCCTCCACAAGAATACAATCCTTACTGTGCCTTTAAAAAGCGGATTTATCTTTTCCTGCCAAGTCATCGAATTTTGAACCTTAGAACCTCAAGTGAGTTCAGATCACAGGGACCAAAGGGAACAGGAAGGGCTCCCTCAAAGCACTCTTTCCCTCACAATTTGCACAGACACAGACAAGCAAAGCTGAATCGTGGTGATAGTGTTGTATCCTTCTCCAGAGGGAAAAAGAAAAAAGGGTCTTTTGCTAAACTGGTTTTAGAAGGCCTAACTTTTATTGTTCCTCTTAGCAAAGAGATTGGGAAGCTCCTGAGACAGCCCCATTCCCTGCAAAGAAAAAAAAAAAAAAAAATACAAATAAAGAAAGAAAATTCCACAAGCTATGTGAACTCAAGGAAGATAGGGTCGGTGGTCCTGTCTCAGGCCTCTTACCCACATTCCCCACACAGTTAACACCATCAAAATGAAAAGGGCTGCAATCAGATCAGGACTCATCAATAGGAATGAGTAGCAGCTTGCAGACTCAAAACAAGAGCCTAATTCAGCACTCAAAAGGGTTTTGTTTGCCTAATGTCAGAAACAAACATAAAACTTTCTATCATGTGACATTCATGACACTAGAAGAGAGCAGTCACCCTTCCCTTAGGCTTCTGTCTGCCACAGACAAAGGCCATCAATAGCTTCTTTGTATTCCACCTCAGCTTTCTGCCTTCCTTGGTGAGTCAGCCACTCTTCCCAATTGTCATCTGCTCCTTCCAGGTAAAATTCCAAAGTTCCCTATCATAAACATCCAGATTCCAGATGCAGTCCTTCACAAAATAATATCCCAGTGAATAGTACTCTGGGCAGATCAAGAATTTCATCAGAAAAAAAAAAAAATTTTTAATTTTTATTTGAAGTTTTTTTGTTGTTTCCATAACATTTTGTGAAATATTGACACTTTTAAATCATTTTCAGCCACAAGAAATAAAGAAGCGCACGAGTTTTATCATTTTAGCACTGATTAACTCCTTCAAATTCACATTATATCCAGAGAAAGTTTAGCTGCTTGGTGTTCTAAAAGAAGTTTAATGATTTTAACTTGGACGCTACTTTTTAGACCAGTGATGCATTAAGAAAAATTATTATGAAAAAAATAAATTACTTCTGCACTAAAATTTATTTAAAATCAAGTTGTGCCGATCATTTAAAATATAGCACTAAATTTAATAGGAAATCTCTTGGTGGATGTTTAGTATAAATTGAAAAGTCTAAATGGTCTAAAAATAGCTTTAAAACATTATGTAGACATATGAGTCAGTTATCACGCTTAAATGATGAGAGTTTAATAGTGTTCTCTTGCATTAACCCTACACTCTGATGGTGAGAAATGCCTTCATCTTATTCTACAAATAGATAAAAATAAACATTTAGATTTAGCAAATCTGATGACTTATTTAGCGGCTCCTTACCTATTTGTAATATTTATGAAATTCAATGAGGTGGATTTTTATGGTCCAGAGTTCATTAGCCTTCAAATGTATCATAAACACTGTGCACTTGGGACAATTCATTGAAGTATAGTCTCATCTCCTTTCATGAAATGCTCCAATTTTTATGACCATAAAATTAACAAACAGCAACAATCACACTATTTTATAGATGAAATACTTCAGAAATTGACACTAACATTGTTTGTTAACTCTTGAAGAATAAGTATAAATGCTAGTCATGAAAATATATTTATGTCAAAGTCAACATAAATGGCTGAAGTGTACCATTATTTGTCTTGGAATGAAAATAAGTCAATTTTTCCAAAGAATCCACTATGGGAAATTATATTACAGACACATTTGCTTCTAGCAAGACTGATACAAAGTGGTTTATGTTTAATACCAAAATAGGCAGTTAACTGAATGGATTTAAAAAGAAATATTCTCTTTTTTAAAATATTAAGTTGTCCTAGATGAAAATATGAACTTTTGCCAGAATCACTTTGAGAGAGGGGGGAAATGAAAGCAACATTCTTTGAAGTACTCTTCAATGTTATGTGTTCTAATCCAGACTACAGTGTTATAATATCTGTATATTGTATTCACCAGTTCTATACCAGTCATTTTGATAAAGAAAAGATTGGCCAAATATTTTAAAATAGCAGTTGTACTCTGAATTATTCCATCTGACATGCAAAGTAATCAATTATTAAAAGTTACTATTAATCACACATTGCACAGAATTTCTAACAGGTCCATGTTGATCTGATCTGATAGGAAAGGTAATTTTATTAGTCAGGAGAAACAAAATGTATATATGTATATACATATGTACATATATATATGTGCACATGCATACATGTGTAGGTGTGTGTGTGTGTGTGTGTGTGTGTGGAGAGAGAAAGATTGTGTGTGTGTGTGTGTGAATGGAGAGAGAGAGAGAGAGAGAGGGAGACACTTGTTATGATATAAGGAATTACCTCATGCAATTATGAAAGTTGAGTAATCTTGAGATCTACAATCAACAATATAGAGACCCAGGATAGCCAGTGCTGTAGTTCCAGTCTGAGTCAGAAAGTCGAGTTGTGGGAGAGCTGATGGGTGTTTTTATTGTCAGAGTCCAGGGATCTGAGAAGCAGGAGAGTTGATGAGTCTAAGTCTGAAAAGAAGAGAGGATCAATGTCCCAGCTTGAAGACAAAAGGCAGAGGAGGAGCACATTGTTCCTGAACCAAACTTTTTGTTCTATCTTCTGATGAATTGGTCTTCAATGAGTTGGATGAGGTCCCATCACTGCACTGGGGAGGATTGTCTATTTTACTCAGTCCATCGACACAAACATAATCACATCTAGAGAAACACTCTCAGAGGTACACAAAACAATGTTAACCAGATACATGGGCATCTCCTGGCCCAGTCAAGTTGACACAAAATTAACTATCATATTAATGCACTATAATTTTCTTTTATTCAATGATTTCCTTAAGTAAAAAGTCAGATCAAATAATTCACCTTAAATTCTAACAAATTTTACTATGGATAGGCCTGTCCCCAACTTTGGTGGAATGTTCCATTTTACATTGTTTCTAGGAATTTTAGTATTATTGGATAAATATCATTATGCCATTATTTTTTCTTCTATTTTTTCTTCAAAGGGAGAAAGTAAAATTTCTAACTTCTTACACAAGTTAGATTTATTCTCATAGTGGAAGTCCATTTCATTTTATGAATTCTGATAATTGGGTAATGGATAGGCAAAACAGCAAGATTTCTTATTTTTAGTTTTTTGGAAACTTCTATTTTACACAAAAAACTGATATAAATACGAGTTTTTCTTTTAACAGCCTGCTTACATTATTTTCCTTTGACTCCGTATTCCATATAAAAACATATGTTGGCAATACAGACTATGCCAACCATCATGATGGTATTTAGAGGGGAATCAGTCACACTGGTACCTCAATAGCCCCAGAATGGCATGATGGAAAAATCACTGAGCAGGAAATAAAATAATTAGGAGTTTCTCAGCAAATGTGAGTCTGGGGGTCCAGTTAACTATAATCACATTATTTATTGAGTCCTTGTGTTCATCCCATGTTCTCTACTATAATCTCTTATTTTTGATCTTTTAAAATTCTCCCTACAATCTTATAAGATATGTTATTTTCTCCTTCTTAAAAATGATGACTAGGGGCTGGGGTTGTGGCTCAGTGGTAGAGCGCTGGCCTAGCACATGTGCAGCCCGGGTTCCATCCTCAGCACCACGTAAAAGTAAAACACATTGTGTACAACTAAAGCAAATAAATAAATATTTTTTAAAAAATGATGACCAGAAAAAGAGGGTCAGAAGTAGATGTGAATTGGGCTCCTGTGCCCTGCCTTTGAGCTTGAGGGCCATTCTTACAATCCTTGTCTATAGAACCTAATAGATAACGCAGTATAGACATGCTCTTGAAGTTAACTTTCTGGAAGTTAAAAGTTTTACTTTCTCCCTTTGAAAAAAAAAAAAAAAAAAAAAAAAAAAAAAAAAAAATGATGAGAAAATAATGGCATACTGATTAACTATTCTTGGGAGGCGTCTCCCAAGAGCTCATGAGTGAGACAATGCAGCCACATTCAGAGGTAAAAAGATTAGATTATGAGAGCTGTAAGCTAAACAGTAGGTTAATTCATTTGATGGATTAATAATTTTAAGGATCATTGTACTGGGATATAACTTTTGGCAGGAAATGTGTTACTGGAGGAAGTCAGTCATTGGGAGTGTCCTTGGGGTTTATGTTTAATTCCTGGCTCATTTGTTCCTCTTCTGCCTCACCTCAGTCTCAGAGCACTGCAGTGGGCCAATCAGGTACCGAAATTTCTGAGACCTTGAACCTGAAAACAACTTTTCCTCCTCTAAGTTGTTCTTGTCAGGTATTTTGGTCATAGCAACAAAAAGCTGAGTAACACATTACATTACCTCTCACTTTTTGCCTTCTGTGGTCCTTTTCCACTTTGAATTTTCCACACTCAAGTTAATCACATTAGTTAATCTAATCATATTACTTCTTGTTTATTCACTTTAATTCTGCTTTTAGATAAGTAATCAACATTTATCAACATAAAATGAGTTCACACTCTCACTGTGTGTACTTTCCTCATGTTTCACACACACACACACACACACAAATATTGTTTGAGGTAGTTATTTTCTATAAAGTCATCACAAAACACACTTATCAAATACTAAATTATTGCTCTTAGGGGAAATACTGGGTTAGGTTCCTGTAAGCCTTTGGTTACATTTTCAACTGACCAGTAAATAACTTGTTTTATGTGTGTTTCTCTTTAAAGACAACATATTCAATATACAGTGCCAATTCATTAACATTGAACTCACAGCCAAACATACTATAACTCATGCCTGAAGGAGTTATCTAGCACAAACATTTTCTCTGAAAGGCACATCACAGCTTTCTTGCACTTAAGAACACACTAGACAGCACTTTATCACTATGGTTGGTGCCATTTTAAAATGCAAAAATCACCCACAACAAAGAATGAAAAGGCAAAGACCATAGCACTAAATATAGCATGAATGAGACATTCATTTGTGAGATGAGAACTGATACAAGAAGGCAGAACATCACCTTGTTTGTCCTCAACTCTGAAATGTGTGTCACATGACTCCATTTTTAATTGCTCTGCACATGTGCATGTCTGCAAAGACTGAAAAGGCATCATGAGTATTGATTTGGGGTTTTTAAATAAATTGTAGCAAATAGGCAAATTTGCAAATACAGAATCCACAAAAAATGAGGATCCATAGTGTACCATAGTGTACATCTCATCTCAGATCTGTCTGTCTATCTCACTTGTATTTCTCAATCGTCTTCTCTTTTGTTTTCTGTAGAAATAAGTAAACGAGTAAAAAATACAAATTTCCCTGTCTACCTTTTTCATGTACTCCTTAATTATTTTCTTCTGCTTCTCAGAGTCTTTAGGGCTATTCTATACACACACACACAAACACACACACAACACATACATACACACAAAGTCATTGATTCCAACATATCTATGTTGTCAACAATATTTTAATGGCTGATTATGAAACATAATTACTTATATTTTAATAATTAATTTAAATAATGCTTTGTATGGCATAATTTTTGCTTGACAAATGATTTTTTAAAAATATTCTTGATAACAGAGAATCAAAGGTAGGTCCAGGAATTATTACTTTTTTCTTTCTTTTCCTGACCTCTGTATCACCTCATACTATACCAAGGTAAGAATGTCTATATTCTTGATTTTTTTAAGCTTCAAATTACTTGCATTTAATTTAGCAATCTGTTCTTCATTGGAGACTAGTTGAATTTACAAAAGCAATTACAACGGTTTCCTGTGACTTTGAAGGATATATATAGTTGTGTTAATTAAGTAGAAGAGGAGAATGTGGATTGCCAGTGATTTTCCACTGGAAAAAACAATTGTAGTCCTATGTGCAGCATTAATTGCTACATAGGGTAGGAGATTAATATTTTTAACATTTTAAGTGGTTTTGCATAAATGTTAGCAATAAGCAAGCCATTTTATGTCTTATTGGTTTGCATTTTTAATAATATTGGAATGTGAGCCTTCCCATAAAGGGAAGATTTGCAACAAAACTGAAATAGTGTTTCAACCTTGCTAGTTATGTGCAAACTGACCCTGTGTACCCTCTTTGGGGAACACTCAAAGAACATGGTACTGTTGAAAAAAAGAGGAGAAGGTAATTTATTTTTAATTTTCCTTACATTTGTGAATTTAGAGACGGGAAAAGGCTCACAGCACTGGCCAAAGACTCCAAGGAATAGATGCCATGAACACTTCATGCCTCTTTTCTTTTATTAGATTCTGCTTTTTTAAAAGAATAGATCATTAAGTTAGTAAAACCATACCAAAATATAAATTGGTGTAATACCTCATAAAAAAGTAACATTTACCAGATTCTTTACTATTAAATGGGAGAAATATTCTGAAAAGGTAGAGATTATTGTTAATTAATTCACAGCAATGACTGAGCCCCTGCCATGTGCCAATCCTTGTTGTAGAATTGGGAAGACACTGGCGAGCATAGCAAACAGGGCTCCTTTGGTCACAGTTACATTTCACAAACATAAGGTTGGTTGTGACAGGATAGACCATAAGCACAATATTTTCAGATAGTGCTAGAAGAATAGCAAACAGTGTGGTTGTGTGAAGATTCCTTTAAAGAGTGAGATCCAGGAAGGCTTCTCTCAGGAGGTGATATTTATCAGATTACAGAGGGTTGCATGCATGGAGGAAACAGGAGCCATCAGAAGATGTAAGCAAGGGAAAGGCAAAATCTGATATCCACTCATAAATGAAATCATCCCACAAGAAGAATGGACAAGAGAAGGCAAGGTGGGGAAGAGTGGACAAAAGATTTAATTTAAAATATCTTATTCATTTTAAGCCCAGGTCAAACAGAAGCTGTGACATTTGTTTCTTCTTGTCTGTTCCTAGGCTATTTTATTTAAAATAGCACTTCTGTTATGGGGTGAACACAGGTTTCTCTCTCCTGTGCCTCGCTGGAGGAAGACTGGACAATGGCTTGATTCTGTTGTCCCTAGCAGATTCCAGAGCACAGCTGATGCTCAGTTAGCACTTGCTAAATTGAAGTGAACCAAATTAAGACAGCCCTCTCCAGTCATAGGAAGCTCTTAACACTAGGACAATATGCAAGTAACTGATGGTTGATAATAGAGTAGCCTCTACAAATGTGAATTTTGAAAATCATCTCACAGTTACCTGAAAGGACAAATGAACTCCTGAATATGTGGGAGCCAACCCCAGATTCCGTCATTTGTTATTCTTATCAAGTGTTATTTTGAATGAATTCTGCCTTGATCTGCATTTAGATGATAGTATCTGTTTCTTGAACTAGATGTCAATAAATGACAAGGTTCATCCCCACATTATCTTTCATAAATAAAAGTTCCTTTTTTCCCCCCCATTATAGGAGGAAATTTTGTTCATCAAACCTAGAGAAGCTACACCTGTGTGGAAACCTTGATTTCAGCATGATGGTATTTGGGAATTTTCATCAATGAAAAGATGCTAGTCTCTTATGCTTTCTAAACCTCATCTTATTAATTCCTGTTATGGTTTGGATGTGAGGTTTTCCCCAAAAGCTCAGTGTCAGACAATGGAAGAAGTTTCAGAGAAGAAATGATATGGTTATAAGAGTCTTAACCCAATCAGTGATTAATTCCCTGATAAGGATTAACTGAGTAGTAACTGAAGTGGTAGGGTGTGGCTAGAGGAGGTGGAATGGGGCTGTGGCTTGGGGGTATATATTTGTACTGGCAAGTGGAGCTCTCTCTCTGATTCCTAATGTTCATGTGCGCTGATTCCCTCAGCCATACTCTTCCGCCATGATGTCTTATCTCACCTTGAGCCCCAAGGAATGGAGCCAACCTCTTATGAACTGAGACCTCCAAAATCAAACTGAGCCCTAAAATAAGCCTTTCCTCCTCTACAGTTGTTCTGGTTGGGTCCTTTTAGTCACAGCAAGTGAAAAAACTAACACAATTCCTTTTTATAAACTGTGAAATAATAAAAAAGAAAAAAAAAATCAGAAATCCAAGTGCTAGAAATCATTCCAGAGTGTTCTCAACAAAGATTTCTTTATTCTGAAAATGATATTAAATAAAAATAATAATTTACTGCTATGATTCCTGATGAAGTTTCTTTTATTTCTAAAGACCTAACAACTGAAATTCCCCTTCTTAGGAATAACATACACCATCACAGGCTCAGCATGGGCAAGTTCCATGGGATGACCCAACCTAATATCTGTCTCCAAGGGTGAGGTAGACCAAGCTCCTCCTTTAAAGCCTAATTAAATTTAATTTGATGGTATCTAATCATAACCCCCCCTTATTTGGGGGCACTGAGAAGTTTCCTCCATTCTCTAATATACATACTGCCAAGATTATTGTATGCATAATATCTCTAGACTGAAATTATACAAATATGAATTTGACAAAATGTTCTTTCCTTTAGTGTTATTTGTAACAAATCAGTCAGATTCTTAAAGGACTATATTATAGAAAATCTCATAGTTTATTTACTTGTCATTTCCCAATAAAGGTAAAACTCACATGGAAAATAACCAAGAGTTTTCTTTCTCACAAGTCTTCAGGGTAGGCTTCCTCCAATCAAGTATGTCTTTTGGCAAATGGAGAGTAATACAGTATATAGGATGTGACACCTGATCTCATGAAGGACAAGTGGTGTATGAGTATTTTCTTTCAGTCTTCATGCTTGTAAGCTACCTTACAAAAATTCAGCATCCACAGCATTAATTAATTAACTCTTAATTTGTAATTGTGGTTGGGTTACAGAAACTTAAATTTCCCTGTTGAGATAACTTGAACATCAATTCCTGTCCTGAAGCTGCTCATTGACTATAGTTGGCCTACGTTATTTTAATATCCAGTTCTTATCAGGGATATAAGAAGGGAGGTGGGGCTTTTAAAATGTTAATTAGTGTTACATGTGTGAAAATGAACAATAGACTTAACAAATAGGTCACCTTTTTCTGCCTGGAGCGAAGATGGGCTAATACAGAGTTTCTGGGGAATTGGAATGCTGATGTTGTAAAGTTCCCCTGTTTCTCAATACAAAATCTAAAAGGAATCAAAAAGAGATGCTTAACCATTTTGCATCAAGGGAATACATAGCACTAGAAGGAGAATCAGTTTAAGTAGGATATTTAAAGAATAATTAATTTGATATTTATTGAACATAACGTATTTTCAACTTCATGATACTGTTATATGCTAATTAAGATAGGCCTTGTGACCTGTGGCAACTTAGAAATTTATGTGCAGAAGGGCTTTTGAAGCTACATTTAAATAGCGAGCACTATGTCTTTTAATAAACCAATTTAGAGTTAAGTGGTAACTGGAGGTAAGTGGGTTCTGATCAAAAAAAGTTTCCTTAATGTTCTTATGACTATGGAAAGGAAATCATCTAATCCCTCTTTTCATCTATAAAATGGGATGAGACAATAAATCCTATCATAACTATGTAAGTGGAATTCAAAAATATCAACCATGGGAGTTTAGGTCTGTATTCTTAGGAAGTTTATAAAGTAACTAATGAGCCAGAGAAGCTAACTGGCTAGAATTCCTGAATCTGGGAGCCAGTTGCCATTTCCAACACAGGAATTATGGTGTCTTGAAATTTTACTATAAAAGTATCTTTTTTCATAAGGTGTTTTGAATATTGGATGGGAAAATACATTTTAAAAAAACCACTTAACAGAATTGTCTAGCACAGAAAACAACAAAATTGCAATTTCTCCATCTTTATCTCCTTCTATCCTTTTCTTCTTCTACTTGCAATAACAACAAACCTCTAACACTCTTGACTATTCAGTCATTCTGGAAACACCTTAGTGCCTAGTTTTCCATGATACCACATAGTCATGAATCTCCTTTTACATCTCTGACATTTCTGTCTCTGTAAAGGACTTCTTTCTTTGACACTGTTTTTAAATTGATAGTATTCATCAGGATCCCATTCTTGGCCCACTGCTAATATTATTCTATATATTCCCCACAGGTGGGCTCTTACTGGTTCTGATTCCTACCACCACCTATGTGCTGAGATTCCCAGTCCCCATTCTCTGTCAGGACTCATTCCTTCAACAAATCTAAAAGGGAAATAATTGCAGCCCTCTTGAACCTTAATGTTTTTCATACCCTTGTCCCACTCTTGTAATTAATCACCATTCTCTGGTAACTATCTCAATCTGTGCCTTCCTCACTACCATTTTTATAAATGACCAGATTCAGACCCTATCTTCTCTTTACTGTGCATGAGGGCAATACCAAAATGCAAACTTAAAGAGTTCTTGTTCTTGACACACTTCAGTGACAGCATCAGAGTTCCTCCACTGACCTGCAGGTCTCCATTTAATATGGCTTCTACCCACCTATCCGGACTCTTTCCCAAGCATTTCCAGGCATTTCATGATTCATCGAATTTGAATATGTATTTCTACTCATAAACCAAACATTTGCTCCTCCTGTTTCCTCTATCCGAAAGCTCTCCTACAGTCTATAGCATGACCTTTGCCTGACTTTTTCTATATCTTAGGATAACTTAGGAGTCATGTCTTTCAGAAAGATTGTCCTGACCCACCAGAATGGTGAAAGTGCTCTTCATGTACTAATAAGCAATTACCCCATTGCATCTGCATTGTCATCCCTCACGAAACTAGGAAGTTCTAGACTTGAGGAAGAATTCACCCTCATTCACAATAATTTCCCAGTTTCTGATCAAGAACATGGCATATATTAAATATTCAGTAAATGCTTTTAACTGTTAATAAAATTAATGCAAAACGAACCACAAATGCCTCAAACTCTTATTTGAGTTACAAATCATAACTAGTTAGAGAAGACACAAGTCTAAGCTTTAAGAACTTTACTATGTTCTTAATCAATATTCTTAGAAACTTAAAAGATTAACAGAATACAAAACTGCAATTCAAATGTTTTATAAAACATAAATGCAAATAAACTAGACATTATATAGTGCAGTGGTGTCTAAATAATGTCCTAAAATTATTTTAAGATTGTTATTTTGTGCACATTCAAAAATTAAAAAATTAATTATCTCTTTACTTTCCTAAGGATACCTCTAAAGATTCAGCAGTTTTTCACACTTAGAGCTTAAAGGCTATAGAATGTGGTGCTCAATTTATTTGGACTCAATTCAGTTCAAAAAATATTTATTAAATTTATATTCCATGTAAGAACTAGGTTGGATCCTTTAATGGGCACAATGTTAATGGTTTCTGCCTAACATGGGCTTATATTATGGTAGAGATGTTTGGACAGTGTATAAATAGTATAAGGCATGATAAGCTGAAAACCATAGAAGTGCTTCAAAAATATGTCATAGATAATCAGAGGAAGAAGACTGGTTTAGGAGGAGCAGAAATGACTTTATGGAGAAACTAATGAATTCCCAAAAGTAAGTCATATAAAAGAAGATTCAGGGCTGGGATTGTGGCTCTGTGGTAGAGTGCTTGCCTCAACATGTGTGGAACACTGGGTTTGATCCTCAGCACCACATAAATAAATAAAATAAAGGTATTGTGTCCATCTACAACTAAAATTTTTTTTAAATGAAGATTCAGTTTATTATTTTAATTTTGATTTGGGGTTACTACATATGGAAGTATCATGGACAAAATACACTAATTTTTTTGTGGTAATAACAAACAGAGCTATACTCAGTAGGTTGTGTGGTTTAGAAAGTAACTGTCTTTAATTTCAGTTTCATAAGGTTTTATAGTAGTGGAAATACTATCTGCCTTATTTTGTCATCGTGATGAACTCAGGTGAATATGTTCAGTGTCCAGGAGAAGAGAATAGGATGTTAGGTGTTTTCATTATTGTTTCAACAACTTCACCTCAGTGTATTTGTTAATGAACTGACTTCACTCTGAAATAAAATCTCTAACACTTTAATGTATTTGGATTTATTCTGCTCTTTATTTTCATTGTCATTTGGGTGGAAGTCATAAAAATATTACTTAGGATGTGTACAGAAAACAAAGGTGATTCCAAGTAAATTTATTCCAAGAATTTTATAGTTGAAAAGGATTTTACAAACCATTTGTCTCTACAGCCTCATATTAGAGCAAAGAAAACTGAATTTATTAAAAAGTGTTAATTTCCTTTACCATAAGATTTATATGAGACAACAACAAACCATCAGATTGCATTTGAGGACATATTTTGTATTAATTATACGATGTGATTATCCCTATTCTGCTTTATCTGCTCCATCAGAGCAGAACTAAACATCACATCTCCAGAAGAAATTGAAAGGTCCTAGGACTTTCAGATGCTATCACAATGGAAGAGCAGCTGGAAAGTAATCACTGAGATCTTATTGAAGGAACACAAATTGTTCTTCAGTCCAAAGGGGAAAAATAATCATGTAGATACAAAGATGACTCTAATACATTTTAATGGCAATTATGAGGCAAATCTTTTGCATTTCTCAAAATAAAAGGGAGATTTTAGTTCAAAATAAGGATAAATTTTCTAAACTTCAGAGCAGTCCAAAATTGTCCATCTTGTAAGATCATTAAACTAGAAACTCTACTAGAATACTTTACAGTTTACTAACAGCCTAAACTTCTCTGAATTTACAAAACTAATAATATTAATTATTTCTAAGGCAAAAAGGTTCAATATAAAATTTATTTATTCTTCCCTGTTCTTACATTTTTAATATGATGTGGCTAACAGAAATGACTTATGAGGCTGGGGTTGTGGCTCAGCAGTCGAGCACATGCGTGGCCCGGATTCGATCCTCAGCACCACGTAAAAATAAAGGCATTGTATACAACAAAAACAAATAAATATATATTTAAAAAAAAGAAATGACTTATGAATTATCTTTAAATAATTTGCTCTCAAAAATTTCTTTTAAGGTTCTATTTATATTGAATTAGATTAACTTAATTCAAATCAAATGGCCTTTTATTTCACTTAGGCTTAAAGCACACATGTTCTTTTGTTTTCTGGACAGTAGAGTCATATTATAGAAGGGAAAACATAGGCATAAAAAAGGCTGTTTTGCATAGTAGTTGCACCAATTTGCAGTCCCACCAACAATGTATGAGTGTACCTTTTTCCCCACATCTTCACCAACATTTATTGTTGCCTATATTCTTGATGATTGCTATTCTGACAGGAGTGAGATGAAATCTTTGAGTAGTTTTGATTTGCAATTCTGTAATTGCTAGAGATATTGAACATTTGTTTTTCATATATTTGTTGATCGATTGTATTTCTTCTTCTGTGAAGTGTCTGTTCAGTTCCTTAGCCCATTTACTTAATTGGGTTATTTATTTTTTTGGTGTTGAGTTTTTTGAGTTCTTTAGATATCCTAGAGATTAATGCTTTATCAGAG
Source organism: Tamias sibiricus (assembly GCA_025594165.1). Taxonomy (NCBI): domain Eukaryota; kingdom Metazoa; phylum Chordata; class Mammalia; order Rodentia; family Sciuridae; genus Tamias; species Tamias sibiricus. The sequence goes on from CM046660.1 coordinate 128,799,990, forward strand.
GTGCATGTGGTAAAGATTTTCTCCCAGTCTGTAGGCTCTCTCCTCACGTTATTGTTTCCTTTGCTGATAAGAAGCTTTTTAATTTTTAATTTGAATCCATCCCATTTATTGATTCTTGGTTTTACTTCTTGCACTTGTCAAGGAAGTCAGATCCTAGGCCGACGTGGTGCAGATTTAGACCTATTTTTTCTTCTATTAGAGACAGGGTCTCTGTTCTAGTGCCTAAGTCTTTGATCCACTTTGAGTTGATTTTTGTGCAGTATGAGAGATAGATTTTAAATTTCATTTTGCTACATATGGATTTCCAGTGTTGGCAGCACCATTTGTTGTATAGGCTATCTTGTCTCCAGTGAATGTTGTTGGCACCCTTGTCTAGTGGTTTATGTACTCAAAGGAATATTACTCAGCTTTAAAGAAGAGTGAAATTATGGCATTTGCCAGTAAATGGTTGGAGTTGGAGAATATCATGCTAAGCTAAATAAGCCAATCCCACAAAACCAAAGGCCAAATGTTTTCTCTAATATGCAGGTGCTAATTCATAATAAGGTGGGGGGGCCTAGGGAAGAATAGCATTACCTTACATTAGGTAGAGGAAAGTGATGGAAGGGGAGGGAGAGGATGTGGGGATGGAAAAGATAGTAGAATAAAACAGACATTATTAATGTATGTATATATGTGACTACATGACCAATATGATTCTGAAACATGTACACTTAGAAAAATGAGAAATTATATCGCATCTATGTATGATATATCACAGTGCATAAATGCATTCTACTGTCATGTATAACTAACTAAAACAAAAAAAAAAAATTAAATACTGCTTTGGGCTGGCAGCCTAGTATTAGAGTATGTGCCTACCACTGCACACACACCTAAAAATTCTTTGGCACCAAGTGTGGTGACAAATGCCCCTAGGCCCAGGTATGAGAGGCCAGGATGGGGGAATGCTTGAGTTCAAGAATTCATTACCAATTTTGGAAACATAGCCAGATCCTATCTCAAAATAAAGAAAAAATATGTTTCCTGGGGATATAGCTCAGTTGGTAGAGTGCATGCCTCTCATACACAAGGCCCTTGGTTCAATCCCCAGAAACACACACACACACACACACACACACACACACACACACATTTCTTTCAAATGAATATTATTAGAATTTTAGAAATTGCCTGTCATTTGTATCTTAAGTAGAAAAAATGATTTTATTTTGGTTACCAATAAGAAGAAATGGACAGGAAGAACTAGAAAATAGGTTAAGTTGATATTTAAAATACAAGAAATAAAGATAAATGAAGTAAAAGACCAAGGATGAAGAATGCAGAGAGCAAAGTTATGTATAAATATAGATAAATATTCACATTATGTATGGATGAAAATTTAATAGAATTGCCATTATTTCCAATTTGTAAAAATTTCTGAGTCAGAAACTTTGAATTCTAATATTAATTTCACAAATTATAGAATGACCTTGGACAAATGGATAAATATTTCAGAACATTTTCTTTTGAAGGTGAGGGAAATGAGGTAACCCAGGGTTATCTAGGGCTAACAAATAATTTTGCTCAGGTATTTTAGCAAGAAAAATATATGTCTTACCTTGTAATAATAATTTTTGTACAGAACAGGGTTTTTTTTGTTTTGTTTTGTTTTGTTTTTTAAAGAAAGAAAAGCCTAGGCTTTTATACAAGTGCTTCATTTTACACTGTCACGATGGTGTGGCTATTTGTCAGAGAATCTTTTGAGACATTATATCTCATATCAGAACTGTCTTGGAGAATAATTGTTTGCTTTGGGGTCTTATGGCAGTAATTCTAAAATCTCTAGAGGCAAGGTTATTTACAGAATAAGGTGAGAAAATTTGGGATATTGCTAAAAAAACAAAGACAGTGTCTTAAAGTAACTTTTGATACGTACACTAGTATTTGCTATAAAATGAGCAGTCAAAAAGATCAGAGGCTGCCATTAAATTTTATACTCATTATTGGAAGTTAATTGAAATAAGAAACAGAAGGATTCTCTGTGATAATAATACTCTGAAGATATTGAAGCTGACATATATCTTAATATCAGAATAGAACTAAAAATTGGTGCCTCTACTGTAGCACCTACTGCAAAAAGTGCTCATGTGGTACTGAATAAATATTTGTTGAATGAAGATCTCAACAGCTAATCACAGCACTAATCAATAAATGAACCAATATTATAATAAAAACAAAAAAATTCTCATTAGTTGGGAATAGTGAACAAAGAATTTACATTTTTTTGTTCAGTGAATAGAAGTGTTTATTTTTCATCAGTTCAAAATGTACATTTTAACATCAGTAGGAAGCTATGAGACAAAAGTTGGTTATTATCCTGCAGAGGAACCATAGTACTATTAAGTATTTACCATGCAATGTTAATCTTGGTTTGGGACCCTCTGAAAAATCTTGTGATGTAACAGGAAATTTTCTTTTTAAGAATGAAATTTGACAAATACAAATTACTACAAACACGATTTATGATCAGTTTTCAAAACAAAGCAAAAAAAAAAAAAATCTCTTCAGTTTTGCTAGATTTCAGTTTCTTTGTGCCCCATGTAGGAATAGGCTGTACCTCAGATACTGCAAATCTACTACTTAGAGAAAATAAATAGAATGTAGAGCATTAGATGTGCTGATTCCTTAGATACTGAATTTGGCCTTAATAAATATAATTTATTTATTTGTTTATTATTATTAATGGGATATATATTATTTATTTATTTGAAGAAATATATATATGTGTACATATAGAGAAAATATATTTAACTGAATTGAAAAAATTGTCAAAATGAATTAGAAAGTCCCCTTGACTTTAGGATTTGGTTCCACACACCCCTACCCCATAAAATGCTAGGACTTTTATTGCAGATGAGTTAAACATAGCTCTAGAAGACAAAAGACATTAAAAAGCACAGTCTTTTAATATGAGCTTCTGTACTTACTAATGCAGGTGCAGCCACCTATTTTACAAGATTCTTATTAATGAATAGAGAAGAGCAGGATAAAGTGATGAGCATTTAATTTATTTTGGAAGTAATGGTTTGTACAGTAATTATCGAGAAGCAGCCACTTGTCAAAGGGAATCAGTAACAAGTGCAGTTGGGAGAGGTTTTCTGGTACATAGCATCGTGAAATGTTTGACTTTGCGATGAGAATAGATTCCATGACAATAGTTTATTTTGCTTAAAAAAATTTAAGAAAACCTTGTAAGCTGATTATGTTTGAGATACTATATATGAAAGTACGTATGTGAAAATTAATTTTACTCAATTTTTAAAATTATGACCAAATAATAAATAAATAAAGATCTCAATGACACCTACGCAAAATTTAGCATTTAACTTTGATCAATGTTCCTTCCCACCCTTATAAGACTTGACCTTGCATAAAAAGGCTGCACTGCCTCATGTCTGTAAGCAGGGAAGTGGGGGTCACAAAATCCATAGGCAAACTCCAGGAGGCAGCATCTTGGGGGGTAGGCATAATAAAACTCTAGAACATTATTAAGGAATGTGCAACTCCTCAATGGCAGAGAGTGACATCTATTTCAGAGAGCCTGCTTATATTCCCAGAAGGAATAGTCCTTGAAAGGTTGCTGGCTAGTCAGGGTGTTTGGATTTTGCATACATTTTATGGCTTCTGGTTTAAAAGGGAAGAAGCAGACAAAGACATCAATGGAAAATATACTTCAAATTTTTAGCTGTTAAGAAAAAGACTAAATACAAACATATGTTCTCCAAAGAAAACAGGGAAAACACAATACAAGCTCAGAATTGTTTGGGCCTCCTCTACCAGATTTTTCAGAAATTTTAAATTTTGTGCTGGAAATTGAACCCAGGGACACTTTAACACTGAGCTACATCACCAGACATTTTTAATATTTTGTTTTGAGTTAGGGTCTAAGTTGTTTAAGGTTTCACTAAGTCAACAAGGCTGGCCTTGAACTCAGCCCCCTGCCTCAACATCCCAAATCTCTGGAATTACAGGCACCATTACAGACAGCTAATGTATTATTTTTGATAATTCTCCAGGCTTCACTAGGCTCTATACTTTGGTCAAATAAACTAGGTTGAAATGAAGAACAAGCAGTCAAGTAACTAATGACTGGCTCAAACGACTCAATTTTTTCCACTTAAAAAAAATTAACACAAAACACTCTGTCACTTTGTGTTAAATTTGTATTAAAATTAATATAATTTAATGAATTCATAGGAACAGATCACAAAAATCAGAAAATCTGATTTAATCATACCTACCTCTGGTTGTAGACATACCTAAGTTAACAGAATAAATATCATATTCCAATTATTACATAGTAGAATAATCAGAGGATATCTCAATCTCTTTTTATTTATTTTTATTTGTTCATTTTGGATAAACATGACATTAGAGTGTATTTTGATATATTATACATATATGAAGTATAACTTCCCATTCTTGTGGTTGTATATGATGTAGAGTTACATTGGTCATGTATTCACATATGAAGATTGGAAAGTTATATCCAATTCATTCTGCTGTCTTTCCCATTCCCAATCTCCCTCCTTTTCCCCTACTCTGCCCTGACCAATCTGGTGAACACTCTCCCCCTGCCCCAATTCCTACCTATTGTGAGTCAGCATCTGCATATCAGAGAGAACACTGGCCATTTGGCCTTTGGTTTTTTGGGATTGTTTTATTTCACTTAGCATGACAGTCACCAGTTCCATCCATTTATTGGCAAATGCCATAGAGTCACTCTTCTTTATGGTTGAGTAATATTCCATTGAGTATATGTACCACATTTTCTGTATCCATTCATCTGTTGAAGGGCATCTAGATTGGTTCCAGAGTTTAGCTATTGTGAAGTGACCTGCTATGAACATGGATGCGACTGTGAAACTATAATATGCTGATTCTAAGTCCTCTGGGTACATGCTGATTACTGGGATATCTGGGTCAAATGATGGTTCCATTTCAGGTTTTCTGAGGAATCTCCATACTGCTTTCCAAAGTGGTTGCACCATTTTGCAGTCCCACTAGCAATGTATGAGTGAACATTTTTTCCCAATGTCCTTGCCAACAATTATTGTTACGTGTACTCTTGATAATTGCCATTCTGACCGGATTGAGATGAAATCTCAGTGTAGTTTTAATTTTTATTTCTCTAATATCTAGAGATGTTGAACTTTTTTTTTTTAAATATATTTGTTGATCAATTACACTTCTGTGAAGTGTCTATTCAGTTCCTTTGCCCATTTATTGATTGGGTTGTTTGTTGTTGTTGTTGTTGTTAAGTTTTTTGAGTTCTTTATGTCCTGGAGTTCAAAGCTCTAAGATGCAGATGGCAAAGATGTTCTCCCATTCTGTAGGCTCTCTTTTTAGGATGTCTCAATCCCTTCCTCTGAAAATTGCATTATAAAATGATGTTTTGTTTTGTTTTGTTTTTAATGGCAATATAATGCTCATTTCTGACAGCATCATACAATAATAATGGCCAGATTAATCTTCTCACCCAAAAGAATAAAAAAATTAGATTTATGAAACAACAGCTTTTATCAAGGATAATAATCACTGAGAGCAGAACAAACAAGGTAAGCCATAAAACTAAGGCCCAGGTTATTATCTTGAAGGAGTTCTCAGACCATGTCACAGGGAAGAACAACTCAGTCCAGTAGACTCCACAAGATGAGAGTAACTGAGAATCTAGGCAGACAAAGGCAGCTAGAGTTTGTGGACGGATAATGGAAAAGAGAGAAATAAACAAAGGTAGGATTCCTGGAGTTTTGCACATTGACTTTTGAGTTTTTGGCAAAATATTGATCAGTGTTTGCATGTGAGGAAAATACCTGAGCTAAGCGGGGGTTGAATATTTGAAAAATTTATATAAATTTGTACCCATTTGTCTTTAACTTTAGCATTCTTTGTTCCAGCCAGACTGAAACACCTAATAATTCATGGAGAATTAGTGGATGCATTCAGAAATTTCTTCTCTTGGTAGTGGAGAATACTTAGCCATGGAATAAACCCTGCTCTATTTATTGATTAACAAAACTTATAAAGTAAATCCCAACAATATTCAACAGGTTCCAAATTGCTGAACTGTATCCCAGAACAAAGGTAAGAATATATGTATATAAAAATATCAGCATTCAAATGGATAAAAATCAAATACCTATTATCTAATTGTACATTTTCAGTGATAAAAAGGAGACTAAGACTCATACTAATAATAATCAAAATGAACCCATGACTGATGAAAATATTTTAATTAGCAGAAAAGGGCATTAAAACAGTTATAAGGGTATTCTGTGTGTTTGGAAACTTAAAGAGTAGATGCAGAATAGTATTAAGATAATAGAAATCAAACTTTGACATCAAAGGGAGAACTGTGACCTAATTTCAAGTGCTCCAACATGGAGTCCCCCAAACAAGGAAAGAGATAAACAGAAGAAAAATATGTAAAATAACAATGTATGCAGAGAATCTTGCAAATTTGATGAAAACTATGAAATTGCAGATAGAATAACTTCAACAAATTCCAAGCACAAGATACAGAACGTAGGCAGAGCGGTTACAGAAAAAAAAAAAAAAAAAAAATCCAGAGGAAGACAGAAGAAAGCACACTAAAGCTAAGAGACCACTGAAGAAAAGCTTGCTTGTAAGAGAGAAAAAAAAAGCTCTAATCAAATTGGTCTTTAATCTTTCTCTCTAAAAACTGTAACAAAAATAGAATTTTAGTACTCTGCAGCCGTGACAGGCAGCTTACAAGCACATAGAAAAGAAGACATTTTGTAACAAAAAATATTTTTAAGAAGAAACATTTTGTTTTAAGAAGAACAAATTCAAGGAAGAGCCCAGATATTACATCAGAAACAAGGCAAACAAGAAAACAGTACAGAAGTAATTTAAAACATTGAGAGAAACACATTACATAATACCAACAAAAATGCCTTTCAAAAATAATGATGAAATAAAGAGTATTTAGACATGTTAATCGTCATGTAATGAATCTCTAGAAAAAAAATCTGCACTTCAAGAATTGTTATAGTCAGTTTTTCAATTATAGTCAGTTTTTCAGTCATTTCCAAGAAAATGACTCCAGTTGGAAATATGGACCTACACACAGGAACAAGAGCAGGGGTAAGTGCATGTGATTATTTTCTTATTATTTCAAATTTTTCTTTACATCATAACTGACTTAATAAACAAAAAGTATCAATGTAGTGTAGAATTGATAATGTCCACAAAAGCAAAATATATGTTAAGAGACTCATAAATCCCAGGGGTAAAAATTGAAATATACTAGGCTATATTTGTTAATATTAGATAAAGCAAATTTAAGAATAAATGTATCATTAGGAAGAAATCATTTTGTTTCACACTTTTTTAAAGAATAAAGAATAGATTACAATAACAAATGTTTATGTATATAATGATAGTTTCAAAATACAAGAAGCGAAACCAAAACTGATACCATTTCAGAAAAAAGTAGACAAATTCATAATTATAGGAGGAAGTTTTAAATCTTTTCTCAATAATCAACACACTAAACAAAGAGGAAACAAAAGATATAAAAGACTTCAGCAGCTATAAAGTAACTTGATGTAATTCACATTTATAAAATACTAAGCTCAACAATGTCAAGATATACATATTTTTCAAGTAAAGGACACTCAACATATTTACCAAAACAAACCATAGTCTGAGTAATAAAACAATTTTCAATAAATTAAAAATAGTTCAAGTTCTATTAAGTATGTTCTATAACCAGAAATAGAACAAAAAATATATAAAAACCAGGAAAATATTCCAATGATTTGAAAACTAAATAAGATATTTCTAAGTAACCCAATACTCATAGTATAAATTAAAAGCAAAACCAGAAATTATTTTTGAACTGAATACAAATGAATGCACACACACACAAAAATCTGTGGGATGCTATTAAAGCAAACTATAGGGAGAAATTTAAAGAATTGAACACTTACACTAAAAAAGAAAAAGGTCTCAAATCAATAACCTGAGTTTAAGTTAGAATCTTAAGAAAATTAAAACAAAGCAGAAATGAATAATAAAAATTACAGTAGAAATTACTGAAAGAAAATGAAAAACAGTAAAGAAAACCTTAAACCCCAAAGCTACTTCTCTGATAAGATTACTAAAAATTCGGAAAAACTGAACCAAAAAAATTTTTTAACCAGAATAATCGGGAAATTTTATAAGACACAAAATTATTGGTATATTAGTATCAAGATTGAAAGAGGTGACATCACTAATATGTGTGTTTGTGTCTATGTGTAAATATTGTTACAAAATATTTCATGCCAAAAAATCTGAAACTTAAATAGCCTGGATGTATTATTTAAAAGAAATGGAGCACAAAACTCATTCTAGAAGAAATGAAAAATATAATTGCTGCACATCTATTAAATAAATTGAAATTGTAGATAAAAACTCTTTCAAAGCAAACTCAAGGCATCCAAATAGAGAAGATAAAAGTGAAACTGTCATTTCAGACAACATGATCATCTATGTAGATAACTTAATAAGACTAATAACAAATACAAATATGTAAATATGTACCAAAGTTAGTATAAAATGAAGAGATAAATTGTAATTCTACATGCTGGCAATGAACCATTTGAAACTGAATTTTTAAAAAAATACTATTAACCAAAACATCAAAAAAAAAAAAAAAATGCAGTAAGGATGAATGTGATCAAAGGTGTGGGGTAGGAGGGGGAGGCAAGAGTACATTGAAAATTGCAAATATTACTGAGAAAAAATTAAAAAGACATAAGAAAAAAAAGATAGAATATGTGTCCCAGAGTCACAAGACTAAATATTCTTAATATGTAAATTCTACTCAATGTGATCCCATTCAAAATTGATAAATTGAATATAAAATTTATGTGAAAATGCTAAAGACCTAGTATATCCAAAACAACTTTCAAAGAAAAGACAAAGTTATTGAACTGCATGATTTGGTTTTAAAACTTATAAGTAAGCTACATTAACAAAATAATGTGACATCTGATATAAATAAAGAGCTATATGTCAATGAAACAGAATAGATTGTTCAGAAACATCAATACATATATGGAAAACAATTTTGACAGTAATTCAAAATAAATTCAGTACAAAAAGTATAGTCTTTTCTAAAAAATGGTGCTGAAAAAATTGCATATTCATATATATTTTAAAAATACTTTAATATATACCTACGCAATATACAAAAATTAATTCTAAAAGGGATATAACCCCCTAAATATAAAATATAAAATAACAAAAGATTAGAAAATCAACACAAAAAAATGTCTGTGGCCTCAGAGGTGGACAAACATTCCTTAGATATGACACCAAAAGTACAATCTGTAAGAGAAAAAAATGATAGAGTTCATTAAAATTTAACATTCTAAAATTAATTTATTAAAAAATTTTAAATTTCCTTTTTAAAGAAAATACTAAGTGAATGAAGCCACAGAGAATTCACACACTGAGAGAAATCATTTGAAAATCACATATCTGATAAAGGACTTAATACAGTGATAATCTAACCAATTTTTAAAAAAGGCAAAAGATATAAAACTCTAAAAGTTCATTAATATAGTAATAAACTAACCAATTTTTTAAAAGTCAAAAGATATGAAAAGATACTTTACCAAAGAAGATATAGGTATATCCAATAAACACATGAAAAGTTGTTCTACATTGTAAGTCATAAAGAAATGTAAAATAAATCCATAACTATATGTCACTGTACACTCATTAGCATTGCTAAAATTTAAAATCCTGACCATACTAAGGGTTGTTTAGGATATGGAACAACCAAAATTTTCATATGCTGCTGGTTCAACCACTTTTGAAAACAGTTTGGAAGTTTTTTATAAAAGGACAAACACAGAACTATTATATCACATGACCTGGACATTAAAATTCTAGCTGTTGATGCAAGAGACAGAAAATGATACAAAGGCATTGTTGTGGTCTCCATGTTTTACACCCCTCAAAATTCACATGTTGAAATCTAATCATCAGTATGGTGGTGTTAGAAACGAGGGCTTTGGAAAGTGATTAGTTCATAAGGACACAGCTCTCATAAATAAGATTAGTGGCCTTGGAGGATAGGACCCAAGGGAATTTATCCTTATAGAACATATCTCTAAACCAGAAAACGGACCCTCTCCAGACACCAAATCTACTTCTGCCTTGACAATGAACTTCCCAACCTCCGGAAGCATGATAAATAAATTCTGTTATTTATGACTACATATTGTATAGAAGTTTGTTAGGGCATCCCATATAGACTAAGAGAGATATGCACATAAATATTCATTGAATTTGTATTTGCTATAGTCCAAAACAGAAGAAAAAGAATGATCGTCAAGAGGGGAATGTCTCAAATAATTGTGGTATTCTCAAATGATGCAAAACTACACAATAATTAACAGGAATGAATTGTTAATCCAAGCAACAACGTGTTTGACTTTCAAGGTAATTATGTGAAGGGGAAGAAGACAGACTACTTAAGAGTCCCTATGATTTTTTTTTAAAAACTCTACAAAGTATAAACTATTTTATAATAAAAGAAATCAGATCCGTGTTTCAATGAACACAGGTCTGGGGGCAACACAGGTGCAAAGGAGTGGGAAGGGATTACAAAGGATCAAGAGAAAACCTTTAGGTGTAATAAGTATATTTTCCTATCTTGATTTTGAAGATGGTTTCGTAGTTGTTAAATATTTATCAAAATCCATCAAATTTTTACTTTAAATGTGTGCAGTTTATTTTACATAAATTATATCTCAATAAAGCTGTTTCAGAAAGATATAGTTTGTGGCAAATCATTATTTTGCACCTGCTGCAATTTGAAAATTCTTTTATTTGGTTATCTATTGCTAGTCATATTCTACTGACCACTTTCTGACTGCATGCTTACTACTTGCCAAAATTTATCTTGTAGTTCCTTTTGGTCTTTGTTTTCATTGTGCCCATTTTTTGTTTATCTTTGCCCAGAAAATTGCCTATGCCAAGAAAATCATCACAGTCCAGTCTTCTGGGCATAACTCCCTTTTGGGCAATTTACTTGTTAATATCTTTCTCTTATTTCCCTCTTATTGGATGAAGACAGGTAATATCACCCTCTCTCCCTCAGCTTACAAGTCTCTCAGGTTATATATCAGTTTCAATCCATGTTAAATAAAGCATACATATATCCAGGTTCAATGAAGAAAGCACATAGAAAATGAAAGTTTAATATCACTCACTAAACATTAGGGTCCTAGAAAGGTCTACCACTGGTGTATCTTAACTTGGTTATAAAATATTGAATATTACTTGTTTCACAATGTGGTTAAAACCAATCTCTTCAGACTGCATTTATCTACCTTCTACTAGCAGCCCTGTTCCCAGTGGAAAGAAAGTGATTTGTCTCCTGGTCAGCACTATGGAGAGAGGTTTCTGAGATTTCTATTCCTCCCACCAAGAAGCAAAGAAGAAATACCAACTGCCTTAACACTCTGAAGCACTGATATTTAAAAATTATTTCTTCCAGTCTTAAAAAATATATTTCTCTCTTGCCTTAGAGAACTTAGATTTTAAACAGTTCAATCACCTGATGAGTTGCCTGGTTTTAAATTTCTATTTCCTTTTGTGTAGTAGATTTTAAAATGCTAAATTATCTCATTTCAATATGCACCATTAAGTTAAACTGATAATGCATGATTAAGTACTATGTGAATTTTACTTAATATTTTTCTGATTTCTTCGTATCATCTTTTTGTAAAATTGAAACATTGAGAAGAATCTGTTATAATTCCACAATTTTATAGAATATTAAAGTTAGAAACAAAAGATTATCTAGTTCAATATTTGCTCTGTTTTATGAAACATATCACTTATCTCACCTTATTTTCAATTTCTCCATATCAATACCTCTCACTTATTACAGATTGGCATGTGGCTAGTGATGTGCTAATGCTTTTCCAATATTATTATTATTTTTTTAAAAAATATATATATATTTATTTATTTGCTTTTAGTTGTACACAATGTGTTTATTTTTACGTGGTGCTGAGGATTGAACCTGGGCCGCGCACGTGCTAGGCGAGCGCTCTACCGCTGAGCCACATCCCCAGCCCCTTCCAATATTATTATATTTAATCCTACAAGAACACAATTGGCAAATTTACAGACTAAGATACTGATCTCTACGAGTTAATGATGTTTCTCACAGTTTTTGCAGCTAGAATAAGATGAATTTGAGATTTAGCCCAGGTCCATGGAAGGCACAATCCATGCACTTACTTCTAACCATATATTGTATGTCTATAAAGCAAGGAGAATGTAAAATTAAATGAGATAAAAGTGAAAGGGGAGGAGTTAAGTGCCTAGGAAATAGTAATTTTTCTAATGGTAGTTTCCTAAAGGTAGTTCTGAGCATCCCTCAACAGGTGGTCAATTTGTCCTCCATTGTAATTCTTATGGCAAGGAAGGGTTGACTGTCTCACAATTCTGTTCCATTTCTGGATAATTCTAACTCATAGAAGATGCTTTCTTATATTGAGCTGAAAACTACTCCCCTATAGCTATCACCTCTTTGACCTATTTCTGCCCTCCAGTTGGAATATTGATTGTGATTTCATTAAATTTAGAGCTTAATTTAAGGAGAATTGGCATCCTTACAATATTGAATCTTCTTATCCAAGAATAATTTGGGGATCTGATTAATTCAAGTTTTCTTCAACTATCCTGCACAGATGATTTTGAATAGTGTATGTCTTTGGTGGTACTGTGGCATAATAGAAAAAGGGTGACTTTCATTTCAAAGCAATTCAGGTTAAAATTCCAGCTCTATCTTTTATTGAATGAGTATTTGACTTCTCTGAGTTTGTTGCTTACTTGATAAAATGGAAATAAAACCATCTATCTCACATGGTTGTATGTGAAAATGCTTTGCATGGTGTCTGGAACATAATTGATATTCATTAACATTAGCTACCATAATTAATATTGATCACCCAGCCTATTTTCTAGCATCTTAAGAATAAATTTTGACACACACTTTTGGAAATTTTTTTTTTTTTTTTTTTTTGGTACTGGGGATTGAACTCAGGGGCACTCTGACCTCATTGAGTTGCTAAGTGCCTCACCATTGCTGAGGCTGGCTTTGAACTCATGATCCTCCTGCCTCAGCCTCCCAAGTGCTGGGATTACAGGCGTATGCCACCACGCCCAGCCACTTTTGGAAATCTATACTAACATTTCATACCCTTCATTACTAAAACAATCTTCTCAAGACAATGATGATAACTAAAGTTTTTTGCATTTTCATAGTTTTCTTTCAGAGTATGAAATATACATAGAATAAGGTTTTTGAGAGGCCAGGATCTTGCAACAGATACAAATGGGCTTCAGTAACAGGCCTGAGAAATTATTAGCTATTCAACCTTGGGAAAGTATTACAACACACTTAGGCTCAGTTTCCTTGTTAAAATCAGAGATAAAGATATCACCTATTCATAGAGCTTCGTATTAAATGTGATTGACACATGTTAACTCATGTTGATGTATTAAATAATAACTATTAAAAAACACATAGTAATGGGTATGTTACTACAACTATTATATTGTTGTAATTGTTATTCCTTATATAAAGTGGATTTGTAATAGGATATATAAAACAGATTTATGGAAACTGCATAACAGTGGCTGGCTCCATTGATTTAGTCTGCTCATTGAGAAAGTCTGATAATCCCTATGATTAAGTTCCTTAACAGAAATGCCATTTACTTTATTCATTCACTCCAAGACAAATGTCTTTTTTTCCTATAAAGGTCCTAACTGAAAGAAGACAGGGCCTTCTACTTTTGACAGCAGCACAAGCTGATTATTTCCAGGATTTAGTCTAAGCAAAAACTATAAAACAATTTGTGTCCCATGTCATCTCCTGTGTCTCATCAAACCAGTATCTCTTTGTGACCTTATACTCACACACTAGGTATCTGAAGATTATCCTCTCACCACCATTGTTTGGAAACCAAGGGCAATGGGCTGCAAACATTCTCCTTTCATTAAGAACAGGGAGACCCAGGTGTGGCAGCAGACTTGAAGTCCAACTACTTGAGAAGCTAAAGTAGGAGGACAGCTCGACTCCAGGAGTTTGAGATCAGCCTGGGCAATACAGCAAGACCCTGACCTTAAACAAAAATAAGCTAAAATAATAAGAAATATGAGGAGGAAAAAGGATTGCCTAGTCAAACCATTGACTCTAATGAACATTTTAGATTTTGCAATAATTGAGATAGTCTTGGGTAGATACACTTTAAACTTACTTCTTAGGGTAGCTGTAGGTCTAGTCCTGATTCAACCACTTCCACAGACAATTTCTGAAGAATGTAACCATGTAGGAGTTTTACTCCATATGAATACATTTTCAACAAACATAGGCCTAGTGATGCTTTTTTTTTCCTTTCTGCTCAGCAAACATCCTCTCCATTGTGAAAGGGGAAACTTCAATTCATTATATTAATTGTTGAGCATAAATCTTTAGAAGGTAGGGACAAATGGTTATTATTTTACTTTTTATGTATGAAAGAAACCTTTTGAAAAGTCATTGTACCTAAAATAATTGCTTAAGTATAGTTATTCAAAGCAATGTGCCAGAGCAACAATCTTCTGTTTCCCTGGCGAAGGCTGTTTGTTCCTCATTACAGTTCATCTGAATGTTAGGATGAACTTGCAGTCTTATTTCTCCTGGTGATGAAGGAAATATTCCAGGACTCAGATCACAATGAAATGTGCATATCCAAATAACAAGAATATAATTAGATCTTTTGTGTTTTTGAATTAAATACTATTAAAACTCTAAAAGGTTACTTTAAAAACAATGGTTATGTAACTACCCAGAGATTCAGTATTTACTGAAACAACTTGTTGGAAGTCAAAAGAAACACAATTATTTTCTGGTAAGGAAGAATTCACAAGAAGGTTGTTTGTTTGTTTTAAACTCTTGTTTGAAGGAAATAATTATATAAAGCAGATTGGGTAATTAAACTGAACTGAAGTGCAAAAACTACACAGATTAACTTTCATGAAGTTGAGAACATAGCCATTGTTATATAATGTCTTAGTTGGTGAAATTTATTATTTTATAAATAATTATATGAGATGCATATTTGGTAGATATTTTCTTCAATAAAGTTACTTTTTACAGATTAACAGAGTTGTTTAGAGTCCCATGAAAATATTGCACTTATAAACAGCTAAATTGTTTGCATATTTTGAGTTATTTACTGAATGGAAACTCAACAAAGGTCTTGTTCCTGTGCACATAACATACGGTGTTATGTGGCCATAAATGGGGGTGAGAGGAAGATATATAACATTCATTAGCTACTTGCTAGGTTTCAGGAATATTAAAGGTAATTTGTGAATATTATTTCATTGTTTTCAAATAATTTCTCAGTAATTTGTTATTAACATCATTATACAGATGAAACTAAGTCTCCAATGTAAGTAATGTTTCCAGATAATGTCAGTAATAACTATAGCACATGATATATTCATTTATTCAATGAGCATATATGAATTCTTTTTATGTTTTATTAGTGCATTATAGTTATGTAGAATATTGGGGTATCTCTTGACATAATCATACAGGAACAGAATATAATTTGCTCCACCTCAGTCCTCAGTACTTCCTCTTTGCCCCTGCCTCATCCCTCACCCTATTCCACTTCCTCTACTCTGCTGGTCTTCCTACTATTTATTTATAGTTTTTTTTTTAAATCAGTGCTTTACGAATATTCAAAGGAGGGAACTTCACAATAGCATATTTATATATGTATATAGCATAATTTGGTCAATTTCATTCCATGTTCCTCCTTTTTGCATCCAAAAATCTCTTTTCTCTACTCCTCTGCTCTCCCTTCTCTTTTCATGGGAATTCATAATATGGGAATAGCCCTGTGCAACTAGGATGTAGAGTTTTTTTTTCTAAATCGTAATTAAAAGAAAATAAGAACTGATAATCAAAAGAAAATCCAACAAAAAGTAACAGACATAAGCATTAATTCAGATCCATATGAAAGCTATATAAGAAGAGGAGAAGAAATAACCAAAGACATCAGATGAACAACAAAATTTTGAAAGTTAAGAAACAGAGAAACTGGTGGTAGTTGCTTAGGCTTCAGCTATCTCCATTTAACTATATTTGCAGTTGATAGAAATGTCTTAGACACTACAGCTCTTTATTTGGGGGACATTTTCTCCCAGCATTTCTTCAACAATGTCTTCTTTTACACTATTTTCCCTCTCTTTTTCTAATTTCTTATTTGTTCATGATTGAGTCTCCTGAAATTGTTCTCTAATGATCTCATTTTCACCATTATCCTTCTACTTTCCAAAATATTTCTTTATCTCCAGGCTCTCAAAATGCTTTTTTGTGTTGTTGTTTTGTGTGTTAGCACCTGTTTACTGTCTCTTTAACATTTATTTTGTGTCATAATTTCCAAGAACTTTTGTTGATAAACATTCTTTTGATTAAAAATAATGTTATATTCTATAACAAGTTCAATATTTTATTTTTCTGATGATTTTAATATAGATTCCTATATACTTGACTTCTGTAGTCATTTAATGCATTAATTCCTTATAAGTAAGAGTGTTTCTTTTCGATTCCATAATTACAAAGTGTACAATATATATTTGGTGTTCTCCATTATTATTCTAGTGAAACATTATGAAAAACATTAGTCATGTTTTTCTTCCCTTAAATTTAAAATCTATTATAATTCCCAGTACAGAACCTAAAAAGAGTAGCAGAAATAAACCCTTACACATTTGGAAGGAAGATCTAATTTTTCCTTTTCCATTCATAAAGAGAACGCTTGCTTTAAATAGCCAGCAAGTGGGGCTGGAGGTGTAATAGAGTGCCAGAGTAATTGCCTAGCATGCATGAGGTCCTGGGTTTGATCTCCAGCACCAAAATAATTAATTATTCAAATAACTAGCAAGTGGGGAGGCAATCACAAGCAGTAAGGACAAATATTCCAAGGGGAACAATTTTGCCGAGCACTTACTCTGTGCCTTGCAATGTGCTGAGAGCTTTGTATTTGTTATCACATATTCATGATTATAAACCAATAATGCAAGTATTATAATTTAAAGAAGAGGAAACTAAGATATGGCAAGGCTAAATAGAATAGCTGATATTCCTTGTGCAATAAATAGCAGAGCAGGGATTGCATCCCTATCTCTAAATCACTTAATAGGCAACATTCTTAATAACCGAAAACCTAGTACTGCCTCTTTGGCTCACCAGAGAGTAAAAGGAAGCAAGGTTCAAACCCTGGCAGGCTCATCTCACTACTGTTCCTTAAAAACACTAATACCCTGAAAAATAGTCTTGGGAAGGAGAATAATAAAGATGAAATGTTTTTCTTTTCAAATGGAACAGGAGTAATAATCAGAGGGACAATATAAGAACTCATTAGCTCTTAATGAGAAACTCTGATTTATTGGCAATGAAGGTTGCCCGCAGTATGTCCAATGTCTTCTAATGTGCAAATGATCTGAAATGGCAGTCAAACCTGGTCAAAAATTAAGTTAAAACAGACACAAACAGAGGTCTGCATACAAAAGAGATTTGGTTATTACAAATGATGACTCTCAAACTAGTAAATTAAAGAGGACAGTATTTAATGACTTGGTATACTCTTTTTATAAAGGGTATCCTCAAAGGAAACTACTATATAGAAATTAGTTTTTGTTTTGCTATTTCCTCATGCTAGGGTAACTGAGATTTTTTTAAAATGCTCTTCTTTTATGTAGAATAGGAAATATTACTAAAACTGACTCCAAAGAAATTATGCACAGTCAGAAAAACAGGAAAATAAAGGATTTCACATTAAGTGTTCAGTTTGTAGAAACCAGATTGTGCTAGTAAAAAAAAGAAAGTTAGGGACTGGGGCTACGGCTCAGCGGTAGTGTGCTTGTCTCGCATGTGTGAGGCCCTGGGTTCGATCCTCAGCACCACATAAATAAAATAAAGGTGTTGTGTCCACCTACAACTAATATATATATATATATATACACATATATATATGAAGAAAGTTAACAATTAACTATCAAAGTTGATATTATCTAAAGCTCATTTTGAGAGATGAAAAAAGTTAACAATTTAATTCAATTCAAAATGGAAGTTTAATGTATCTCTAAAACACTTTGAGTAGCTTTAAGGATTTTGTCCTCATCTACATTTCAGTAGCCCAGAGTGACTAATTACTGTTAATGTTCATGATAAATCTCTGTATGCATTTGAAGATAACAAATTTTATGTATTAATAGTATTATGTAAGTTCTTGTTTTGGTATTTACTTTCAGTTTTTTGTTTTATTTTGCTTTTGGGAGAGGGGTACTGGGGATTGAACTCAGGGGTACTCAACCACTGAACCATATCCCAGCCCTATTTTGTATTTTATTTAGAACAGGATCTCACTGAGTTGCTCAGTGCCTAGCTGTTGCTGAGGCTGGCTTTGAACTCATGATCCTTCTGCCTCAGTCTCCCAAGCCGCTGGGATTATGGGCATGCATCACCGCATCTAACTACTTCTAGTTTTAATTCTATTCTTATACAATCTATAGAAGTCTTGGTTTAGAACCTTGCCATGAATGGAATGTATAAATTCTTCTTATGTTTCTTTTTTTGCATGTACAAAGATAGATAGATAGATAGATAGATAGATAGATGATAGATTTATTCCCACTGTACTTTTTGTGGGCCATGGAAAATTCATTATTTATGTATAGTAATAGTGATTGCCTGGTAACTGAAGCTAATTAGAATATCAGTAGTTTAGATTTGTTTTGTTTTAAATAATGTCTTAAAGAATAGAAAATAGCTATTCTTAGAGTTCTATAGGAAAATTCTAAGATATGGTTTGCGGTTTAGAAATTAAACAGAAAGCTAAGCCCTCAGCTAGGTATCTGTTACTTAGTATCTGTTACTTTGAGCAAGCTATTAAATACCTGTGTCTCAATTTTTCTCATTTGCAAAACTATCATACTTCAATATTTAAGAGGAGCACTTTATGCAATACTTCCCATTTTGTCAAAAAAATGTGAAAATGTCATATACTCAGAGATGAGATTTAGCAAAAGTTATAATTCTTAGTGCTTTATCAAAGACTTTCCTAACTAAAACTTATTTGATTGTTTTTTTCTTACTATGGGAATGTAGTAGAGAATACAATGACTACATGTACAGAGTTTAGTGCTACTACATTGATATGTGTTGAGGTGCCAGCAGTTATAACTGCTACTGTTTTTTTTTTATAATAAAAATTTTATTGAGATATAATTCACATATGATAAAATTAACATTATAAAGAGTAAAATTCATCAGTTTTTTAGTGTATCCACAAAGTTGTGCAACTATCACCATTATCAAATTCCAGAAAAAATCATCATCCCAAATGAAGCCCCACACACATTAGCAATCACTCTCCATTCCCTAACTTCTACCCTAGGAATCACTCTTCTGTTTTCTCTTTCTAAGATTTGTCTATTCTGGACACTTCATGTAAAATAAACCATAGAAAATGTGGTCTTTCATGCCTGGCTTTGTTTACTTAAGGTTCTCAGGGTTCACCAATATTTCAGCATATATTATTGCCAAATGTTTTTGTCAAGTAATGTTTATTGCCAGATAATATCCCATTGTATAGATATGTGACATTTTGTTTATCCATTAACCAACTTATGGACATTCCAGTTATCCTCCCTTTTTGACATTACAAATAATACCACTGTAACTTTCATGTGCAAATTTTCTGTGAACATGTTTTCATTTCCCTTGAGCATATACCTAGGAGTAGAATTGTGGGATCATGTGTTTACTCTTTGTTCAATGTATCTACACAATTTTACACTTCTACCTGCCATGTATGAACTGTCCAATTTCTTTCTTGTGCTTATTATCTGTCTTTTTTATTGTAGCTATCCTAGTGGGTATCTAGGAATGTCTAATTGTGGTTTTGTTATGCATTCCCCTAGTGACTAATGATGTCAAGCATGTTTCCATGGAAAAAATATCTACATCTTCCTTGGATGTAAATCTACTAAGATCCTTCATCCTTTTTTTATCCCCCAGTACTGGAATTGAACCCAAGGGCCTCATATATGTTAGTCAAGTACTTTACCACTGAGCCACATACTCATTCCCTTTGTCCATTTATAATTGGGCTACTTGTCTTTTTTGTTTTTGAGTTGTAAAAGTTCTTTATATATGATACATACTAAATCCTTATCAAATGCATGATAGATACTAAATCCTTATCAAATACTTTTATTCCATTCTGTGAGATGTCTTTGTACTTGTGTGATATTGCTGAAGCATAAGAGTTGTTATTTTTATAAAATCCCATTAACTTACTTTTATTTTGTCATATATGATTTTGTTTTGTGAAGCCATGCTTAGTCTAAAAGCACAACAATTTATTCTTACATTTTTTTCTCAGTCCTATATTTTAGTTCTTACATTTAGGTCTTTAATATGTATTTAGTTTTTTTTTAATAATATGAGGGAAGAGTCCAAATTTTTGTATGTGGACATCCAGTTTTCCCAGCACCATTTGTTGAAAAGACTATTCTTTTTAATTAAATTGTCTTGGCCCACTTATCAAAATCTAACTGGTCATAAAAACAAGGGGTTTCTGTAGGAAATCCCCGTTGCATTCCATTGATCTATGTTTATCCTTATGCTGCACTGTACTGGCTACTGTACATAGGTACTGCATAGTAGGGTTCATTGTGGTTTCATAGTGAGTATTGATATCAGGATGTAGGAAACTGTCAACTTTGCTTTTTCATTCTGAGTTTGTTTTAGCTATTCAGGGTCCCTGGTATGAACATATAAATTTTAGCATCAGTTGTATCAACTTACACAAAAGGAAGCTGAGGTTTTCATAGGGGTTGCATTGAATCTGTGGAACAATATTTTGAATATTACCATCTTAATAATATTCAGTTTTCTGACTCATGGACATAGGATATGTCCCCAATTATTTAGTGCTTTTATGTCTTTCAATAGTGTTTCATTGTTCTCACTACATCTTACACTGTTTTTTTTTTATTCCCAGTTTATTCCTTAGTATTCTTCTTGATGATATTGTAAATGGAATTATTTCTTAATTTAATTTATGGGTTGTTCATTGCTGGTGCACTGATGTACAATTGAATTTTCCATATTGATATTCTATCTCACAAACCTGCTTGTTTACTAGCTCTATTAGTTTTTCTATGGATTGCTTAGGGTTTTTTATGTGTGGTCCATGTCATTTTGCAAATAAAGATAGTTTTCATTCTTCCTTTTTATCTTGATTCCTTTTATTTCTTTCTTGCTTACTTGACCTGACCAAAAGCCTCCAGTACAATGATGGATAGAAGTGGTGAAAGCAGACATCTTGTCATATTCCTGAGTTCAGGAGGAAAACATCATTCTCTCAACGTTATATGTAATGTTAGCACTACCACACTATTTTTGCACACTCAGTGCAAATAACAATGTAAAGGGCAAATACCATCTTAGTATTTACATTAAAGTAGCATTCACTTCATAGAACATCTACAGTGTCTTGAGGATCCACGTGAACTGACATACCTCACTTTGAGAACACCTGAATTAGTACATTAGAATGAAACTAAAAATCTTTTCTACTATCTTATGCGCAGTCGTAAAAATTGCAACATAATACAGGTGATCCATCTTACACTATATTCCATTTAGTAACAACTATTTGACTTCATCAAGGACAATAATTTTACTTATATTAAAACCTATGACCTTCCTTCCAACAAATACTCCTTGGAGTTTTGTAAGTCTTAAACAATCCTCCTGAACCTGAGCTCCAGGTTTTCTCAACATTTCACTTTTCACACCCAGGGTTCCTGGGGAGGTGATGGGTTAAAGGTGAATAACTGTTAAGGTTGCTGTCTCTCCAGATCTGTAGTTTCTGATTTGGTTTTTAAAATTTAATCAGTTACCTTCTTTCATTTTTATTAATCAATTTTAAATTGCCTATCCAACTTCTACTTCCCTTTCTTTTGGCAACTGATTTTAAACCTCATTTTACTGAAAAATTCAATTATGGAAATCTTGATATCATCAGTCAAGAGAAGAAAATTAAAGAGATACAAATAGGCAAAAAAGAAGTCAAATTATATCTGTTTGCTAATTACATGACCTTATGATTAGAAGACCCCAAATACACTCAAGAATTCTAGAATAATAAACAAATTTAGCAAAGTAGTGGAATAAAATATCAACATACATAAATCAATAATGAATCTGTTGAGAAAGAAATCAGGAAAATTATCCATTCACAATAACTTTACAAAGAATTCTTGGAAGAAATCTAACCAAGGAGGTGAAAGACCTCTATGAGGAAAACTATAGAACACCAAAGAAAGATGTAAAGACTTCCCATGTTCTTGTATAGGCAAAATTAATATTACCAAAATGGCCATACTACCAAATGTGTTTTACAGATTCAATGCAATCTCCATCAAAATATCAATGATATTCTTCACAGAACTGGAAAAAATAGTCCTAAAATTCACTTGGAAGAATAAGAGGCCCAGAATAGCCAAAGCAATTCTGACCAAGAAGAACAATGCAAGAGGCATCACAATACCTAATCTCAAATTACACTACCAAATTATAGTCACAGAACAGCATTATATTGACACCAAAACAGACATGAAGACCAATGGACTAGAAGCAGAGACAAATCCACATAGATACAGTCATCTGATACTTGACAAAGGAAACAAAAATATATATTGGAGAAAAGATAGCTTTTTTAACAAATGGTGCTGGGAAAACTGGATATCCACATGAAGAAGAATGACACTAAATCTGTATCTTTCACACCTAACACAAGTCAGTTGTTACAGTTTAGATATTAGGTATCCCCCAAAAGTTCATGTGTGAGACAATGCAAGAAGATTTAGAGATGAAATGATTGGGTTATGTCAGGGAATTAATCCTTTAATAGGGATTAACCAAGTGGTAACTGAAAGCAGGTGGGCTGTAGCTGGAGGAGGTGAGTCAGTTTGGGCATGCCAATGGGATTTATATTTTGTCATGGTAAGAGCTCCCCACTTCCTTCTTCTTCTTCCTCTTCCTCATCTTCTTTTGATCATCATGTCTTGAGCTGCTTTTGTCTTCTGCCATAATGTTCAGCCACCCCTAAAGCCCCAACAAGTAGAGTAAGCCATCTATGTACTGAGACCTCTGATAATGTGATTCCCCCAAATAAAAGTTTTCTCCTCTAATTGTTCTTACCAAGTCCTTTTGTCACAGCAGTGAGTGAAAAAGCTAATTAAAACACCAACTCAAACTGGGTCAAACACCTGGCAATTAGACCAGAAACTCTGCAACTGCTATAAGAAAATGGAGGCTCAGAACTCTAACAAACTGGCAGACACTGACTGCCTTAACAAAATTCCTAAAGAGAAGGAAATAAAACCAAGAATCAATAAGAGTGATGCCATCAAATTTAAAAACTTCTATGAAATAAGGGAAACAACCAGGAGTATGAAAAAAGAGCCTACAAAATTTGAGAAAATCTTTGCCACCTGAACCTCAGGGCATTAATATACAGAATATATAAAGAACTCAAAAAACTTCAAAGCAAAAATCAAATAGCCCAATTAATAAATTGGCAAGAAATAAACAGACACTTCTCAAAAGAAGAAATAAAAATTGTCCCTAAATTTATGAAAAAAAGTTCAACATCTCTAACAGAGAAATGTAAATCAAAACCACATTGAAATTTTATCTTTCTGCAGTTTGAATGGTAATTATCAAGAATTCAAATAATAATAAATGCTAATGAGGATGTGGGTACAAATGTATACTCATACATTATTGTTGAGACCACAGATTAGTACAACCACTCTGTAAAGCAGCCTGGAGATTCCTTAAAACTAACAATAGAACTACCATATAACCTCACTCTTCCACTCTTTGGTATTTATCCAAGATAACTAAATATTTATTCAAAGTTTCTAAATGTGATACAGCCACATCAATGTTCATAGTGGGGTAATTCACAATAGCCCTGTTAAAAAACTATTCCAGCTCAGATGTCCATTAACAGATGAATGAATAAATAAAATGTACTCTCTCTCTTCTCTCTCTCTCTCTCTCTCTTTTCTTTATATATATATTATACATATATAAGTTATATATACATGCATATGTATATATAACTTATATGTATATATACACACACACAATGGAGTTTTACTCTGTCATCAAGAAGAATGAAATCATGGTATTTGTTGTTAAATGAATGCTACTGGAAAATATCTAACTAAGTGAAATAAAACTCAGAAAGCCAGAGGTCAAATATTTTCTCTCAGTTGTAGTAGTTAGACCAAAATAAGGGGGGAAATCTGATAGTGAGTGTGATCCCATAAAAGCAGAAGGGAGATCAGTGGAGTAGAGGAAATGAATTCATGGGGAGGGAGGAGGGACATGAAAAGGAATGAACAGTGGAATAAAATTTACCATGTTATCCTACATACATATATAAACATATCACAGTAAATTTCTCCTTTATGTATACCTATGAAGCACCAATTTAAAAATACCATAAATAAATAGAAGGAAGATAGCGTAGAGGGAATGGAACAGGGGGCAGAAAATGGAAGGATTGGGAATAGAATTGGAGCAAATTATATTCCATACTGATATAATTATGTCAAAATAAATCCCAATATAATATATAACTATAAGGCATTAACAAAAATTTCATTTATGGAACTAAACTTTTTACCATACTAGCCATCCTTTCTTTTTGCTGTCTTCCAGTGAATGCTATAAATGTGCCTCTGAGACCATTATCCTCTAATTTCATCTCAGAACTTAAATGTTTTTGTATTCATGTATTGAATATTTTTGGTGAAAAGGTAGGAAAACATGGAAAACTAACTTTACTAGATAGTGAAACGTAAAATAATGCTTCAATGATTAAAAGAATATGACATTAAAAGGGAATATAGACAAACAGAATAATATAAATAAAAAGAATAAGAAATAAATATCCATGACAAAATATACACAAACAACTCAGAATATGATTAAGGTGACTTTAAATCAGTTGATAGAATAGCAGACTATTCGAGACACAGTGTTGCACCCCCATAATCCCAGCAGCTAAGGAGGTGGAGGCAGGAGGCTCTTGAGTTCAAAGCCAGCCTCAGCAAACAGCAAGGCACTAATCAACTCAGTGAGAACCTTTCTACATAAAATATGAAATAGGGCTGGGGTTGTGGCTCAGTGGTTGAGTGCCCCTGAGTTCAATCCCCAGTACCCACCTCTGCAAAAAGAATAGAAGACTATTCAATAAATGCTATTAGAACAACTGGCTAGCCTTACAAAAAAATATATAATTGGATTGACATCTAATGCCATACTCCAAAATGTATTTGAAATAAATCAGAGACATAAATTAAGGGATGAAAAACCAAAATATTAAATTTAACTATGAGATTATTCCTTTAAAAATTTGGAGTGATGATGGTTTTTAAACAATTCAAAATTCAGAAGTCATACAATAAAAGATTAAGAAATTATACTATGAAAATTAAATTTTATATGGAAAACTTTTTTAACAATAAGTTAAACATAAAAATTGGAAAAATGCTACATTTTATAGATATGAAATTTTATTTTACATTTTCTTATAACTAATAATATTTTATGACCCTATTTTACATTCATATATTCTTTCATTAAAAAGAATTCCTCTCAAATCTTTTTGCCAAATTTTAAAGGAAGTTAGGGGAAAATAAGATTTGTTTAATCAAGTTGTAAAATTATTAATGTATTCAAGAATAAAATTATGTATCAAGTATGTATTTTGCAAAGATTATTTACTTGTCTTTATGCCTTCTCATTTTCATAAAGGTATCTTTTGAAGAGCAAAGTTTACTAATTTTTTAGTCAAATTTAATTATTATTGAATTTTAAACTTTATACTTTTTCATATTTAAGATCTTTGCCAAACTCAATTACACAAAGATTTGCTCTTATGTATTGACTTAGAAAGTTTACTGTTTCAATTCTTGAATGTTATTGTTGATACATTTGAGCTGATTTTAATAGTGTGAAGTAAAAATCAAGATACATATTTTTTAAATAGGACTATCCAATTATTTTTAAAGGCAACACTTGTTTAAAAAATAAATTATCTATTCTATTGAATTGCCTTGGCATCTTTTATTTAAAAACAATTGACTATACATGTGTGGGTGTCTCATTGGACTCTATTTTATCTACTGATCTAATTGTCAATGTTTTCCTTATTGACATAAGAATACAAAGAGATGTTGGATGTGGGGTGAAGGGAAGGAAAAAAAGAATGAAGGAAATTAGTTTCCTCCTCAATTATTCTACAAAATGTAATCATCAAAGAAGTGAAGGAACATTTTGTCATGGATAAATTACTAATTTAGAAATTAGGCAAAACAGATTTTGAACAAATAATAACTTTAATAAATAAAGTCCTTTTAACTAGAAATATGTTGTGAGCTTGAATCTATTTGGCTTTTATTAAATAAGTGAACTAAATAAGATGGTACATAATTAAATCTCTAAGTCAAAATTTAATTCTAAGATTTTCTGGATAGTAAAATACAGTGCTAATGAAAAAAAGAAACTAGAGGAAGAGCTCAGACTTCTTTTTTTAAAATATCAAACAATTTAAATGGATGTGAGTAGTGTTGCATAATGTGTTGTACTGAGGAAGACAGATGTATTAGTTATTAGTAAATAGAAATGGAACTCATAAAAGCAGTGAGCTTAAGAAGTTTAAGTATTTTTTTAAATATTTATTTATTTGCTTTAGTTGTACACAATGTGTTTATTTGTATGTGGTGCTGAGGATCAAACCTGGGCTGTGCACGTGCTAGGCGAAAGCTCTACCTCTGAGCCACAACCCCAGCCCCCAGAAGTTTAAGTATTTTTAAGACAATGTAGAGGACTAAAATAATCAGGAGGAGACTGAATAATGAGTATATTCTTGTAACTGCAAAAGTGAAAACAAATAGATATGGTTTGGAGTTCATCAAAATGGATTAGCAGAGTATACGCAATTGAGAGATTATCTGTTTAAGACCCACTTTCTTCTTTTGGTACAGTACTTTTGCACCTTTGTTCTTATGTTAATAATATCCGATAAGAAAATCATATGCAAATCAGGAAGATAACCCTTAGAGGTAGGGTAAAATGTATTCAAGCTATAGCAAGTTCTCCCTTAAATGGGAATCTATGAAGAAGTTAGAAAGGAGTTTACACAGTGAGCAAAGGATAAAATCATATAGTGATGGTCTTGGGTCATGGATAAAAGAGACTCTACTGAGCATATATCGTCTTGCACTTCTTGGGTAATGTTGGTTTGCAGTACATCTCCTGACTGGGATGTTTCAGTGAATATAAATCAATGTATTGTGCTTTCACACTGTGGCACCTTTCTCTTATGATGCAATTTCTGAATGGAAACAAACCCAAGAGGAAACATGGTGTTTGAGTCAACAGTTTACAGATCCCAAAGAAGCCTAAGGAAATGGATAAAATAACCAAGAAGATGGGATGTGATTGAAGGGCTTTTCTGTAAGATAAACTGAAAAAAAAAAAAAAAATAGGCTTCTGACATCTAGAAAAAAAGTTCAAAAATGTTTGTGATAAGTGTTTGCAGAGAGAGAATAGACTTATTTAGCAACTACTGAATGTTAGGGCAAGAACTCAGAGCTTTAAAGAAAAAAGGTCAGGATAAACAAAATAAAAGTAAAGCAAAACTTTAGTTCATCAAGCACTCAATGAATGGAATTCATTATGCAAGGTATAGTATATACTAAAAATACAGATAGTTGTGAAGAGTTTTTAATTAAATTCATAGCTGACAAGTTCATAATAGGTTGTGATAAAAGAAAAAGGGGTATATAATAAGCACATTCTAGTGTTTGAAGCTAACATCAAAGAACATAGTCATTCATGGGAATATTTTGGAAGGCACAGAATCCAATTATTGAACTAGACCAAATATGATGACTCGTATGTTTCCAGTAGGATAGAGGGAAAAGAAAAAAAAAAGCAACTGGTTATCTTCAGGTAAAAGACCAGTGGTAGTAATGGTGCTGATGGATGCAGTATTACCATTTCAAAAGCAGTTCTATGTAATAAATATGCATAAAAAGACTTTGGACTTAGTGGTACAATTTGTTGTTTTGTCTATAGTATAGCTTCTGCAGAAGTAGAAAAAGCTGGGTATGGTGGTGCGTACCCGTAGTTGCAGGCACTCAGAAAGCTGAGGCAGGAGAACTGCTTGATCCCAGGCATTCAAGGCCAACCTAGGAAACACAATGAGACCCCATCTTTTAAAAAAAAGAAAGAAAGGATAATATCAGTAGTAAACAGATATTAAATGATATTCCTTCCTAAGGCTTCTCTTTTTTTGGACTTCATAATATGCTTTACCATTTCCTTTTTTGGTCTGTTTTCATTTATCAGACAATGTCTTTCATTTTAATTGCATATGCCTTAATACTCAATCAGCACCTATTCCATGGCACTGTATCATGGAATGTCTTGCACCTTACTAGAAACCCCAAGTTCCATTCTGGTCACCTGGCCATTTCTTCTTCTATCAGATTAGTGATAGTCTGAACCTAATACTTGGTTTTTACTTGCCCTTTTCTGAACTTGTGTTGACAGGTCATTTCTTGTTTGTCAAAGTCTCTTTGAATTAATTTCATTTTTCTTTTCTTTTTTAATTTTTCCTTACTGAGTTATAGGAAAATCTGATAATGAGACTTTCTCTTCCATCATTCAAAGCATTGGTAAACATTACTAGAATCAATCTGATCCCAAAGGAACATCCTGCTACATACCTTTTTTCTTTTGTTTCTCATGTGAGTCCAATACTTTTCCCTTTGTGATATAATTGTAGGTGGGCATTTCTGCCTGGTAATGCTTTATAGTGTAAAGTCAATTATTTTAAGTCTTTTTCCTTATTACTGATATTCAACAATCTTTGACTAATATGGAAGCACTTAAGTTTATCAGTGTTGTTCAAATAATACTGTTCATTCCCCATGTCAGATAGAGGGCTACAACATCTTGATGAACAAAGGTCATGCTCAAGACATACAACATAAAGTGGCCAGAGAGTTCTTTATGAGAGCCACGCAGCCTGAACATGTTAGGTTGTATCATGTCCATTTTACAGGTGGTGAATCTATTAGTAGTTAAAACATCAAGTCATTCCCTGTTACACATACAACCAAGGGTGATGAGTCTGGGATCACAAAGAAATATTTCATCTAAAGCTTGTGGTTTTGTCTTTTGAGTATGTGAAATTTCCTGGTAAATTAGTGGACCAATTGTTTTAGCTGTACTTTTGAGATTCACTACAGCCATTAAAAAAAAAAGAAGAAGGAAAAGCTGTGAGATCTCTTTAGTGTTGAGTGTGATTTGATGAGATATAAATTCAAATGTTAGCAAATACACAAAATGAAGACATATATGTCAGCAATCTTTATTCAGATTGAAAACATTGTATCATTTTTGTTTACCTTGTACTTAATATTCTGAATGAAGATACTAAATAACTGCTGATATTTAAACAGAATATGAATATTTATGAATCATCAAGCAAGAAGAATACTTCAGAGTCTGTTCTTTTATGATACTACTACATTACAAATTTTGAAAAGTTATACTGCTTTTAATAGCAACAGTAACAATTCAACAAACTTATTTTCCACACATCACTTTCTTTAATGTCCAATCTTTAATCCTCCAGACAAATAGTCGAAGAATTGATTGACATCTCTTGTGAAGACAGTACAGTGTGCCAGTTGGGTGTCATATTAAACATGGCAGTGGTAGGCTCCTCTCAGGCAACCACAACCATCCATTTCTGGGAATACTGGGAAAGGAGCTTCTAATAGCAACTTTCAGACACAGTGGTCTAATTTTTAAAAAGGTAGCAAGATTGCCAAGTACTCTTAAATTACTTAAGTTGATATTAGTTTCCAAGTGTCTGTAATATTTAGCATTATTTCAAAGGTTTTTGCTGCACTAGTATGCTATAAATTAACAGAAAAAAAATTAAGAAATCATATGTATGTAATTTTGGCTATTATATCAGGCACTGTTCTAAATATTTTATAAACATTAATATATTTAATTTTCAGAGAAATCCTATGATTGATGATTTTTATCATTTTTATTTATTTGCTGTATCAAGCAATGTTCTAATTACCTTACAAAGTTTAATATATTTAATTTTCAAAAATATTCTATGATTGATGTTTTATTAACATTTTCATTTTACAAGTGAAGAAACTGAGGAAAAATATATGAACTTGCCCAAGGTCATATAACCAATAATAGACAAAACTGAGATTCAAAGATATGTAGTTTGAGTTCAAATTCTGTGCTCTAAAACATTGCTCAATGCTGTCTACCAAATAAGATTGAAAGTTTATAGCAGTGGATCAATTTTTCATTTTTAATAGTTGTTAAAAGTTTATACTATACACAATTCTGACATTATAAACAGAGTGTTCTCATAAATTTCAACTCATATTATTGTCTTGCAAAAATAAGCTTGTCACCAAATTTTATAATGGTAAGAAACTTTAAATTTGGAGGAAAGAAATCCAAATAACAATAGTAGGATTTTTTTATATTAAGAAAATTGGGGGCTGGGGATATAGCTCAGTTGGTAGAGTGCTTGCCTAGCATGCACAAGCCCCTGGGTTCAATCCCCAGCACCACCAAAAAAAAAAAAAAAAATAGAAAAAGAAAATCATTTAGAAAGAGAACAAAAGGTGAAAGAAAAAACAATAACTTTCAAAAAGCATTGTTATTACAACAGACCAATAATTTTAGAAAGAGTAACAAATCTCAAGTCCCCTCAACTCTGGAATACCAAGTACTAAGTTGTATGCATAGTAGAGGGTCAGTAAATATTTGTGACTGATGAAGATTTCTGTCAGCAGATCTTCTTTCTTTAAGACATTCTTAAATAGCTTAAAATTTTAACCTTACAGTTAAATGCTCAACTAAATTGTTTCCTTTATTGTGTACCCAATCAGAAAAACTCAGATACCCAGAGCACATCATAGATTTTTTTCTAGATAAAATGATTACAACTTAAGTGGGTAAAGGCAAAGCTGTCTCATCCTTGGCTTCCCCTTTCCACTCCTTTTCTAAATCCTGCATTGAAACTCAGGAAATAAGTAGATAAAATAAAGTTATGCTAAAATGTAAAATCTAACTCCAGAGAGCTCTGGGCATTGCTTTTCCCCCTGTTGACTATAGATCATAACATCAATGTAGGCACTAGCCCATTAGCCTGGGAGGTATGTAAGAATAAATGCTTCCAGGCACCCCTGCCCCAAATCATTTCACTTCTTCAGAATTTTAATAAAACAAAATTTGCTTGCCTATATTTTATTTTATTTCTGGCTACTGTAAGAAGGGGTACAATGGAGAATTCAGCTGACACAGAATGCAGCAAATTCAGTCCTAAAGGCCACATCATTCTCAGTACTCCATTCCTTATGAAACTAAATGATGGTTGACAATGAAATCCAAGCTTCTGATTCTTATTAAGCCTACTATTGAAACTTGATTAGACCTATAATTACACACTGCTTGAATCAAGAATGTCAAATAATGGGGCAGGACCTTTATAGCTGGGGAATCAACTTACAACCTAGGTTGGTCTATGAACAACCTGCTCAGACAGCACTCACTTATAAATTGTCCTAAGTTTAACCTGATAAGAACTGTTGGGAGGATATTTTCTGACAAGTGTCCCAAACTGAATGTGGTACTTCTGAAACTGTGCTCCTGGGCACTGGGGAGAGAAAGACAAAATGAGAAAGTGAGAGTGAGATAGATAATAGATGTGGCCAAAATGGTCTGTAATTTTGTGACTAACCAGTAAAACCATAAGAAATTATTAGATTTTATCAAAATGTATTACGTGTAACTACACAAAAAATAATAATCTAAATTAAAATAGCTAAAGTTTAAATTTTTGCAATTTTTATATAAAAATAACCTGGGCAAGATATATTTTATCCTTTGTTTTAAAAGGAAATGACACTTCAGTGTACTATATGGATCGTGTAGGATAAATTTAACTATATCGATGAAAAATACATTATTCTATAGTTATTTCATAGAGTTTGAGTAAAGGCTAATTTGGGGAAATGTGGAACAACATGTTATCACAATGTGATATGCAATATTTAAAAGAAAATCTCTACTGTAGCATTTTTCTTAGTTTTAGGAATGTCCTGGTGATTATCAGTTACATACACCCTTATACAGTTGTAGCAGTCTAGCTACTTCTGTAAATTAGTAGTAGTAGGTCTGGTTAAAGACATCATAATATATGTCAGAAGGCAGCTTGAAACTGGCTAATGCATAAATTCAAGAGATGCAACACATTCACATAAACAAAACAGCAAGCCTAGGCAAGAAGCATCATGACCTTGACATACAAAAAAAATTGTCCTGTGACTACTATAATCCATATTTACTGCACCCATTGATTTTACATCTGTCCAGTTGTCTTTTACCTAACTCTATTCCTTCCTGACTGACCCCTTTAACTTGGGGTTTGTTGGTAGTTCTACGTAACTTAATCTTAGTCCTAACTTGTCCTCTAGCTTAATCATATAGTGTAGGCCAATCTACTACTTCAGTTTCCCCTTGCTGGGTTTCTACCTGGATAACTGAGTTTCCAAAGCTTTATAAGCATATGTAAAAACAAGTTCTGACCTAGAACTTAGAAACTATCTTCTTGGTTCTGTCAAAGACTGGTGGTGTGAAGTTGGTAAATTATTTGACTTTTATGTTTCCCGATTATTAGTTTTGAAATGTGATGTGTGGATCATAAGTATATTAAGATCTCATATAGATATTATGATTTTAGTTTGTTATTATTTGAGTTATTGTCATGATTGTGTTGAATTTGAGGGAAATTAACTATTTGAAAGTGGATAAATACCAAGTATATTAGAAGATGTGGTTCCAATGCCAGATATATTAAAAACATTATGAATTTACCAGCTTAGATGTGAACTAAAATCACACACACACACACACACACACACACATATATATGTGTGTGTGTTTATATATATATATATATATATATATATATATATATATATATATATATGCAAGAGCTCCTCTGTTTTTCCTACAGTATCATTTACCTGAGGATTTTCAACTGTTTAACTTTCCAGGTATACTAGACAGCTTGATTTAGTGAGATGTTGACATCATGCTCTCTGCTTTTTTTCAGCTTTTAATTCTCAAAACATCTACAAGTAAAATGATTGTTTCTGACATTATTTGACTTGCTTGATTCAAGCAGGGTGTAATTATACCCCTGGTCAAGTTACTGTGAGCAGCCTGAACCCAAAGAGAGATACCACATATGGAAGCTTTATGGTTAATCACAAACAGATACAACTGGATTTTCCTTACCACATGTTTTATTCTTAACATGATTTTTATTTTTTGATGATAAATGAAATAAAAAGACTAAATATAAACAATGCTCTTGCATTTGGTGTTTCAATTATACATTTAATTAGAAAGTAATTAAATATCAAAATTAAATTTAATATTTTTAAATATCACTTCCAAAATTTTGGGCGTAGATTTATGAAGATATTCATATTGAAATGTTTTATAATATATGCATTTTATGTTACTGAAAACTCAAGTAAATATTTTTAACCATAACCATAAGGAGGTAAAATATCCAGTCAATTTAGTTAAAAAAATAATCTAAGAAGTAACAGAAAAAAAAAATTTTAACCAGTTGTCTCACATAGATACAACCTGTGTGATAATCCTTTTATCTTTTTATATTGGAGATACTATAATTATACATAGCATTTATCTCACAAAGTCAAGCTTCCAGGAAAAATAGTATAAATTTTCACATTACTTATATTCCTCTTTTTCATATACTATCTTCTGACGGTGTTATCATTTTGTTCTTTTTTTTTTTTTTTTTTAAATAACAGTTGGCGTTTAACCAGTTGTACAAACCTTAATTTCTTTTATTTTTAAATAATTTAACCTTTATTTTATTTATTTGGTGTTGTTTATTTGTTTTTATGTGGTGCTGAGGATTAGAACCCAGGGCCTCACCCATCCTAGGCAAGCACTCTACCACTGAGCTACAATCCCAGCCCATATCATTTTGTTCTTAATCATTAAAATGGAGGTCAATTTCTAAATGCAAAATAAAGTTAACATAAAGACAAAACTCAAAGAAACCAAACAGAATTATTGCCAATGGCAAAAATTTGTTAGTATACATAAACAAAGATGATATTACTTTATCCTTGGTGGAAACATAAAACTTTGACAAATCATTTAGGTGTTTCATAAACAAGAGGTCAAAAATTTAATATTTCTGGGTTTTGATGTTATTATTATCTCTGGAATGTTGTTACCAACTAACTATTAAATATAAATACTATAAAATGTATATCATTTAAATGGATAATAAAGAAAAAACAAACATAAAAAAGAGATATTTCAAGGGATGGCAGAGAAGCAAAATGGCTTTCAAAATAGAAAACTTGAAGCCCCTAATATATTATCCAAAAATTAGTCTAATAAATGACAATCAGAAGATTAAAAGAAACAGGAAATTTATATCAATGTCAGCAACATGAGTTGAAAAGCTTATTATATATCTAGTTAAAACTTTATGATTGCTAAGCAATATTTTTTCTTTCAAATATTTTAATAATAAATTTACATATTTAGTTTTTAAGGTTAAGGACATTCATACCTACATCCCTGTTGTGGGTTGAATTATGTACTCAGAAAAAGATGTATTAAAATCCTAAACCCAAATACCTATGAATGCAACCTTACTTGCAGAGTGAATCTTCACAAATGTAATCAAGTTAATATGGGGTCATTAGGGTGGGCCCTAATCTAACATGATTCTTGTAAGATGAAGAAAATGCCTTGTCAAGATGAAGACATACAGGGAGAAGTCCACATGATAGCAGAAGAGAGATTGGAGCAATGAAACTGTAAAACAAAGGATGGCAAGTATATTGCAAGCCACTGCCAGAAGAAGGTAGGAAGCCAAAAATAAAGGAAGGTACCCAAAGTCTGAGCTGGAGCACAGACCCAATGACAACTTCATCTTAACTTCTTGTCTTCAGAACTGTGAGAAAATATACTTCGGTTGTTTTAAGCAGTAAGGTTTGTGGTACTCTGTTAAGGCAGTTCTAGGAAACTTAAGATGCCACCTTGGTTGTAGGAAGAAATATGTTACTGAGTAAGCCTTGATGACAGTGTGTTATCCACCACCCTGCCCTCATGGACAATAGCTTTCAGTTCCCATGTGTGGTTGGAAACAGTCTGAGGCTCAGATGTTGCAAAGTATGGCATTGTAAAGATGTGAAATCTGCATCAGTTTGACGTGTGACATCCTATTTTTAATTTATGGAAATGTGTTTTCTTCCTAAAAGTCTCATTAAGAATTCACATAGAGAAAGCTCATTTTGCAAAGTTAGAGATTGTTCATCTTTGGTGAAAGAAAGCATTGCATAATGGTTGGTTAGGGCATCTGCTTTTCTGTTTTCCGATTCTTGACCAGTTCCCATTTAAAATGAGAAAGAGAAAAGTACCCCCTTGATCTGATAAGCTTGTTTTTACTTAAATGAATCTTTGGGAGGAATTGTTTTTCAACTTGAGCTAAGTGCTTTATTTTGTTACATACTTACAGATCTGGAAAAGTGAAGGAAGAATAATCAACAATAGAAGTAGAATTTTTAATCATTTTAGTTGTGTCTTTGTTGGGATAAGTGGTGATCAAAGTCAATTAAGGCAAACTGCAGAAGTTTCCTAGGTGCTGAGTAGTGTTCTATGGAAATATCAAAACCATCAGCCATTAGCCATTTTGAAATACATTTCAGTCTTGGTTTTTCATCTAAATAAAAAACAAAAAACAAAAACTTACCAAGTGCTAATAGACATCTTTACTCTCTCAAACCCTGTTTGGGGTTATACAGACAGTATAAAGAAATGGAAAATTGTTCCTGTCTCTGGGAGGTTTATACAATCTGTTTGAGAAGACAGGATGTATAGTAGATTCATCAATTCAAAAATGATACAGCAAAACAGATTAAGCCTCAAACTGTGGAATGATGGCATTCTACAACCATGGGTTCAATGTCACTTGTATTCTAATAGCAGTCTAAAATGTATATAGATGTAAAAAATAGTCTGATATTTTACAGATGTAAAACCAACATCAGCTTATGGTATGTGTTTTTGCACTCTAGGAATTTTTTTTTTTTTTTTTTTTAAGAGAGAGAGTTTTGTAGTGCAGTCACCTGGGGGCCTGTGTTGTGTGTGGAAACAGACACAGAGCATGGATCTTCTTCCTCAGAACTGAAAAAAGGGGCATGTGTTGGATTGGAAAAGAAAGAGAAAATCAGGCACTATTCTAGGGTGGCAGTAAGGGTTGGACTAAAAATATGTGCAAATCACAAAATTACAGAGAAAGGGTAGAAAGAGTAATATTATATAGCAGCTCATGCTGTAAGAAGCATCAACTGGAAATCTGGCAGACGTGTAGGCTAAAATATAAATGCAATAATAAGACTGATATTTGCAATCAATCAATATCCCAAAGAAGAGGCAATTTACTTTATTTTATTTTATTTTGTTTTGGAATGTGTCAGTTAAGTGCTCTACCACATGGCTGCCCCACCCCTATAAAAACAAAACCACTTCTTACCAACACATTCTGTCTGCTATTCTTGTCAATGATTTGTCTTTAACTTCAACTTTTAGATGTACCATAGTGGATGTTACAAAATATACAGATAGGTGCTTGGAAAACAGAGGCTACCAAAATTGTGAACTAAACTGGAAATTAAATACATTTCATTTCAAATCATTTCAACTATTCTTTCTTCAATAAGGATTCCTTTAGAACATACTTTTTGATTTTCTTTGTAGAAACATGTGCATTCACCATTTGTTAGTTTATATATTAAGTTAATTGTTACCCTTTCAAAGATAATTGTATGATTGGAAAGCAGAATAGACACAAAAATGTTTAAGAGCTAAATCTGCTCAGATTTATTGTATATTTGATTGACTGGGGAAATGACTTTCAGTTGACATCTGAGCCAACAAGTTAGCTGAAATAAAATTTTGCTTAATACCTTTGCATCAATAATCTAGGCACAGCTTCATTGATTGCGAAAGTCTGATCAATAGAGTATTACTGGCTGCCTAACTGTAACTTTGCCAGACTTTTTTGTTAATTCTGCTGATGACCTTCTTACCACTGCTTTTCAGGTTCACCTTTTTTTCCACTTTGAAATTCAATTTGCTCCATTTGCCGTTATTTAAAGAATTTACACATCCAATTGATTTTATCCACCTACTGTAGTTAGTTTATGGGATGCAAAAGATTGTACCTGATTGTGGTGAAGCTTTAAATTGCCAAAGTACTCATATGGTTATAAGTATTTTCATATCAAATATGATTGAAAAGTTATCCACAAAAATAAATTATGGGGCATAAACAATAAAAATAGATACTCTATTTTTTAAATGATGTTCATAACAAAGAATCTGCAAATATTACAGAAAATATTACTGTATTGAAAGGACAAAAAAATGGAGGTAATGAAATGTGGCTCTTGCTTTTAGGATAATGAATAATAAAGGAAAGAAGGGAAAATGTTCCTAAAGGGAAAACACAAAGCTACATAGAATATGTTAGATCTTAATGACCTTTGAAAGTAGTTATGAAGAATTGTGAAGAGTCTGAGAATTCTAAACTGCATACAAAGACGTTAGCCTGGTACAGTATCATGAATGCTGACATAAAACACAGGATGTGTGTCCAAAATAAAGGACTGCATAACTCACCACAGTAGCAATAGCTAGAGTATTGGCATTTGTGCTGGTTCCCCAAGTTCCAGTTCCACAGAGCAAAGTGAAAAGAGTCAAGTAACATTTGCACAAGCAGAGTATTGCACTGCAGAAAGACTACTCTAAACTTAAGGGACCCTAATCTTTTATAATGAATACAGTAAGCATACTGGCCCTTTACTCCAGAAGGAGACACTATCCCCATCTTGCAAGGCTTTTGTTCTACAAACAACCTTGTGATGCTATCCACAACAAAAGTCAATTGTGTCTCTGCTTGCAAAATCTGTGGAAACAAGAGGAACTTGCAGAAAATTATCTTGCAACAATTTATTTTCTATGACCCTCGCCTCTTGTATTTCTTGGAACCCAACTAGACTGAGACTTGAAGAGCCACATTTCCCTACTAAATCCTTAACTCCTCTTTTTCTTGACATCTTCATCGCCAATGAGCTGCTTCTCTTGGGCTGTAATTCAGACACTCATTCTCATGGCTCAGTGTGGATCTTGACATCATCCAGATACATGACATCTCTAAAAACTGAATTTTAGCATCATCTGGTCGTTGATCACAAAATTGTCCATTTCATTCCTCTCGCCGAGTGAGTGCTCCTATTCTTCAGTACCTTCATTACCTCAGTCCCGGTACTTCATCTTTATCTATCAGTAGCCAGTCATCCTCATATCCTTCTTTCAGATCCTTAACTTCCTCATCCCATTTTTCTACATCCTCAATTTCTTCATCTCATTTTCCTCTTTTGGCATTTTCCCACTAAAACTTATGTTTTAATCAAAATAACTGCCAACTTTTCTCTCCATACACCTGAGCAGCTGAGTTCTGCTAGTGAAAATTGCACAAGTGTGCAGATTGGTTTCAATATAAATTCATGCTCTCCAACCTCACCCTGGCTCTCAACACTTTTCAGCTCCATTGCTCTTCTCAAAGATGATTCAATCTGACCCACGTCTACAACAAATGACATCATTTCCTCTACCTAGGAGAAAAAGAAAAACAGTAGCCACTGGGTAAAAATTCTCTCAGCTTCTGAAGAAAACCTACAAAAATAGTCAATGCTCACCACCTTGGTCTTCTACTGTAATGAAAATGTTGTCTCCCTTTCAACTAAGGTTAATTTGGCTATATGTACTCTCAAGTTGTGTCAGAGCTTTCCCACTGTCCTCAAAATAGTCATTGCCCCTTACAAACTAACATGAGCACTAAATTGCACCTGGGCATGTGCCCATTTAGAATCAAAACAACAACTTCTACCTATATTTTCAGCTGTGTGTGGACATGCACCAACAGTAGAAATGCATATGTTTTCTGGGAAACATCCCTAAAAGTAGGAGTCACAGCCTTCTCCCAAACTCATGTAACATTATCATGCTGTCTCCCTATATTGCTATTTTTTTAGATGTTCCATAGAATCAGAATTATCCTCCGTTCCAAACATACTCTTTCAACTGAAGTTCTATCTCAGCAAAGCGTGAACACCTATCCAATCACCCAAGCCAAGAACCTGTGTATTTCCTTGACTCCTCTTTTCCCTGAGCTCCACCAAATCAACCAATTAATAACTCCTACTAATTCTGTTCCTGAAAAAAATCTTTGCACTCGCTTTTCTACACCTGCACTGGTGTGGCCCATTCAAATCACCAATAACTTATATTTGAATTAATTGTACCTGTATTGTCCCCCAATCTTCAATCTCAATTTTATTTGATTCTCTGTGCTAGATTTCATAATCATGATTATTTATTCCCCTGATTAAAAACTTATTTCCTTGCTATTTCAGGAAGTTAAAAATTCTTAAGCATTTCACACAGTCTTTTCTTATTTGGCCTTTGCTTACTTCTCTAATTCCAAACTTGCCTTTCTTCCTTCCCAGTCTCTTCATGCTCCATGCTTTAGTATTCACTGAATTTAAGCGTTTTGAGCACAGCACGCTGGTTCATCACTTAGCCTCTAGTGGGCACTATTGTTTGCCTCTCGGGTATCTATTCCTACCCCCTAATGAGGGGTTGCTTCATTTCTGGGTGTTGCCAACTCCAGCTCCAGAAGAATACTCTGAACAGCCAAGTTGTTCAAACCCAGGGCTACATGAGGCCCTGTGTGCTGTTTTCTGATTCTGAGGAAAGAACTTGAAGGACTAAATGGAGAGGGTTTGGACATTTCATTTCCCACACGTTCCTCTTTGCTTCCAGTCAGCGATAAAATAAAGAGCTGTACCACATCTACAAGCGGGAGAAAATATATACATGATAGATTGCAACTGCTCATACGGGTCTCTTCATATGTTTTATGAGTACATGACTTTACTTCACAACCAAGGTCCTTCTTTGATTCACATCTAATGATTGGAGATAAGGGGAGTGGCCAGTTTCGCTACTCCTTTCCTCTCCTAACATATTCTTGGGAATCCTTCTTAGTTCATCTTCAGAAACATCAAGACTTCTAGGCACTAACTTGTGTTATCACAAAATAAACCACTTGTTGTGACCCCATCTTCCATGTCCCAGTTATTAGTTCAGAGATAAACACATGACCTAAGTTATCAATCAAAACGAGTCCCAGGTTTTTGGTTTGATGGTTGAAGAAGGATAAAAAGGTCACTTTTTCTTATGGTGTGTATCAATTTGAGACCTAAACTAACATAGATATTTTGCTGCCATGAAAAATCCATGCTCAAAACAAAATCAAACCAGACAAAAGCAAAGTCAAAGAAGAAAGAAATCAAATGAGAATCCTGAGTCCATTTGAAAACTTCTACATTTTCAGTCACATGAGATAATAAACTACTATTATTGTTACCCCACCTGAGTTGGGTTACCTGCAAAAGAAATGCTGCCTGAAATAGAAACTTTTGCTTGCTGGTTTCTCTACCTGGAACATCTTCCCCATTTCTTCACCTAGTTAGCTCCTATTCATTCTACTCTGGTCTCAGTGTAGACACATATACTAGCATAAATCTCTGATGTCTCTCTGCCTTCACAGCATCTTGAATCACCCTTATCATCGCCTCATCTTAACGATTTAGAATTGCTTCTTTCTTCCTGTCCCTGGTGATATTAAAAGTCCAGTGAGTCTAGATATCCTGGTTTTAATGCTTATAGTTGTTTTCCTAGCATTTAACACATTTCTTAGCACATAGTAAATGCTTCATAAATATCTGTTGCATCACTTGTAGTTACCATTTCTAGAATACTTTCCATATATCCAAAATAGAGATAATAACTTCATATATTTTATCTGATTTAATGATTATGACAATTCTGCTGTGCTTCTACAGTTATTATTAATGATTTTATAGAAGAAGAAATTCAAATTAGCCTAAACAACCTCTCCATGTTCACACAACTTGCCAATGATAAAGCAGAAATAAAAAACCAGGTGACTCTTACATATGTTCTTAGCCATCACATTATATTGTCTTTATAAGAATAAGGTGATAAAATAAGGATCAAATTTAGAGCTCTTCAGTGTTTCTTCAGCATGACACCATAGAAAAAACACTGGTTAGACCTCTTCCCAAAACGCTTTGCAAAATCAAAGCATGGAGCAAAGCAGTCCAAGTTACAGCTTAATAAAGAATAAAGTGGGGAAAAAGAATCACAACTCTGATTAGATTCTTTGTTTTCAGCAAAACATCTCTTCTAGTCCATCATGTAGTTAAGAGCAATCTTTGTGCTTGCAGTGTCTATTTAGTGTAGTTCTTTCCTATTTTATTTTGCAAAGAAAATTTAGAACTAACTCCAATTAAGTTGTTTTGAGAAGAATTTTTCACAACTGTGAAATTTCAAAACATTGAACTAGTGCTTCCAGCCGCAAAGCAGGGAATACAGGATGGACAGCATTATGGCTGCATGACATTCCTGGCATAACTTCATGTTTATTTGTAGAAACTAATGCCCCAGAATATGCTCATGGGACTAGAAATCTCCCCTTTGCTCTTAGTTGTCAATTCTCTACACCCGTAATCCAGCCACACTGATGTAAAGTAGGATCTATTTTGCTTGGGGAAAAAAATGTGGTTTACAACTTTGCTCATTTCTCTAGTTAACATACTTGTTTCAGGATAATGGATTTGAGTACTCATGGCATGCTAGGCTTTGGGAAATCAATACATTAAGAAAGGTCCCTGGCTATGTAATATGTATTACAGTCTTTAACCCATATATTCTGGAAATTTTAGACCTCCCAATTTGAAGGATTATAATAGGTTTAACAATATTTTATCTGATTTCATCTTTAAAATCTTTAAAATTAGCTCTTTTCTTATTACTTAACTAGTACATACTCACTGTAGAAAAATCAGAAAAACATACAAATAAAAAGAAGAAAATAAAAATAACCCATGATCCCAACACTTGGAGATAATCACTTTAATTATATTGTGGGTGTTCTTCCAGACTTATCTTGTGCATAAACACACCCACACACTTTTTTCTAAACAAATATGGGATTTTAGTCTATGTTCTGTTTAATAACTGGGGTGGTTTTTTTCTGAAATATTTGGTATATCATTAATTTGGGACATAATGATAAAATTAATAGATGAACCATGGTAAACAGAACTCGCAGATTGCATCTTGCTTTAGTAGATCATTGCTTTAGGATCCAGAGTAGTCTGATAGATATCACATTTGCTTCTTTCTGATTTAAGGGGAATCTTGACTCTTATGACAAATTTTCTCAAGCTCCCTAAGCAAAATTGAGAGAATATTTTGGATAATTATGAAGGAAGTTTAAAGTTTTTGAAAGTTAAATGTATGACTAAAGCAATAATTGAAACCTGAGGCTCCATAGTATCTCAATTGCTTAATTACACTGATAGAATGCACCAGAATCATTCAAAAAGATACTTAATTCTGCATAGACTCTAAATACCAACCATCAAAGAGGCATAGAAAAATGGGAGCAGAGGCATCAATCTCAACATATGAAGGTACGTGACCCAACCATTCACCTTTCAATCTCATGAATAGCCTGATAAGGACACAGACCTACTATGTCCAGTCCAAAAAGAGGAAGAAGAAAAAAGAAAAACCTTCTATGTTACAGGCAATGATTCACATCATGTTTCAAAGGATTTAAAAATAGTTGGTGTGTGAAGGGCATTTGGAGATTTAAGCTTTCCCTGTTGCATGGTTCACTGCTAATATATCTGGGATATATCTATATTGGCACAAACATAACCAGTGAAATAATGTTTCAAAGATGACATTTTTAATGTGGGAGAGAAAAGTGTGACCTAATGTTAATTACAGATGTCAATTATATTTGTGTTGTTTAGGGAACATTATGTCATTGGCAGTGTATTAAAAGATAGGCAGCCATAATTTGAAATCATTTTGGCAAGTTAGTGTCTGTAATGGAAAGGAGCAGTGGCTGCCATCTACTAATCTCTCAGGGATATCAGAAAGCTTAGTGGCCCTGAAAATAAATTGTATCATTAGAAAAATGAGAACATATGAAAAATATGAATAAGTGGTGATGACTTTGCCTTTAGAAAAAAGGGAAAAGAGCATTGGATGACTTTATTGTTATCTTAAATGTTATCTTAAAGCTGAAAGAGGGTGATCATAAAGAAGATGGTGACCAGCTGTTCTTCAGCAGGAAGTGGTTTAACTTGCAAGACAAATTTAAGTTGACATAACGTAAGAACTTCTTGACAGCATTGAATTTTAATCACTTAAAATAGGCTCCTAAGGACAGCTGAGGGAAATGTCT
This sequence comes from Tamias sibiricus, assembly GCA_025594165.1. Lineage (NCBI taxonomy): Eukaryota > Metazoa > Chordata > Mammalia > Rodentia > Sciuridae > Tamias > Tamias sibiricus. The sequence goes on from CM046660.1 coordinate 128,843,759, forward strand.
TCTTTGAAAATCTTTAACGTTATGATTATGATAAGCATTACAATTGGCTGCTGAGGTTTGAGGAAGGTACTATCCAGGAGAGCTGTTTTAGGCAGGATTATTAAATGTACCCTAAACTCTTCCTGCTCTATCATTTGGTATTGTCTCAAAGAGCCACTCCAAAGGGATTTCAACCAAATAATTGATTAATTTTTAATTCACTTAACAGTATTGAGTGCCTAGTCCTGGCTCAATATGTGTATCAATTGCATTGATTTATTTGCTCAAAATGTGTGAGAATAATATTTCTTCAATAGGTGCTAGTTTTATAGGAGCCTTACTTATTAACTATTATTTCCTGGTCAATGTTTTCAAATGATAGATATTATGTATACAGTACAGGTGTCACAGCATAAGTTAGGGTTAAGAAGATGCTAAGAATAACAAATGTATATTTCTTCTTACCCCATGGGAAAATAAGTGGTGTCCAGGACATCTAGGATTTTGAGCCACATCCAGAAGAAAAAGGTAGTCATTCTAGTAAATATGCATCTCTTACAGTTTAAAATTTTCTATTTGTGTCTAGGGTTTTTTTTTTTTTTTTATTTATTTAAAGAAGGACTTCTTATAATCAGGTTTAAAGAAGTCCCACATGACTTAAAGCTATTATACTTACAATGTTTGATTACTAAGATGTGAAATTCACCAACAGCTTACATATTCCTTGAATTCACCGGGAGAGATATGTGAGTATGTGAGCATCTTAGAGGAGAATCTAGGCATTGAGTTCTTAAATATAAAAAAAAAAAAAAAAAATTAAGAGTCTGGTAGTTGTCAAAAGTGTTAAAAGATAAGGTAATTAAAGGAATGAGTTCTAACATTAAGAAATGACAGATAATTGGTAATAGTTTTTAAAAAATGTTGGAGGTTCTTAAAAAAGAAAAAATACACAAATTCAATTAATTCAATTTGAAAGGGAGTCTATACCACTCAGTATTTCAAGAATCCTTCTGAAAGCGGTCAGGCTCTCTGATTCTCTGTTTCTTTCTATCATGAAGTCGATTCTTTCAAGCCTATTCAGCCTCATCAGACTGCATCTCCCACTGAGAAGCATCATTAAGATGGCAGCTCTCCCAATCTTCCACCTGAGAAACGGCCACTGAATTCACAGATTTTCATCCCCCACTGCACTCCCTCATATCCCACCGATTTCAAAGGGAGCTGTGTATATTGAAGACAAATGCAGAGAGACAGAGAGGGATGTTTGGGTCCTTACATTCCTAACAGCAACAGGGTTGTATAAGCAGGATTGATATTTTTCTATGTAACTCATCAGATGAATAATATCTAATACAAATATTGGATTTATCAAGAAGTAGTTTTTAATTTATTCATTTTATTTATTTCATTTTTTATAACTGTATCTATGACAGAGATACCCTTTTTAAATATTATACTCTCCCTATTAGTAAAATGTAGGAATTTCCCCCTGTGTGCTAATAATCTTTGGGTTCCATGGCCAGTATGACATAGGTTATAATTATAAATGTCAAAATTAAATTCCAGTAAGATATTATATACATGAATTTGGCTTCACTTATGCAACAGGTGTAGTCCTGAAAGTCCTGAGCAATGGAATGAATTTTTGTAACAAAAATATCTGCCCTAAGTGACCTATATGAGCTGAATATTTCAAGGAAATCTAGGTTGAACCCTTCTTAAAATTATCCTTTAGAAAAATAAACTGACCTGTTTAATAGTTGATATCCTACATAGATGCTTATCGTATTTTCTTAAATTGGTACAGAGTTAAGCAGTTTTTACATACATACCAATATGACTATAGTCAGACATTGATTTGATAGTTAGCCACTTGATCTTACTAATTAGCCACCTTTCTTAATGTCAATATTCTACATTTGGGCTATATTGGCTGAGATATCTATCAATAAATCGGTGTGTGTGTGTGTGTGTGTGTGTGTGTGTGTTTCTGGAGATTGAACCCAGGGTCTCTTTCATGCTAGGCAAGCAATGTGACACTGAGCCACATTCCCCCATTATATTTTTCTCTTAATGAACAATGCATACAATAACTTCCATATTTGTTTTAAAATTCAGAGGGTGCATAGAACACAATTGCTGATGCCAACCTCTATTTAGCTAAGGATTAAAATTAGTTAAATAAATCTCCTCTCATCAGTATTACTATTTGAAGAAGGAAAAATATTGTTTCTTTTTAAAAATTTCTAATATTTCCATATTGAGCATATAATTTTTTTGCTTTTCTCCAGATTTAATATCCTTCCATATCAAATATCTAGATATTATATGTAGCTTTTCAATAGCAGATAGATTTTTCTGCACTTATCTACACAAGTATTAACAAAAATGTTCTTACAAACTATTCAAACAGTACCTAGCTTTGGGTCTTTTGCTTGCTGTTCCCTCTGTCTGCAATACTCTCTTACTATATTTGAGTCCCAGTTGTCACCTCCTCCCAGATGACTTCTGTGTCCACTACTCAATATTTATCATGTATTTTTTTATCAATCACTAGCAAAAAGCAAGTTCTATAAAAATTGGTAAGGGGTATGTTCAGGGGAGGACTACAGTTTTTTCATTCCTATCACCCAATTCCAAGAACAGTGCTGGGCACATACTAGAAACCTACTACTGGTTTTCATTCAATGGATAAATAAGTGGAAGACAACTAAAATGAATGAATTTTGAAGAAGTTGTAGAATATGTTACTAAGATGGAATTACAGATATTTCATCAGTTTGAAATTAAGTAGCCAATGGCATGTAACTTTTTCCATGTTATATTGTAAATTTTAAGTTCATAAAAGGCACAGTTTGTGCACAATTATTATTCAGACAGATCTTGTACTACTTGTTTGCTGTCACATGATTCCAAGTTCAACACAATCACCAAAAACACATTACATCAGTATCTACAAACTAACAAATGCCAGATTCTGAAGCTTCAAATTAAAAATAGATATTCCCAGGCAATTATAAATCATAGGAGATGCTGGTTCACATTATTGTCTTCAATTTTCTTCAAGTTTATAATTGTCAATGAATCACTAATCTCAGTGAATCTTTTCCAAAATTAAAATAATTTCTTATATCTCATCCAAGCAGCTTCATATATACAAATTTAAGATTTGAAGCAGCATGAAGAATATTTGGATTAGGAGAGAATTTGTGTTTAGGTGAAAATATACTACAACTTTCTAACTGTTTGTACTATCTCATTGCAGTAAAATATCTTAAGAGTGGAAACCTTTCAAACTGTTAGCATTGTCCAAATAATAAAACAGCTTTTCCACAGTGAGAGTCAGTTTTCCATTTCTAAATTATATGATCATCATTTGAATCACATCTGAGACATTGTAGAAGCAATTGCATTAGATCAAAGGGCGACTGTTTTCATAAAATTACATCCTGGAGTACACTGATTCTTCAGGACATTAATATCACAGAAAAATATATAAATTTCTGTTATGAAATAATTTGGGGAAACTTATTTTTGAAAATCAAATCATTGTTTTGTTTGTTTAACCATATGATGCCTCAGAGCTACTAATATGTAGCCTGCATTGTGTAGATCCTGGGAATATATTATGCATAAAAAGGTTTCCAGATTTATTTACCATGAAATAGAGTTTTTGAAGAACATCTAATAAGAGGCTTATTCCAGAAAGATCCTTTGGGTAGTACTGACATGGATGAACTCTAAGGCACTTTCCAAAATTCTGTTGTTAGGTGTTTTTGAAACACTGTTCCTTAGAGTTCAGAGAGCAGAATGGATCAAAGCAGCTGTATCCCTATCTGCCCATTCCACTTCAAAATAAGACATTTTAAATTTTAGCTCTTTTAAATATTGAGTATCTGCCTAGGATTTTACTCAAAAACGAAAATGGTTTGGCAGTATGAAATGAACAACCAATTGCATTTCAAAATCATTCAACAGAATTGTGTTTACCTGTCATTTTAGGCAAGTTTACTTTTATATTATTTTTCTTGCAAAGAACATATGTGTTTGGTCTATTGCTCCATAGTGCTGAATAATTTTTTGTAGAGTACCTGCTTTATAGCCTAAGTCCATTATATATCCATTCATGTGCCTTATATTAAGCTAATGATGATCATTTGACCCATTTGTAACCTTAAACTTGATGATTAAAAAATATCTTAATTTTAAAGAAAGTAAGTACATTGGTCAGTAAAAGTTGTATATATTTCATGTATTTCAATAATCAATGTGTTATGATTGCAAGAAATCAGCACAATATATATACTGGGAAACATCTCTGCATAAGATACAAATGAAAAATGTAAACACAAAGTTATAAAATGAAAAATACTTTAAAAATAGTTATTTTTAATTTCAAATTGTTAATTAAAATGGACACAGAAACTATCAATGTTTTAACTAATGAGAGTACATGGAAAATAAACACAATATTAGGACAAACTTTAGTGTGTTTCTATGTTCAAGACATTGTCACACTCCAATCCTAAGAAAGACTCAGTAATATGCTTCCTAATTCATTTGATGAAAGGCACAGTCTCAAAAATAGGTGGTAGAAGACTAAAATACTTTTCGAAGTACCTGTTAGTAAATACAGAAAATGTAATTATGTCATCTTTCTTTTGTAAAAATGTATATAGTGGAAATGAGAAATACAGTGATGATAATTAATATAGCAACAATGATGAAATTAAAAGGCAGGATCTACATAAGCAGATAGTAAGAGATTTAAGAACAAAAATTCTATAGAAGGTAAAATAAAAAGGAAAGAATGGGTAAAATCTATTATAAACAAGTTTTTTTTTGTTTGTTTGTTTTGTTTTGTTTTACTCAACATTTGCTCCCTGGCTTATAAGTTGGTATTTAACATTTTGTGGTCTGGTCATTTCATATCTCCAGTCTTGTAACTCAGAAATTATACAAATTTCTTTATTTACTCAGCAAAAATAATTAAAGGTCATCACCAATTCACCAACTTCATTTAACATTTTCAAATAAATAACTTGTAGATGGGCTATCCAGGACTTTGCTTTTTCTTTTGGTTTAATAAAGTGGTCAACAAAATGCTGTTAGTGCAAATTATAGTTTCTGAGTCAGCATGAACAATTAAAAACTAAGTTGAAGTTTTTGAGATATTATTTATTCTCATTCCAAGCAAAAACCATTCTAACTACATTGTTTTTATATACAATATTAATACATTTATCGTTAAGCTTCGCCAACACCTGTATTCAAATAGTCTTGTTTTAAAGAATGAAGAATTAGGCTTCCAAAAAGCAATGACCAATTTACAATTTAGACATTCAAAAAATTTTAAAGACTTATTGATTATTTTCAATTAAAGAACATCAGAGGCCGGGAGCGGTGGTGCACACCTGTAATCCCAGTGGCTCAGGAGGCTGAGATAGGAGAATCTTGAGTTCAAAGCCAGCCTCTGCAATGGCAAGGCACTTAGCAACTCAGTGAGACCCTGTCTCTAAACAAAATACAAAATCGGGCTGGGGATGTTGCTCCGTAGTTGAGTGCCCCTGATTTCAATCCCTGGTACCAAAAAAAGAACATTAGAAAAGCAAAATTAAAGCAAATATGCACTTTAAAATAGAAGAACACAATGATGTGTTATTCTTACTGATATTTTCAAAGTAATTCTCACTGAAATTCTTTAATTTAGACTAAGTATGCATAGAAAACTGCATGATGATTTGTTCACACTTGCTCCAGGACTTCTTTTTCACCACTATCCACAGATATATAGGGAAACATATGAACAGAAAAGATAGGGTATAAAACTGTGGAACACGGCTGTCTCGATCTCCATGGCTCCTCCTAGGTTAGTGGTTCTCTGACTTAGCTCTGCATTTATACTGACTTGATCATGCTCTATATTTGGTGGAAGAAGTTATAAATAATTTTAAAAGTTAAAGGGAATAAAAAGAAGACAAGAGCATCATCAAAGCTAAATAAGCCTTGAGTTAACATAAAAAATCGGTAAGATGTGAGCAAAGACCTTCCTATTCTCTTTTTAAAAGTTCAAACTACTCAAATGGAAGTATGCTTGACATCTGACACAGAGGGTACCCCAAAATGACTCAAACCTAATTCATTTTTCTTTTCTTTTTGCATTTTCTTTAAATCTAGCCCAAGTCTGGAAACCCATGCTCCATTGCCCATCCTAATTCTCAAAAAAGAATGACACTTTCAGAAATTAACACTTAGGGCAATAGGCACAGGTGTCATTGCTAAAATTTAGAGTGTTTTGTATATGATAGTTGATTTGAATGTGGTCTGAAGTTGATTCACAACATTCCCACAAATGGTAAAAGGAACCAACCATTAATCAAAGTCTGCTTATCATTGGTCAGTTTATTTCTACATCAAAATAATTCCTTCTAGAGGACTCTAGATAGGGCAAAGGGGCAGAAGGGGGAATGGGATTAGAAATGATGGTGGAATGAGATGCACATTATTATCCAAAGTACATGTATGAAGACATGAATGATGGGAATATATTTTGTATACAATCAGAGATATGAAAAATTGTGCTCTATATGAATAATATGAATTGTAATGCATTCTGTTATGTATGACAAATTAGAATAAAATAAATAAAAAATAATAATTCCTTCAAGTTAAAGATGATAGATACTAAAAGAAATTTCAACCACCCAGTGGTTGCCTACACAACCTGTACAACCCAGTGGTTGCAGTGCTTGCCTGTACTTCCAGCTACTCAGAGGCTATGGTTGGAGGATCACTTGAGCTCAGCAGTATGCAAACACCCTGATCAATTTAGGGAGGCCCCAACTCAAAAAAATAAAGAAGAATTCCAACCTAAATCAGATTGATTCTATAGATATAACTACCAGCTTATAGTAAACCAAATTATAAGGAAGCCTGTTCAATTGTTTCACAGGATCACAGGAATGCAATTAGACAAGTAGAGACATAGAAACTTAAATAAAATAAAGAGGACAAAACAGCTTCTGGACTAAAACAAACTTAAGAAATATATATATATGTATGTATGTATATATATATATATATATATATATATATATATATATATATATCAAGTGCAGTTGTTTTTTATTTGATTAAAAAATCAACTAGCCGGGCGTGGTGGTGCAAGCCTGTAATCCCAGCACGTTGGGAGGCGGAGGCAGAAGGATCCTGAGTTCAAAGCCAGCCTCAGCAATGGCGAGGCACTTAGCAACTCAGTGAGACCCTGTCTCTAAATAAAATACAAAAAAGGGCTGGGGATGTGGCCCAGTGGTCGAGTGCCCCTGAGTTCAATCCCTGGTACAAAAAAAAAAAAAAAAAAAAAAAAAAAAATCAACTATATCCATCTGCATGTTACTGTTATATATACAACAACACTGAATGAAAAAACAAATATAAAACATGCTTATGGAAGTTGAATTTGTAGTAATTCAAAATTTTAAGGTATTATGTTACTATGTGATTTCTTTTCTTTTTTTTTTTCTTTTTTTTTTTTTTTTTTTTTTTTTTTTTTTCGTACCAGGGATTGAACTCAGGGACATTTAACAAATAAGCCACATCCCAAGCCCTTTGGGGTATTTTATTTAGAGACAGGGTCTCACTGAGAGTTGCTTAGGACCTTGCTAAGTTGCTGACACTGGCTTTGAACTCTCAATCCTCTTGCCTCAGCCTCCAAAGCTGCTGGGATTACAGGCATGCACCACCACACCTGGCTTATGATTTTGTCCTTAAATCCTAATTTCAAAGAAATAGTTACCGAAGCTTATATTTTAGATATTAAAATGTTATGTAAGATTAATTTTAAAATAATTTATTGGTGTATAAAACTAAATAAGACTGAACACTCATTGATATGAGGTTATGAATACTAAATGTTCCTTATACTCTTTTCCCTACTGTATGCTGAAAATTTCCATTAAAAATATTTTAATGATTATATAGTGGTAATAATGACAAATAGATGGGTTCATGTTCATGTGTGTGTCTTTATATTATTTTTTTGATGAATAATCAACAGATAAACTGAGTATTTCTATTTGTTGTGAATGAATTAACTGATTTCTACAGCAAGTTTTTGTATTAAAATATTATTTTCCTTAGCCAAATTAGATCTGCCACATAGAAATAATTGTTAAAGACATTAATACCGAGTTGTGGTCCCTAAAGACTACAATAAAAAGAGGAAGGATGACTAAAGTGCATGACCAAGGTGTAAATTAGAGAAGATAAATTGTATCTTAAAAATAGAAATTTTAAGTTGGGCCAGTGGTACACACCAGTCATCCCAGTTAATTGTGAGGCAGAGGCAGGAGGATTGCAAACTCTAGATCAGCCTGGACAATTAAGCAAGAACTCTTCTTAATTATTTAATAGTTTGGGTTTTTTGTTGTTGTTGTTGTTGTTTTTAAAGAGCTGGGCATGGACTTCAGTGGTAGAACAGTTGCCTAGCATGTGTGATTTTCTGGATTTTATCCCTAGTATAGCCAAAAAAAAAAAAAAAAAAAAGAATTTTAATAAATTTCTAATGAACACCACCTGGAAACATGAAAGACAAAAGAATCTTCCCTTCAGATCAGAAACAAAAGTATACCTACTATCACCACCTCAATTCAGCATCTTACCAGAAAACCTAACAATAAGGCAGGAAAAAGAAATTTTAAATTTAATTATTGGGAAAGAAAAAATAAAATATTAATCACAGATAACACACCTGATTATGTAGAACACTCCAAGAGAATCTATTATTATTAACAAGTAAATTTGTCAAGGTCACTGCATGCAAAGTCTTTATACAAAAGCAATTACATTTATAGATACTAGAAACAATTAGAAAATTAAATTTATAAGATGATATCATTCAGAATAGTACCCAAAACTTAAAAATCCTAGAAATAAGTTTAATAAAAGGTATATGTTAATGTTACTCTGAAAGAGAAAATATCAAGTACAATTAAAGAAAATATTTAAATTATCTTCTAAAAAAACAAGACTTAGAATTTTCATTTTGTTATTTGTTTTCTATATATCTTATAGACTTTTTTGTTATTTCCTGCATTACTATCTTTTGTGCTCAACTGATTTTTTTTTTTTGTAGTGAAATGTTTTATTTCTCATTTCCTTTGGTGAATATCTTAAATATAGTTTCTTTGTGGTTACCATGGGGTTTACAATTTAATATTCTAAAATGATTACATTCTAATTTGAATTTATAATACTCAGCTTTGATGACACACAAAAACTCTTGAGGCTCCGTTAGCTTCACTTCTATATCTTTTGGTTGTTGATGTCTACAACAAATTACATCTTTATACACTGCCACCAAACTAAGACCTAATATATAGTTTTTTTGTACCAGAGATTCAAACCAGGGGCACTTAACTATTGAGCCATATCCCCAGCCACCATTTTGTTTTAAACTTTGAGACAGGGTTTCACTAAGTTGAAGGCTTAGAGCCTCGATAAGTTTTGGAGGCTGGCTTTGAACTTGCAATGCTCCTGTCTAGGTCTTCAGAGCCACTGGGATTATAGGTGTTTGCCATCATGCCCAGCCTAATAATTATTTAATAAAAAAAAATAGAAAGTACCATGTTCATGGATTATAGTACTTGATTCAAAATTATAAAAATGTCAATTTCACCAAATTGATCTATTCAATATATTCCCAATCAAAATCTCAGAAGCCTTTTGTTTTCATTAAAAAGCATATATATAAAATGACAAAAATATGCAAGATAATCTTAAAGATGAAGTATAATGTTAGGGACATTCATTACCATGTATAAAGACATTACTAGCTATAATAATTAAAAACAGTAGGTATCTGTAAAAAAGATGGACAAAAAGACCAATGAAATGAATGGGAAAGTCCAGGAACAGACCTGCCTGTGTGATGAGTTGGTATATAACAAAAGTGACATTGCTGTACAGTAAGTAAGAGATTGTATTTTAAGAAAATTGTACTGGATTCTGGATTAATTAGATATATATATGGAAGAATGAATCCTGATCTCTTACCTCATAGCATACTGAAAAATCAATTCCAAATGTTTTGAAGATCTAAAGTAAAATGTAAAAACAAAAGTAAATACAAAAACAAAACCTCCTTAGAAGGAATCAAGATCTTCTAGTAAACAGGGTAGCAAAAGCATGAAACATAGCTTTAAAACACTGAGGTTCTCTTGATCTGAGTCCTGATTATGTGCATGCATTTAACTTTATTAAGAGGAAATCTACCTAGCAGTATACTTACATTTGTGTGCATTTCTGCTATATGATTATGCATTAATAAATCCCCCTATGTTACAATTAAGAATTTGTCATTAATTGAAACAATTTCAAGAGAAAAAAGCAAGTCCAAGAGTAGAAAAGTTTTCAGAGAAAACTAGAGAGAGATAGAGAGATTTATTTTTGTGAGCATGCATTTGTTATCTAGAATATATAATAAATTTACAAATGAATATGAAAATAGAAGCCCAGTTTAAAAATGGGAAACCTTGTTGACTAGGCACTGCTGAAATGAGAATGGGCAAGTTCACTAAACAGGACACTAAAATCTGTCTAACCACTGTAGTTAAGAGGGTGATGCAATTACAATTGCAGTGTGTTCCTACAGCATACCCACCAGAAGGAACACAATGTGAAGGGTGAATGAACATGTGGAGCAAGGAGAATTCTCAAACATTGCTCTGTGGAATATAATTTGATGAAACCCTTTTGGAAGGCAATTCAAAATTATCCACCAATACTAAACACATGCATCACCCATGAACTAGCACCTCCTTCCAATGGATATTTGCACTGAAGCAAAATGTCAAGAATGTTCATAGCAGCTCTATTCATAATAGAGCTAAAGAGGCAACAAATAAAGGTACAATAATAGAATGGAAAGCACACACATACACAATGATATGTTAAACTATGGGATACCATACAATGAAAATGAATGAATCCCATAAACTTAAATGTGGAATTAAAAAGGAGAACACAAAAATCCATACAGTATGATTCACTTATATAAATTTCAAAGTTAAGCATAAGTGATCTATAGTATTAGAAGCCAAGATAGTATGTAAATTGAAGGGTGATGGTGACTAGGGCCTCTGGTTATAGATAGTGAAGTTCTCTTGATCTGAGTCCTAATAACATGAACAAAATTTTCCTTTATTAAGAGAAAATCTATCTAGCTGTATACTTATATTTGCATGCATTTCTTCTATATAATTGTACTTGAATTAAAAGTTGAAGTTTAAAAATGGTAATAATGGTTTTACAGAGTCATAAACATTCTTCTGTAAATAGCAGTCATTAGTAAATCTTCAAATATTAAACTTCAAATATTTGAGTTATTACAAAGGAAATGTGGTGTTTGGAGAAATCTGGATTATTTATGTTATGAATCTCTACAGCTAGTTTAAGGAAATAGAAGTGATCCTATATAATTTAACTATCACTAAGAGGATATATAATTTAATACATATTAAATCTAGATATGTGTGCATTTATTTGTTTTTCAAGCTGGAACTATTAGTAAGAAAAAAACATTATTTTCTTTGTATATCATTAATTTACTTATTTACTAAACTGAATTTATTCCTGTCAACTTCAGTTTTTCCCTGTGATTGTGTCTGTCTTCTGAAACATTGACTATGATCCCAAGACACAGAAATTTGGGGGGTTGCATCCATATGAGCAAAAAGATTTTCAAGGACAAAATATATTCCTGTGGCTATACCAATCTTTGTGCAGACAACACCGCAGTCACCAGTGGTTGATCTTCTTGCAGTACTTAAGGTTAAGCCCTGCATTGATACGGCTGGAATTCACTTTACAAATAGCTACTCTACTGGGGTTTGTCCTGTCGTCAATCAGCTTCATTTATGATCAGAAAGCAAGCACGGGGATTTGGATCAGGATGGAGTGCTGAGTCCAAAATTCCTAAACAAGCCTTCATTTTTAACAGTTTTCTGGACATTATAACTTATTTCAACACTTTGCACCTCCAAATTCATTTAGAGTTTTTATTTAAATATATCCTACTTCTATGTAAATTTTCTTTATTTAGAAGTAAGCATAAATTTCTGCAGATCTAGGATTAAATCAAATGAAAGTACAAAGACATGGTATAACTATAGCGTTATTAATATCTATTCAACATTCTTTTCACCAAGTTCTGAAGGTAAAACTTTCACAGCCTCTGTATGACCAAGGTCTGAACAATCAGTTTTGGGTTAGGTTTTGTTAATGGCTTTAGTTAATATGTTTTTCCTAAGAGTGGTAAATAAAAAGAAATGTCCCAAGCTCTCTGTGTGTGTGTGTGTGTGTGTGTGTGTGTGTATGTGTGTGTGTGTGTGTGAAAATCAATGTCAGTACTTTTTGCTGTGTTTAACTATAGGAATTTCAATATAGATCATGAATATTAATTGTATAACCTAATTTATTTCTTTCAGGCATTGTTGGTAGAGTTACTCTTTTCAAAAGAAAATCTTACCTCTCTCAAGTTTTTCCTAAAATGTGTGAAAGTCTAAACTATATAAAAACATATAAGTGGTGTTTGTTTCTTCCAGTGAGTAGGTGGTTTGATTTCCCAGAGGGCAAGTGGTAAGTGCAGGGAGGAAGTGAGGCAAGGCTTTGTGGGAATTATTTGAGCCTTAAAGAAATTTAGAAGGTTTGGAAGTTAAATAAGGTTCAAGTTGGTTCTTATTGTGAACGTCTAAACTATTTTGCCCTTCCTTGGTGAAGTGCCATAAAGTCAGGTGTGAATAGACTGTGAAATGGGCTTTTCTTGTGCAGTGAGCTTTGGCCAAATGGTGATCTCACTTAAACACATATGGCAGCAGCCTGTTTAACAGGAAAGTTCTGTGTATAAACCTGGGGAGCCAATAAAAAGGAAATAATTCCTAAATTATAGTTGATTATTAGATCATTGTTCATTCTAATTAGTAAGGATTCCATCTATGTATTCTTAAAAATTCATTTCAATTTAATATGGATTTAGAATCTTTTAAATATTTAGTCAATATTTACAGAATGAGAAAAGCAGTGTTTAATTAGAAGAGCATCTAAATAACAAAGACAAAATGTTGAATGTACATTTGTCATATTGATGGCTCATACCAGAAATGACTATGTAACAACTAAGGTTGATATTTTGAATTAAGCAAAGAAGAAAAAACAGAAGAGAATGTTCAAATGAGGGTTTGGGGGGGATTTTTGTCCCAATGCTGGGGATGGAACCAATGGCCTTACACATTGTAGGTAAGCACTTTACTACTGAACTGTGTCCACAGCCCCTGATATATGTTTAGTAAATGAAAATTTTATTTTCTGTCTTAAAATTTCTGTCTTAAAAATAAGCACATGTGTATCATAGAAATTACAGATAAAAACTACAGTAATGATTAATAACAAATGACTTGTATGCCCTGAATACTTCATGACATTGTGTTAATTCTCACAAAAACCTTATGGGGTAGCTATTATAATTAACATTTTATGGTAGAGTGTACTGATACAGAAGGTGACTAATCAAGACACACAACTGTTAGGTGGCAAATTTGGGCTCAATCATACAAACCCTACCAAAAAAGAGGAAAAACAGAAAACAAAAATTATCCACAGTGCCATCATTATAATTTTGAGGCATATGTATCCAAATCCACATGTGAAATGTCTAAAAATTCAGTAGGTGTGAATGGTATTTATTGTTATTTTTACTTTAAATTAAATTTTCCTGTGTGTTCCTTCTGTACTCAATCATCAAAAAATGTTGGGAAGTGTTATTTAGACAAACTTCATCAAATCAATGTATTTCAATTCATAGTTGAGAAGCTCATATTCATGAAAAGCACAAAAAAAAATCTGCTCCAGAAGATGACATTGCTACACCTTTTTCCCCCCTCAGGTTTTCATGAATGCATTAATAAGCACAAGATTTGTCTTCTCAAAGTAGGCAGATTTCATTTTTTGGCCCATTTACTGGTCTCTTTACTTGAAAGATGTTCTTAACAGTTTTATTATAGATAGCCCAGAAATAGTATTTCACTTACAATCATCAGAAAATGCTTTTAGCTTTTAGCATTTTCTGCTTCTCTCAGATCTTGACCACAACATGCCCTGAATCATATTCTTCATAAACCCCAAGAAGAATGTTGAGTTCTTTATATATATTAAATATTGCTTCTTAGGTATTCAGAAGCAACTGATTTCAGGCCCACATAATCAAACTCCTTATGCTTAAAATGTTTGATAATCTCTCAATCTAGACCTCTACTACACACTATGTATGAATTTGAACTGTTTGAGTTCTGTGTGATGGTTAATGACAATACACCATTGGATCATGGGTGGTGGTCCACAGAGGTCAAGCTGAAGTCTTGAGGTGGCCACTGATAGAACCATCCAGAATCTAGGAGCTACTTATGTGTGGAGAAAACATAACATGGTTCACTTGGTATACTTGTATATCTTGCAGAAAAAACATTTGTTATTTTTAAAATAGTTTCAGTCACCTAACGTAAGTTCATGTGCAGTTATTTTTATGGAGAGCAGCCGTACCAGTCACTAATACTTAATAAAGATGTTTGGATTTAATTTGGTTTAACACTTGAATTTTCTAATTAGAGAGGTACTCAAAATTTTATTGCACAAGAAAAATGAGTCAAAAGTATTATGTGACAAATGAAGTCATTTTTTATGCACTGGATTTCTTTTCATTGCTAACAGAATTTTTTAAAAGTCATATACAATGAATTCAAACCATTTCTGACAGAAGTACTAGTTACTAAATGAACATGGCTATAAAATATTTACTTCGCCAAGAAAATTAGTTGTAAGAAAAACCAGAAGGCTTAGCCTAATTTCTACTTCTAACACTGAATTATGGAGAAAAGCAAGTTAATAATTCACTTCATTTGCTGGAATTGTATAATAGCTACTATTTGCTATTTTTTTTTTAACAATAGTAAAAGACTATATGAGAAATAAACCTGCCATTCTGGTTTCAAGGAAAAAGATATTTAGCACTCATATTAGACACTCTTATGTCTGAAAGAATAAAGTAGGGAAAAATAATAACTCTCTCAAATATTATTGATTTGAGAAAAATCCTTACATCATAAAAAACAAACAAAAAAACCCACCAAAGTGAATATGTGAAGAAACTGATCTCCTCTTTCCTTCAACTGGTATCAACATCAGTTCAACACTTGCACTACTTTGAAATGATAAATTCTTTAAAAATTACTTATCCATGTTTGGTTACAAAATACTTAGATAACTGAAAGCATTTGGCTTTCTTTCTAAAATTTTCAGGTTTTATCTGAATATTCTGTTTCACATTACCTACCACCTCAGAGCAGAAGCAATATATCAAGATAGGGACATTGATGCTACTTCTCTGGAAAACTACTAATTTCACTAATTGACCTTCTGAGCTCCCTTAAATCATTTTCCCAGATAGGACTTCAGCATGAATTCAGTGTTCCTTGTTCTGATAGAATTAGCCTCTCTCCACTGAATGGGGAGAGAAAAGGGGCAGAAGTCACCATCTGTGTGTTTACGTAATTATGTTTTCTGACCAACATGAAATCATAGAATGATTTTTTTCCCTTGTTCCAAAAATCATCCCTCATTTTCTCTTTGGAATTTCTTAAATCAGTATTTTATCTTCTTCATCTACTGAAGAAAAAGTATTACTTCAATTTTTATTGAAAAATTAAGGAAACATTATCACTTTTAATTTAATCATCTTTGTTTTTGCACCAGAACACATTCAACAAAACATCTCATATCTCCAGGAGATATTTTCTTGAATAAGAGATAGAGACAGAGACTCAGATTCAGAAATTGCATTAAAGACAAATATTCTAACTCTAGTAACATCTGTTATAAAAGAGAAAATAGATGTTAATCTGCACATCAAAACAGATATCCAGATAAACATGTTTGCCTTTTTTTGAATTACTGTCACTATTATACCGTTATGTATTGTTCTTCTGCATTGTCTTCATTTCCTCTGTATTAATAAGTATCTGTTACAATTTAACCTGCCACTTGCACTAAAAGCAGAAAAAAATAATGCCAAAAATTAGATAAGGGGAAACTGTCAGTTTGATCACCAAGTACTTTATCAAGTAAATCACTAGAAATCATTGTTAATTATTGTTTATAATAGGCAAAAGCTATCACAAAGACTGATATATAGAAAGAGTGCATGGTTTACTGAAAGCCACTAACTGGATCTACACTTTGTGTATGTGTGTGTGTGTGTGTGTGTGTGTGCGCGTGCGCGCACACGTGCACACACATGTGTACTGTACCTGTTGACTTCTAAGAAGGGGAAGACTATAAGGTGAAAATATAGTGAGAATGTTTTTGGTCATCATGTAATTTTAGAAATTTGGATCCTTTTTAATAGGAAATCCTACAAGAGCATGGGAAAGCCTCTGCATATCCTTCTATGGGCAATGTTCCTAGATACCAAAGTCCTATTTCAAATTCAGGGCATCCTATTTATTGCTGAGATGAGCTTCTCATCTTGTCAATGTGGATTCCATCCTTCTTTTCCTATAGTGGCTGAAATTTACAGTGAGCAATTGTCTATCTTAAACCAGGATGTGCAGAAATCAAGTGGAGAGTCAAAAATAGGACACAAATATCCTGACCCCTGACCTCTTCCTCAATGCACCGCACTGATTTTCTCCCTGCTCCATAGTAGCAATAGTGGGCATAGCCAGATGCCAAGAACCTGTTCCTTGTGTCATCAAGAAATAAATTTCACGGGTAAGGGAGCTCAGCTAGTCACTGATTGCAAAGCACTTTGAAAATGGAAAACCAAATACAGTGTAAGTGCTAGGTGCCACTATTATTCAGAAGATAAGAAACTGAGTGCAGAGCTATCATTATGGTTATTTATAACTGGGATACAGAAGAACTTGGGAAGAGAAGCAGGAAGGGCCATTTGTAACATGATTGAGCAACATGAAGAAGTTTCACTAAGAACCTTAACTTATTTTTGTAAGGCATCAGACCCTGAAGTAATAACTGGAGGCTTTGATTATATTAATAAAATTAGTAGCATTTTAATTCTTAAATATTTGCAGGGCATAACAAAACAATGATGATCATAGAGGCAGTGTATTTTTTTCCTCATGTCACTCTATAAATAAGAAACATACTTCTGAGTAGTGAAGTGCAGTGATCCTGAAAATGGAAACTTTGATGAAAGAGCTTACAAAGAATGTAATGACTCATAGTACTTAAAGCACAAAATTTAAACAAACTCCTCCAAAATTCTCCCACTGAACATAGAACCTCCTGTTTAGGGAAAATTGATACTGCTACAATGTAATCAGACAGAAAGGTTCCTAGAGGAGGCTTTACTACTATTGGGGAAGAGCTCCTTGGAGTGAGGATAAACTAAGGCAAGTGGAAAGTGACATGTCATTTTCAGCTTAATCACTTGACTTTTGTTTATATTATTTTCCCTTTGGGCATGACCTCCCTCTTTTATTCAGTCTCTCCAACTTTAATCCAGTTTTGAAAGCCCAACCCAAACTCCAAAATTCTCAATGAAGTCTTCACTGATCAGATCACCTCACACTAATGGCTTGATGAATTGCTCAGTTCCCAACACTAATGACTTTTTCAAAAATTTTTTGACAATTTTAAATACATGGAAAATAAGGAAGACTAGTTCAATAACTACCTATATATGCACTAATGAAATTCAACAATTGACTTATTTTCTTTATCTTTTAGTTTTTGCTAAATCATTCCAAAATATAGACAAAACACATAATTCCTAAGTACATCAGCACACCTTGCCTAAAAATTAAGACATCCCCTAGATAGTCCTAATTTCATTATAATACCCAAGAAAACTAAAAATGATCCTCCAATATAAAATTAAGTCTAGTTTAAATGTGCACAATTGTCCCAAGTAAGAGTTATACACTGGTTATATTTAACCAAAGATTCCAGCCAATATCATTCTTTGCATTTAGCTTTTGATCATAATGCTTTTTACCTTGTTTAATTTTTGGCTTTTGGTCAAAAAACATCCAGTCACTTTTTAAATCTTTTTGAAGCTACTCAACCATTAGTGCTTAATAAGATCCCATAACCTGAATTTGTCTGACTTTCACCCCATGCTATAATTTTAAAAATTGGTTTGTTCCTTGAATTTTCTGTAAAAGAAAACTAGTTCAAAATATTTCACTAAATGTCTCTTCAACATCTTGGCAAGCATATTTCATAAGTAATACTGTCACTTATATATTATAGGGTGACTCACATCATTTCAGACTGTTTGACTTTTAACAGTGTTAAGTTTTACTGTGTTTAAGGAGAGGCTGGTAATGTTTCATAGTTCTAACAATTGATCTCCAAGTTCTTACTGTTTTTAGGTTTTCCACTATGTATAGCATTCTAGCCATTGGGAACTGGTTGACATTATTTTCTATTACTTACAAAACCCATAACATTACAATGTTGAACATTTGGTAGATTCCTAATTAATGCTGATTAATTGAAGGATTCCTAACATATCAAGTCTGACAGATCCTAGCTCTAGATGTCTTTATATTCTGTTGCAATCAAGTAGCTTGCCCTAAGAAAATATGGTCCTGACTTCTGCTTCCAGTTATGAGGAAATAGTTCACAGCAGACCTTTGTTCCTACTAAGAAAATATTTTTTTTTTTTACAAAAAGGAAATAGTTCAGGTATTTCAGAGTTTTTAAGGCAGTCCAGGATTGAGAGACAAAAATGTCATAAATAAGGTATATCAATTGAAGTGAGCCTAGGAGTCTGTATTCCTGCATTTCTCTTAGAGCACATGTGGAGGAAAAGGCTCAAAATTCACAAGAGAAAGGAGGCTGCTAAAAAAACAAACTAACTAAAATACATACACACAAAACCCAAAGCCAAAGGCTGTAGCAGTGGTCTAGAGCTAGGACGAAAAATGGTAAAATTCAGATCACCTTAATTAGATACCATATGAGAAATGAAGATCAGTGAGATGATTGGAGCTGAAAGATAGGATCCTACTTTTGCAAATTATTACCTCTTGAGAAATTTGCAAAATTCTTAAGCTTCATAAGTTGAAATACTTAGAAGCCGAGCTGATAGCATTATTTTAAATTTAGAATTTTTCTATCCAATAGTACTCAAAAGAGAAAACTTGATGTTCCGAACAGGCCAGTGGAGAGGGACCCTAGTAAGTTACTCAAGTTCTCCATTAGGAAACCTAAATGTAAATTCTAAGAGTGAGGATAAACAGACATAGTCAAGTTTTAGTCACAGAGACTAAAATTTCTTAAATAAGCCCCAACCCCATTCCACCTGGGCAATCTGGACTACTGGGTTTCTTGTCAGAAGATCCATCCTGCTCTAGATGATTCTCTGAATGAAAGTAACACCATTCAGTCTCTCTATACTGTTCACAGCTCCATAATGTTCATACATGTTTTCCAACACTTATTTAAAAATTGATGTGTCAAGGAAAAGTAACTATATATTTTAAAACCAAACAAAAATAACAAAAAGTGATAGAAGCAGGGCTATAGGTTACCAGATAAACAAGTGACCCAAAAATGGATTTTAAAAAACTATAATTGATACATTTTTAATATGATATAATGAAAAATTTCATTTGAGAAATGGAATCTATAACGAAGTATCAAATGAAATCTTGAACTAAAAGGAACTGAAGCATAGAACACAATATGTTACCTTAAAACTAGATTGGCAGAGCTGGGGTTGTGACTCAGTGGTAGAGTGCTCGCCTAGCATGTGTGAGGAACTGGGTTCAAGTCTCAACACCATATATAAATTAATTAATTAATTAGTTAATTAAAGGTTCATCGACAACAAAAAATATTAAAATAAATAAAAACTAGATTGCAGATAAGAAAAGGATTAGTCAAATGGGCAATATAGCTTGTGGGAAATACAGGGACTAAAGTGTGAACACAAAAGGAAATTAAACATGCAGAAGAGAGCAAAAAGGACATATGGTGCATGGTAAATTTTATACACATGAATAACTGGTATTCCAGAAGAGGAGAAAGCAGAGGTTATGGTAAAGTTATATGTATAAACAATGGCCAAGAATCTCAAAAAAATTAATGAAAAAATTAAAGAACAACAGCTGAGCACAGTGGTGCACACCTGTAATCTCAGTGGCTCTGGAGGCTGAGGCAGGAGGATCTAGAGTTCAAAGCCAGCCTCAACAAAAGGGAGATGCTAAACAACTCAGCGAGACCCTGTCTCTAAATAAAATACAAAATAGGGCTGGGGATGTGGCTCAGTGGTCAAGTGCCCTGAGTTCAATCCTCAGTACCTAAAAAACAAAACAAAACCTCCAATAGAATACAGAAAAACTGTATCACATTTAATAATGTTACATTAAAACAAGTTAAAACAAAATAAAATAACAACATCTAAAAAGTAATTGGGGGTGAGGAAGATAGATTTGCCTTCAAAGGAACATTTTTCTTTTGGCTTCCCAAATGTTACAGTTTGAAGATTGAAGACAATCAAATAGTAACTTTTAAAGAACTGAAAGAAAATGATTACCAGCCAGCAATTCTCCACACATCTAATATTTCTTTCAAAATAAACAGTAAAATGAACTAGAAGTCTCTAATTTTTTTTTTTTTTATTATTTAAAATTTAATTCTAAATTATTTAACATTTTAACTTTTCAAGTTAACTTATACATACAGTTTGGAGTTTCAATCATGATTCTTTTCCTTTTTTTCTCTTCTACCTGTGGTTATTTAATTACTCTGATGTTATCAGTTGAAAAGGCTATTCTTTCTCCATTGAATTACTTTTGCACTTATGTTAAAAATCACTTGTCCACACTCAAATGGTGCCATTTCTACGATCTCTATTCTGCTCCATTATTTTCTATGTCTATACCTCCAATGCCATGGTCATGATTGCTGTAGTATATAATAAGACCTGAAATTGGGTTGAGTGATTTCTCCCACTTTATTTCTCTTCTTTAGAGTGGTTTTTGCTATCTATTTCCTTTTCCCTTTTATATAAAATTACTATAATCTTAGCAATGCCTTCAAAAATCCTGCTGGAATTTTCATAAGATTTATATTAATTCTGTATAATAATTTGAGAAAAAACCATATATTGGATTTAATGTTGAATGAAATTCAAATGAAAATTGAATGGTGTCTTCTACTACATGAACATGAATCACCTCTTCATTTATTAAGGTTTTCTTTGATATATTTAATAAGCATTTTCAGCACAGATGTCCCATACTTGCTTTTTTTTTTTTTTTTTTGTACCAGGGATTGAACTCAGGGGCGCTTGACCACTGGGCCACATCTCCAGCCCCCTCCCCTTTTTTTTTTTTTTTTTTTTTTTTTTTTGTATTTTATTAGAGTCTCACTGAGTTGCTAAGTGTCTCTCCATTGCTGAAGCTGGCTTTGAACTTGAGATCCTCCTGCTTCAGCCTCCCAAGTGCTGGGATTACAGGCATGTGCCACTGCACCCGGCCCATACTTGCTTTTTATGTTTACATTTGCATGCTCATGTTCATTGACCAACTATAAATGGTATTATAGTTTTAATTTTGGTTTTCACATGTTTATGGCTATTATTTAAAATAAAGTTAATTTTCATATGTCACTCTCGGAACCTACAACTTTGCTAAGCTTGCTTACTTGTTCTAGGGAGTATTTTTAGTTTGTTTTGTGTTTTGGATTTTTTTCACAGGTTCCTTGGGATTTTCTGCATAGAATATGATGTTATATTCAAATAGGGCAGCTTTATCTCTTCCTTTCCAGTTTTTTATTTTCTTTCTTGATTTATTATTGCAATTAAATCTTCCAGTACTGTGTTGAATAGTATTGGTAAAATTAGGCACTTTGTTTGCAATCTTTGCAAGAAAATATTCCATCTTTCATCACTAAATGTAATGTCAATGCCTAGTTTCTGAGAATTTTTGTGATGGTAGTTAAATTTTGTTAAATCACTTTTCTGCATCAGTTAATATATTACTATGTGGATTTTTTCTTCTTTATCTTATTAATATGATAGATTGGCATAAACCTACTTATGTAATGTAATGTTAGCTTTTTGTCACTATGACAAAAATACATGACAACTCAAGAACAATTTGAGAGGAGGAAAAGTGTATTTTGTCTTACAGTTTCAGAGGTTCAGTCCATGATCAGCAAACTCCATCTCCTGGAGCCCAAGATGGGGCAGAACATCATGGCAGAGGTGTGGCAAAGGAAATCTGCTCAGTTCATGGCAGCTAGGAAGCAGAAAGAGAGAGCAAGGAGCCAGGGATAAATGATAATCTTCAAGACACATGCCCAGTCACTTACTTCCTACAGCCATGCCCTGCCTGCTTACAGTTATCATCTATTAATTTATTCAAATGATTAATCCATCAAATATATTAATCCACTGATGACATCACAGCTCTCTTAACCTAGTCATCTCACTTCTGAACATTCTTGAGTTGTCTCACATGAGCTTCTCAAAGGCACCAAAATCCAAACCATAACATATAATCATATATATATATCATAAATATGATCATATATATCAAATCATATATATATAACCATATATATATGATTGATATTATATATATTTATATATATATAAAGTCTATTTGCCTATGTGTATGTGACAGATGTTGATGTGTAGTTTCTTGATTATACTAACAACATCTAATTTGTAATACTGACTTCATAGAATTCATAAAATGAGTTGAGATGTGTTCCCTTCCTCTTTCATTTTCTAGAAGAGATTGTGTAAAATTGTCATTAATTATTTTAATCTTTGGTATAAGTCTATAGTGAAAGCTTCTGGGTCTGGGCATAAAATTTTGGAAACTTTAATTACAATTTTAATTCCTTAATTGTTATAGGGCTGGTCAAATTATCTTTTTCAGATTGAGTTGTGTAATTTGCACTTTTCAAGGAACAAGTCCATTTCATATTAGGGTCTTAGGTGTCAAATTTTTGCATATAAGTTGCTTAGAGTATTTCCTTATGATTCTATTTGTGATGAGGATTTATACTCTTTGTTAATTTGGGTCTTCTCTGTGATTTCATTTGTTGCCTCTATCATTTTTCTCTTTCCAATCTAGTCATGCTCTTTATTTCCTTCCTTCTCTCACATTTGCTTATGTTGCTTTTTTATTTTAATTGTTGAGATGATTATTTACATTATTGATTTGGTACTTTTATTTTTAGCACCAAATGCCATAAATTTTTTACTTACAACTGCTTTAGGTTCATCATTTTTTTTTTCAGATACTGGGGATTGAATCCAGGGGTGCTTTACCAGATCTACATCCCAGGCCTTTAATTTTTTATTTTCAGAAAGAGTCTTGCTAACTTGCTCAGGATCTCACTAAATTGCTGAGGCTGGCCTCGAACTTGCAATACTCCTGCTCAGGCTCCTGAGTTGCTGGGATTCCAGGTGTGTGCCCCCATGCCTAGCTACATCTTGCAAAATTTCTAATATTATGTTTTTGTTTTCCTTGAGTTCAATGTATTTTTTTTTCTGAGATTTACTCCTTGATTCATAGATCATTAAGAAGCACATTTTCAAATACTGGGACACTTTTCTGTTTTCTCAGTTATTGATTTCTGTTTTGATTCCATGGTGATCATAGAACACATTCTGTATGATTTCAACTATTGTTTATTTGTTGAGGTTTGTTTAATGGTCAAGGATATGAGCTTTCTTAATATAGATTCTGTTAGAGCTTGAAAATAACATGTATTCTGTTATTTTAGGGAAAATATTTAAGAAATTTGGATTGTTTTCTGTTGGTTCAAAGTGCTATTGAGTCTTTTTAAATCATTGCTGATTTTCTAAATAGTTTTTATATTAGTTGTTGAAAAAGTGGCATTGATGTTTTCAGCTATTGTTGTGGATATATATGTGTGTTCCTCATTTAAATCTTATCAGTTTTGGACTCAAGTATTTTGAAATAGCTGTTGATATTTGGGAATATTTTAAAGATTACTATTATTGCTGAACTGAGACTTTTGTCATTATATAATAGCACTTTCTCACTGTGGTAATAGTCTTTGCTTGTAATCTACCTTTCTGCTTTCTTTTAAAGGTAGCATAATTATATTTATCCATATTTTTTGCTTTCAACCTATATGAGATAGCATACAGTTGTGTTTTTTATCAATTCATCCATATCTCTCTTTTAATTTGCATATTTAGACCATTTATAATTAATGAAATTACTGCTGTGTAGACTATTTTTTTTATTTTATTTTTATAATTTTTAATATGTACAACTCATAGTGCCTATATTTAGTATCTTTTTACATACAACTGTTTGTATACAAAGTATATTCGTACAATTTAGGTCTTCAATCATGCATTAAGGAAAATGATATCCATCTCATTCAACCACCTTTTTTTTTTTTTTTTCCCCCCCTCCCTCCCCTCTTGCTCCCTCCTTTACCCTCCCTTCCGTTGACCATTCTAGTGTTCCTCTAATCCTCCTATGTACCCCCATCCAACAATACTTTGAAATAGCCTCCTTATATCAGAGAAAACATTTGGTACTTGGATTTTTGAGACTGACTAACTTCACTTAGCATTATGTCTTCCAACTTCATCCATTTACCTGCAAATGCCATTAATTTATTTTCTTTTATTGCTGAGTAAAATTCCATTGTGCATATATACCACATTTTCTTAATCCACTCATTTACTGAGGGACATCTAGGTTGATTCCACAACCTAGCTATTGTGAATTGTGCAGCTACAAACATTGAGATAGCTGTGTCACTGTAATATGCTGTTTTTTGGTCCTTTGGGAATAGACCCAGGAGTGGGATGACTGGGTCATAGGGTGGTTCCATTCCCAGTTTTCCAAGAAATCTCCATACTGCTTTCCATAACGATTGCACCATTTTGCAGTCCCACCAGCAATGTATGAGTGTGCCTTTTTCCCCACATCCTCTCCAACATTTATTGTTGCTTGTGTTCTTGATAGCTGCCATTCTGACTGGAGTGAAGTGAAATCTTAGCGTAGTTTTGATTTGCATTTCTCTAATTGCCAGCGATGTTGAACATTTTTTCATGTATTTGTTGATTAATCGTGTATCTTCTTCTGAGAGGTGTCTTTCTCAATTCCTTAGCCCATTTATTGATTGGGTTATTTGTTTTTTTAGTGTAAAGTTTTTTGAGTTCTTTATATATTCTAGAGATTAGTGCTCTATCTGATGTGCATGTATTAAATATTTGTTCCCAATTAGTTGGCACTCTATTCACCTCACTGATTGTTTCTTTTGCTGAAAAGAAGCTTTTTAGTTTAAATCTATCCCATTCATTAATTCTTGGTAGTAATTCTTGCGCTACAGGATTCTTATTAAGGAACTTGGGGCCTAATCCTACATGTTGGAAATTGGAGCTTACTTTTTCTTCTATTAGGCATATTGTCTCTGGTCTAATTCCTAGGTCCTTGATCCACTTTGAATTGGGTTTTGTGCATGGTGAGAGATAAGGGGTTAATTTCAATTTGTTGCATATGGATTTCCAGTTTTCCCAGCACCATTTGTTGAAGAGGCTATCCTTTCTCCACTGTACATTTTTGGCAACTTGTCTAATATAAGATAGCTGAAATTATATGTATTAGTCTCTGTGTCCTCAATTCTGTACCATTGGTCCACCAGTCTATTTTGGTGCCAATACCATGCTGCTTTTGTTACTATTGCTCTATAGTATAATTTAAAGTCCGGTATGATGATGCCCCCTGCTTCACTTTTCTTGCTCAGGATTGCTTTGGCTATTCTGGGTCTCTTATTTTTCCAGATAAATTTCATGACTGCTATTTCTATTTCTTTGAAGAATGACATTGGGATTTTGATTGGAATTGCATTAAATCTGTATAATGCTTTTGGTAGTATGGTCATTTTGACAATATTAATTCTACCTATCCAAGAGCAAGGTAGGTCTTTCCATCTTCTGAGTTCATCTACAATTTCTTTCTTTAGTGTTCTATAATTATTGTTATAGAGGTCTTTCACCTCTTTCATTAGGTTGATTCCCAGGTATTTTATTTTTTTTTTTTTGATGCTACTGTAAATGGGTTATTTTTCATCATTTACCTTTCAGAGTCTTTGTCGCTGATGTACACAAATGCCTTTTACTTATGTGTATAGATTTTGTATCCTGCAACTTTGCCAAATTCGTTTACTAGTTGTAACAAGTTTTCTGGTAGAGATTTTTGGGTCTTCTAGGTAGATTATCATGTCATCAGCAAATAGTGCTAATTTGAGCTCTTCTTTTCCTATCTGGATCCCTTTAATTTCTTTCATCTGTCTAATTGCTCTGGCCAGAGTTTCCAGTACCATGTTAAATAGCAGTGGTGAAAGGGGGCATCCCTGTCTTGTTCCAGTTTTTAGAGGGAATGCTTTCAATTTTTCTCCATTTAAGATAATGTTAGCTCGGGGCCTTGTATAAATAGCTTTTATAATGTTAAGATATGTTCCTGATATTCCTAGTTTTTCCAGTGTTTGGAACATAAAGGGGTGTTGTATTTTGTCAGATGCTTTTTCTGCGTCTATTGAGATGATCATATGATTTTTGTCTTTAAGTCTATTGATGTGGTGTATTATGTTTATTGATTTCCGAATGTTGAACCAGCCTTGCATCCCTGGAATTAAACCCCACTTGATCGTGGTGCACTATCTTTTTGATATGTTTTTGTATCCGATTTGCCAGGATTTTGTTGAGGATTTTTGCATCTATGTTCATTAAAGATATGGGCCTGAAGTTTTCTTTTTTGGATGTGTCTTTGCCTGGCTTTGGAATTAATGTGATATTGGCCTCATAGAAAGAGTCTGGAAGAGCTCCCTCTTTTTCTATTTCTTGAAATAGTTTGAAGAGCATTGGTATTAGTTCTTCTTTGAAAGTCTTATAGAACTCGGCTGTAAACCCATCAGGTCCTGGACTTTTCCTTGTTGGTAGCTTTTTGATGTCATCTTCTATTTTTAGCTTATAATTGATCTGTTTAAATTGTGTATAGCCTCCACATCCAGTTTAGGCAAATCATATGACTCTAGAAATCTGTCAATGCATTCAGTATTTTTTGTTTTATTAGAGTACAAGTTTTCAAAGTAATTTCTAATTATATTCTGTATATCTGAGGTGTTTGTTGTGATATTCCCTTTTTCATCACGAATGTTAGTAATTTGAGTTTTTTCTCCTTTTCTTTTCGTTAGCATCACTAAGGGTCTGTCAATTTTGTTTATTTTTTCAAAGAACCAACTTTTAGTTTTGTCAATTCTTTGAATTGTTTCCTTAGTCTCAATTTCATTAATTTCTGCTCTGATTTTAATTATTTCCTGTCTTCTACTGCTCTTGGTGTTGGTCTGTTCTTCTTTTTCTAATGCTTTGAGGTGTGATGTTAAGTCATTTATTTGTTGGGTTTTTTTCCTCTTAAGGAATGAGCTCAGTGCAATGAATCTTCCTCTTACTACTCCCTTCATAGTGTCTCAGAGATTTCTATATGATGTATCTGTGTTCTCATTTACCTCTAGGAATTTTTTGATCTCCTCTTTGATGTCTTCTTCAACCCCTTGTTCATTCAGTAGCATGTTGTTTAGCTTCCAGTTGATGGAGTAGTTTTTCTTATTGTTTTGTCGTTGATTTCAAATTTCATCCCTTTATGGTCCAATAGCATGCAGGGTAGTATCTCTATTTTTTTATATTTGCTGAGAGTTGCCTTGTGACATAATATATGGTCTATTTTGGAGAAGGAGCCATGTGCTGCTGAGAAAAATGTGTATTCGTTTACTGAGGGATGAAATATTCTATATATGTCCGTTAGGTCTAAATTGTTAATTGTTTTAAGGAGGCTTAAAGTTTCTTTGTTTAGCTTTTGTTTAGATGATCTATCCATTGGTGAGAGAGGTGTGTTGAAGTTCCCTAGAATAACTGTGTTGTGGTCTATTTTACTCTTGAACTTGAGAAGCGTTTGTTTGATGAATGTAGGTGCTCCATTATTTGGGGCATATAGATTTATGATTGTTATATCCTGTTGATGGATGGTTCCCTTAAGTAATAAGAAATATCTATCTTTGTCCCTCTTGATTAGTTTTGGTTTGAAGTCTACCTTATTTGATATGAGAATGGAAATTCCTGCTTGCTTCCGCCAGCCATGTGAGTGATAAGACTTTTCCCAGCCTTTCACTTTCAGTCTGTTGATGTCTTTTTCTATGAGGTGTGTTTCTTGGAGACAGCAAATTGTTGGGTCATTTCTTTTAATCCATTCTGATAATCTGTGTCTTTTGATTGGCAAGTTTAGGCCATTAACATTCAGGGTTATTATTGAGATGTGATTTTTATTCCCATCCATTTTTATTTGAATTATGGTCTTTAGCTTGATTTGGTTCTCTCTTCTGGTTGGTATTTCCTTTAGTGTAATATCTCCCTTTGTTGATTTTCGTTATCTTCTTTCTCTTCTTCTTCATGAAAAATGTTGCCCAGGATGTTCAGAAGTGCTGGCTTTCGAGTTGTGAAATCTTTTAACTTTTGCTTGTCGTGGAAGGTTTTAATTTCATCTTTGAATCAAAAGCTCAATTTTGCTGGATATAAGATTCTTGGTTGACATCCCTTTTCTTTCAGAGCTCAAAATATGCTATTCCAGGATCTTCTTGCTTTTAAGGTCTGGGTTGAAAAATCTGAACATAGTCTGATTGGTTTCCCCCTATATGTAATCTGCTTCCTTTCTCTTGTGGCTTTTAGTATTCTCTCCTTGCTCACTGTATTAGGCATTTTCATTATAATGTGTCTTGGTGTGGATCTGTTGAGATTTTGTTTGTTTGGTGTTCGTTATGCCTCTTGAACTTGGTTTTCCCATTCATTTCTCAAGTTTGGAAAATTTTCTGTAATTATTTCGTTAAATAGATTACTCATTCCTTTGCTTGAAACTCTGCCCCTTCCTCTATGCCAATCACTCTTAAGTTTGGTCTTTTTATGATGTCCCATAATTCTTGGATGTTATGTTCTTGATTTCTAACAAGTTTTGCTGTCTAGTCTAAATTCTTTTGTAGGATATATATTTTGTCTCCATTGTCTGAGGTTCTTTCTTCCAAGTGGTCTATTCTGTTGGAGATGCTTTCAATTGAACTTTTATTTTGGTTTATTGCTTCTTTCATTTCTGGAATTTCTGTTTAGATTCTCTTTAGAGCCTCTATTTCCCTATTGAAATAATCTTTTACTTCCTGTATTTGTTTTTGGAGTTCTTTGTCAAAATGATCTTTTGCCTCCTGTACTTGCTCCCTCATCTCATTTTTTAGTTCATTCTTAAGTTCCATAAACATTTGGCATATGTAATTTCTAAATTCCATCTCTGGCATTGACCAACTGTGCTTGTCATGACATCTACTGATGAGGTATCTTGATTTGTTTGTGTCATTTTCTTCCCTTGCTTTTTCATGTTGCTTGTGTGTCTATTTTCCTGCACTGTGGGACCTTGACTATTTCGCTTTTACCTTTATTTCGCTTTAGCCTTATGTTGTTCCTGTAGTACAATGCTATCAGATCGCCTTATAATTCCTTTATACTTTTAAAACCTAACACTTTCTATTCAGAAAATCCAAGTTTGATCACAATGTACAGATTTGGTTAACCCAGATATTATTTCCAATTTACTCTGTACGCTTCTGATGGGGTTTTATAGCTTTAAGTATTGGATACAGAGGTCTTATGTTTAGGAAGAAGGAAGTGTCTTGAATTGTTCTTTCTTGGAAAGTATGAAAAGAGATTTCTATTGAAGTGGTTTAGTGGAAGTGGTTTAGTATCAGTAGACGAGGGAAGAAAGAGAATGGAGTAGACAATTAGGTGGAAAGACCAATTTATATATAAAGTAAGTTGGAAAAGAAAAAAAAATGATAAAAGAGTAGGAATTGGTGTAAGAGAGAGGAGAGAGAGAATCAAGAAAATAGAGAGTAAACTATATATAACACCACTTTGCTACCCAGTTCAATTGTGCTGGTTCTAGAAATCCCAAGTTCTGCGTATAACTTGTTTTGGCCTTTGTTTAGTATGCACTGGCAGGGTTTAAACATGAAAGATGAAGGAGGAAGAAAAGATGCAAGAGTGAGAAGGAAGAAAAGTAGGAAAGAAAAAAAGGAACGGAAGCAAACAAACACACTGACAATCAATGCAGAAGGAAAAAAAAAAGGCAGAACAAAACAAAGCCAAAAAAAGAAAAAGAAAAAGAAACAAACAAACAAACAAAAAACCTCCCCCGAAATCCAACAAAACAAGCAAACCAACAACAACAAAAAAAGTCAAACCCCAAGTCTCACACAAATCGGGCTCTCGGAAGCCCCCCTCTTTTTTCCTTTCCAGTTCAAGCCAATTGTTATTGGATCACGTCCAGACAGTCTGTGATCCTGTTAGTTGAATCAAGGCTGCACCCTAGGCCAGTGACTGAACAGCTCAGTGAAGGAGTGGCCCAGGGGGTTTGTGTGTCAGCAGATGAATGTCACTGGGAAGGGGACCCTCCAGAAGGCACCCGCTCCCCACGCCCACCCACAGTTGCAGCTTCTTGTGGCCGATGCGCTGGCCTCAGACACGCCCTCCTCTGCTGGCCACCAGAGCCTCACCCAAGTGTGCGTTGTCTTCAGAGAGCTGGAGGGTCCCTGGACAGCTGCAGCCATCACTCTCCGTCTCCTCCCCTTTGTCTGGGTCAGCCACTGCACCTTTCAAAGATGGCAGTGCTCTCCTCCCAGCCAACAGCAGCTCCGCAGACTCCTGTGTCCTCGCAGATCGATTTCAAAGCCGTTGGGTGGATGTCTCCTTGCCTAGGTGGTATCGGGAAGCCGCAACTGTAACTGCGGTGCAGACAGCGCTGTTTCGGACTCTGGACCCCTCCGATTCTGTCCCTGCTTGCTGTTCGCGGGTCTCTGCACCGCTCTCTCTGGGGCCCTACTGCTGAGGGTCGCATCCTGCCGAGTGTGGATTCGAACTGGTGTTGTCGACCTGCGGTCTCCCGTGGTCCCCCAGCACCAATTCCGCTGGCTGTTATCGCTGGCTTCACGCTGGTGTGCCCTGAGTGTGGCTGGGGTTGCAGTCGCAGCGCGGTCTCCCCACACTGACTTTGTTTCGCACGGCCTGTGCACCACCCAGGCGGTTTTGCAGAAGCCTCGAAGCTCTAGCCACTGCAGACAGCTTGTCTCCTTCTCTCCCTGGTAGTGGTAATCAAACCATCCAGAGATCGGTATTTTCGGCCTATATATATATGATGAAAGGCAATTTATCTGCTTTGCTGGATTCTTTCCACGGAGCTGCCCTGAAGTGTGGCTTCCTCTAATCCGCCATCTTGGATCTCTCTCCTGTGTAGACTCTTAAATCTGCTATTTACCCTGTTTTCTGTTTGGTCTATTTTTTCTTTCCTTTCCTTTTCTTGCCTCTCTACAAGTTACTTAAAATTTTAGAATTCCATTTTTATTAATCTAGAGTGTTTTTAGTGAATATATTTGTATTTCCTTTCATTGAATTCCTTAGTTATAATATTATGTATATATTATTTATAAAAGTTCACATATATCAAAATTTATTACAGTGAAGTTTAAAAATATACTTCTTACCATTTTATTTATAATACTAACATAATTTACTTAAATATTCTTTCTAAATATATTGGAAAATCACATTAAATAATGTTGTAAATTTTTACAATACTGAAGATCTACCTAAGAAGGCCCTAGAAAAAATGGGAAGTCTATTTAATTGGCACATACATTTTCTTTTATCATGTTTTTCTCCTTTATTTCTTTTAAAATTTCCTTTTTATTTTTTAGAGAAATTCCTGAGCCATTCTTTTTAGGTCAGTCTGCTTGAGACAAGTTCTTTCTTTTCCTTCATCTGAGAGTATCCAATTTCCTTACATTACTGAAGGATATTTTCATTAGCTATAGAATTCTAGTATGATAGTTATTTTAGCTGCCTAAAAAAATACTATGCAACCTTATTTTGGTCTCCATGAGTTCTGATGAGAAATTCACTGTGAGTATATTAGCCTTATGTCTTTTCACAGACCGCTTTAAAGATTTCTTCCTTGTTGTCAGCTCTCAGAAACTTAACTATCATAGGCTTTAGTGTAAATTGTTTTGGTTTCATGTTATCTGGGTTTCTTTCCTTCTGCTTCTTGAATCTGTGGTGTATTTGTTGTTATATTTGGGGAATTTTATTCTTTGAACACATCTAAAGCCCAATTTCTTTCTCCTCTCCTTGTAAAATTTTATAACATAAATATTAGATTAGTTGTATAGTTCCACAGATCACTAGGATTCTGTTCATTTTTCAGTCTATACTGCAGATAATTTTTATTTTCTGTCTTCAAGTTGAATGATTCTTTCTTTTGTCTTCTCTATTCTGATGTTAAGCTCAACCATTAATGTTTTTGGTTCGAATCCTGTACGTTTTTAGTTCAAAACTTCCTATTTGGTTCTTTACAATCTTTTATTTATTTGCTAACACTTTACATTTTTCTTTTATTTCAAGTGAGCTTGTAATTCTTATTAAATAAACATTTTCATGATTTCTTTAAATTCCTTGTCAGATAATTATAATGGCTACATCACTTCCCTGTTTATACCTGTTGACACTGCAGCTGTGGTGATGTCAAGATAGCCAGTGGAGGTTTAGAATTGGTACCACAGCTTAGCAGTAATGAGGCCAGGAGTCTTTAAAGCTCAGAAAATTGTCAAAGATAAAGAAGAACATAGTGGTAAAATATTCAATATAAATATTTACATAAAGGTAAAATCTTCAATTTACCAAGAATCTTATGGATATTAATTGGGTATACCTCTTACCAATGAGCTCCAAATATTTGAACCAAACTAAGAAAGCATAAGCAGAAATAGACAATATACTTTATAATTAGATACTTCAACATTCCTCTGACAGTAATCAACAGAACAAGTTGACATAAAATAAAAATTTAAAAAAAATTCAGAAGATCTGACCAATACCATTAGAGAACTTGATTCAGTTGATATAGGACACTACCTGAACATAAGTAGAGTACACTATTCTTCTTTTTAAGCACAATTGGAGCTTTCATAAGATGGACCATTTATTTGGAGAATAAAGTAAACTTAACAACTTACAAATAATTAAGATTGTATACTTTTTTGTACACAAAAAGAATCAAACTTGAAATAAATAACATTAAAATATGAAAAACACCTGAATGTTTAAAAATAAGCTACACAATTCTACATAACATATGTGTCAAAGGGAAAATTAGAAAAATATTTTGATTCAGAGTTATGTACTACATAATAATGTTTTAGTCTGTAATGGACTACATTTATGATGGTCATATAAGCTAATAACAGAGCTGAAAAATTCCTTTCACCTAATGAACATATAACTAAAAAGAAGCAAGAGAAAGGGAAACTATTAAGAGTGGAAAAAGAAGAGGCCCCAACATAATTCACTGTGGAGTAGTTAGCAGATATCTTTTCAGACCTCGACAAGCTCCTTTAAAAAGTTTGAAAATATGGACCCGATACTGAATGGTTTACATTAGTGGAGAGGACTATTCCTGATGCATTATGTAATTACAAGGAAACTATGAAAAAAATAGAGCAAACCGCTCTAAAAATGTGCCAACTCTAGGAAGAACCTCAGTTAAGTCCTTCAGGCAGGGTTTCAAAGGAAGGTATTGCTATATAGAAGATAACAGCTTCATGCATGTTGTTGTCTCTGAAGCCCTTCCAGTGGAACAAGGGGTGGAGGTGGAAGATGGTGATACTGATGACCCTGACCCTGTGTAGTGCTAGGCTAATGTGTGTATATTTGTGTGTAGCTCCTAACAAAGCTTTAAAAAGTAAATAAATAAATACATGATTTTAAAACTAAAAGGTAAGCTTATATCACATGGATATAAAGAAAAATATATTATACAGTTATACAACGTGTTTGTGTTTAAAGCTAAGTGTTATCACAAAGGAGTCAAAAGTTACAACAATTTCAAAGATTTATAAAGTAAGTGTTTTAGTCAGCTTTTTTTGCTGCTATGAATAAAAGACCTGACAAGAACAATTTTAAGGAGGAAAAGTTTATTTTAGAGTTCATGGTTTCAGAAGTCTCAGTTCATAGGCAGCTGGCTCCATTCCTCAGAGGGATGATCAGGCAATAGAAAAAGATGGACTCTCCTCCCCAGATATAATATATACCCCAAAGGCAACGACTTCCCCCCGCCCCCAGAATCTATCTCCTCAGCTACACCTTACTTGCCTTCAGTTACCACTCAGTTAATCCCATCAGGGGATTGGTTCACTGTTGGGTTAAGGCTCTCATAACCCAATCATTTCTCCTCCAAACCTTCTTGTGTTGTCTCATACATGAGCTTTTGGGGGATACCTCACCTCCATACCATAACAATATGAGTTATGTTAAACTAAGTTTAGATTATTATTAAAGATATAAAAATATTGTTAGAAAGGAGGCATAGCCTAAGTACATATAATCTTCATAAAGTTTACAGCAGTGCAAAACCATGTCCCAGGCCTTCTCAATCACTCACTATTCCCTGGCTTACTCAGCAACTTCCAGTCACACGAAGCACCATTCAGTGCCCCATACAAGTGTGTCACATTTTATATTTTATATCATAATTTTACTGTATACTTTCTATGCTTACATATAAATATATTTTGTACGTAACATACAAAATTAACATAACCATTATGTTAAAATTGCCTATGGTATAACATGGTCTACAAGTTTTAACTTAGGCCCAATAAATAGGCTACCTCTTATAACCTATGGGTATAGTAGGCTCCACCTCTAGGTTTGTGTAAGTGTACCATGTGATGTTTACACAATGGTGAAATTGCCTAACAATGCATGTCTAAGAAAGAATCCAATCCTGTTTTATAAAGTGAAACATGATGGTTAACAAAAGTGAAACACGATATATCAAAACTGTGGGATGAATTTAAAACAGAGCTTAGAGTAAATATAATAAATGCATGTGTTTGAAAAAAGAAAACACATCTCAAGTCATTTATCTAAGTTTTCCCAATAAGATACCAGAAAAAGAATCATATTAAGTCAAAAGTGAACAAAGAAAAAGAAATGATAAATATAGAAGAAAAAAATAAAGAAAAATAATAACAAAAATAAAAGAGAAAAATGAAGAAAACAAAAACCAGATTCTTAGAAAGAATCTAAACATTGATAATACATCAGTACACATGGCATATGAAAAGGCAGACACACTTACCAATATCAGCAATGAGAATAAAGTATTATTAAAGATATTTCAGGCATTACTCAAACAATAAGGGAATCCTATGAGAAATTTTATGCCCATAGATTCCATAATATAAATAAAATGAACCAATTTCTTGAAATACATGAACACAAAAAAAAGATCACTGGAATAGACTTACGTAGATTAAGAATATTGATTTTACTTAAATAATTCCAAGAAAGAAAACTTTAGAAACTAATCACATCATTAGGAAATTCTACCAAGCATTTTAAAGAGAAATAATGCAATTTTTACAAAATTCTTATACATTTTGTATAGGAGGAAAAGTGCAAAACTCCTAACATATTCTATCAAACCAGTAAAATCCTAAGAAAGGTGGTACAATAAAAGAAAATTGTGAACTATTATCACTCATGAACATATCACCCATGAAAATTAGCAAATTGAATCCTTCACTACTATGAAATATATTAGCACTTAAATTAACCATAACATATTGTACTATTTCAATTCAATGACTAAGATAACACATTTAAAATTAATATATAGGCCACTTATATGAAACACGTTTTAATTAATATATGAACAAAGAATTTTTGAAAGAAAAAAGATGGAAAAGAAATATCATGCAAAACTATCCAAAATAAAGGTAGTGTTGCCATACAAAATCACCAAAAAACAGACAAGACGTGTTACTTTGATAAGAAAGAGGGATATCACATATAAGGGTCAATCCACCAGAAAATAGAAAATTTCTAAATTTGATTGCAGAGTATAGTGGGTTTAAAATATTTAGATAACCAGAAAAAGAAGTAAATCCATAATCTCAATAGGGGACTTTAATTTTGCATTTAATAACTATATAAAGCAGAATAAAAATCAGAAAGGGTATAGAGGCTCTAAACAAAACAACACAAAAGTTGTCTTGGGCCAAAAGAAAATATGTATATTAATACCACCTCTTACTATACTCAAAAATAAATTCCTGATTAATTGTAACCTGAATATGGAAGATAAAACAATAAAACTTCTAGAAGAAAATAGGGAAATATCCTGATAGCCTTGGAGTAAGTAAGCATTTTTCTTGAGTACATATATTAACTGCAGTTACCCTACTGAATAATAGATCTCTCAAAGTTATTCCTCCTAACTGAAATTTTGTATCCTTCCACCAATATCTCCCCAATCCCTTCCCCCACACCTTTCCAACCACTTTGGCCCCTGGTAACCACCATTTTACTCTCTGCATGTATGGGATCAAAAATTTTATATGCCATGTATATCTGAGATGATATGGTATTTGTTTTTTTTCCGTTCCTAGCTTAGTTCATTTGGTGAAACTCCAGGTTCACCAGGTTCACTGTGATCTTACAAATGACAGGTTTCCTTCTGTTTTGGGGCTGAATACTATGCCAAAATTATGTACACCACATTTTCTATATCCAATCATCTTTTAATGGACACTTAGCCTGATACCATATCTTAGCAATTGTGCCTAATATTGAAATGAATGTGGGAATGGAGATATCTCTTTAAAGTATTGGTTTTATTTTATTTAAATATATTGTATCCAGTAGTGAAATATCTGGGTCATATGGTATTTCTATTTTTAATTTTTTGATGAATGTCCATACTGTTTTCCATAGTGGCTGTACTAATTTACGTTCCAACTAGCAACATGCAAAGGTTCCCTGTTCTTCGCATCTTCACCAATACTTGTTATTTTTCCTTCCTTTGGGAATAGGATTCAAACAGGTGGAAAGTGATTTCTCATTGTAGTTTTACTTATATTTCCATAGTCATTATTAATGTTGAACATCTTTTCATATACATATGCGGGCAATTTTTCATTTCTTGATGTGGATACAGAATGTGTTTACTTTATGAAAAGTTGTTGAGCTGTGTCCTTAGAATGTGTGCCAGCTTTTTTACATTTGTTAATTTATAAACTATATAAGGTATATAATGCTCACCACCACCTTACATCCCTGGTTTTCTTGTCCTTTTATCTACTACTTTACTTCCTCTGCAGGTGACAATCTATAAAAAGAGCTACCTTTCTGATGTAAGTATTCCAGTTTTCAGTTCTCTAAATATTTGCAGAGAGAATATGCTAAGCCTGGCACTCTAAGCTATCCTGGTCCTGCTGGGTGTGCTCAAAAACTCCCGTCCTTTCTCCAACATGGCTCTTTTTTATTTAAGATTATCACCACTTTATCAAACTGACCACTTTACCTCTGTCTTGTTCCTCTTATCAACCAACATTGCTTGTTCTGTTTTAACAGGAGAACTTCCCATGCCAGAACCATAGCCAGGAAATTAAGCACAGAAATCTCACCTGTGATAACAGAAGAAACAAGGTAAGGGGAAGCAAATCACCAGTCTTAACCTATTAGAGAGTAGTGTCTGAGATACTTTGATAGTATGTGAACGTCAAGATTCAGCAGGGATTCCACTATAACTTAAAGGATGTGAACTAATAATCAGAAATAAACAACATTTTCCTTTCTTTCTCCACTCCCCTGGTTAAAAACTTATTTCGTTTCATACTTACCCTCTTCCTGTCCAAAAAAGTCCTTTCTCCTTTTTGAAACAAAGTTTCTATCTCTTCTTTAGATCTGCTCATCTTTTTATGATCCAGTGCTATCCTCCATTAATTAATCCCTCTTAATTTTATCCTCAAGTTATCATTTCTATTCCTCAAATGGAAAGCATATTAATTTCAATCTCAAAACAAAACATTCTGACTTTCTACCAGTGAAACTGTAGCTTTTAACATATTCCTGAGCTCTATATTTTTTATCTAGTGCCTACAAGATATGCTCCATCAGCCTGTGATGAAGACAATTCAAACAGATTCATAACATTCCCTGAAATTTTTGTTTGCCTACTCTATATAATGATGTTCTTCTCATTTAAGTCATAATGTTATGTCAATTTTACCTCCTAAAATATCTCTCAAATACACCTGGTTAACTTCATCAGTTACTGCTTTGATTCAAGTATCTTTACCTCCAAAAATAATTATATTGGTGCATAAATCA
Organism: Tamias sibiricus; assembly: GCA_025594165.1. NCBI lineage: Eukaryota > Metazoa > Chordata > Mammalia > Rodentia > Sciuridae > Tamias > Tamias sibiricus. Next base: position 128,882,082 of record CM046660.1, read on the forward strand.
ACCCAGTTATACTCAGTTTACATATAAAACGTGGCTCACAAGTTTATAAAATGAAAAAGGGGGTACAAATATATAGCAAATATATACAAATAGAACTCAGAGATACCATACTATATAATTAATGTGGCCTATTTATCTGCTCTTGATAAAAACACTAATATTACCTTCTGTTCAAGGACCCACTGAACATTTCTAAAAATAGGTGAAATTTTAGATCACAGATAAAAACTTTCAATCATTGTCAAAAATTTTAAATTATGTATGTCACTTATTACATGACATAATATAAAACAAAAGTAAGTTTTAAGCAATAGCAACAAAAACTTCTTATTTAAATGCAACTTAAGTCATTCAAAACTGGTAGAGAATTTTTTTTTTAAATTTTGTTTACTTACAAGGATCAATCCCAGGGCCTCGCAGATGCTAGTCACTTGAGCTCCAACCTCAGCCCAAAAATACTTTTTGAAAATTTGTGAACCAAAAAATAATGGATCTCTCTCCCTCCCTATCTCTCTCTCTCTCTCTCTCTCTCTCTCTCTCTCTCTTTCTCTTCCTCCTCTCTCTCTCTCTCTCTCTCTCTCTCTCTCTCTCACACACACACACACACACACACACACACACACACACGAAACAGGAAAAAAAAAAAACAGAAGCACATCATAACACCAATTATTTTTAATGCTAAATAGGAAAAATTTAATGAATTGGGCACTTAACTCAAGAAATACACCATAAATCAGAAATGAGCCTGAGGAAAGCAGGAATTAAAACAAATAAAACCAGGAATTTTAAAAAGTCAGAAAATCAGAATATACAGATAAAACAGAGTATGTCAGTTGATTAAAGAAAAAGAAATAAATAAAGAAAAAAAAAGTAATAAGAGTAGCAATGACTTTCACGTGTATATTAAACAACCATGAAAAATATAATGATAGGGGAGGCTGGAGAAGACTGTGGAGTAGAGGAGGTTGCATCATAAGCTGCTCCCTGACGTGAGACCAGGAAAGCGGATAAACAGCTTCTCAGAGAGGTGGGTGAAACGAGAGGAACTTTACTAGGATTTAATACTAGACTCTTAGAACAGCTTAGGGACTCCGCAGTTTGGATGTAATAAAATAAAAGAAGAAAACCTATTGCAGGCGCCAGTGGCCACCTTAGCAGATCTGTTGCAGGCAAATCAGAGAGGAGGACTAAGAAAATCCTCATTTCAAGGGGCCCAGTTTTGATATGGCGAAATCAGAGATCAAGGTCACTGTCAGACAACTAGAAGGGGTGAGCCACACTATATCCTGGAGCTGGAAAGACACTGTGCATCTCCCAGTTGCCCACAGAAAGCCAAGGCAGATGCCATTTTTCCCTCCAGGCTAGGGTGGCCTGTGCCAGTGGGACCAAACTGAAGCCCAGACCTGTGTAATCAAAGCGGTCTGAAAAACAGACTGGACAGAGGCCCTCCACGCAACTAGAAGTGTGAATGGAAAACCAGGAGAAATTCAGGCGCAGAGAGTGTTTTACCTAGAGGAATATACAACATTCAGACCAGAGAGATCCTGATCCCAGGTCCCTCTCACAACTTTGAGTCTGGCAGCTCCCAGAACCAGCTGGGGAGGGCCAGGAATTTGAGCAGGTGGGAAGAAGTGAGTGTGTGCTTGGGGACTGAACCCAGGAGGCAGGGAAGGATGGGATCTACAAGTGGTGGAGGAGGGACAAAGGACTAGCTCCACCTCCACAAGAGTGGAACCCAGAGGAGACTCCTGGGGTGCAGATTCCCAGTGTGGGTCAGCAGCTACCAGGCTCTGGAGGTACACTGATTTAAAATCTTCAGACCAATTGCCATTTGATGAAGCACAACAAATCAAAATCTCTAGGACATTATGAAGGCAGTTCTAAGAGGAATGTTAATAGCATTGAGCTTATTCATTAAAATAATAGAGAAATTACCAAATAATCTAACATTACACCTCAAGGCCCTAGAAAAAGAAGAACAAACCAATAACAGCAGTAGAAGACAATAATTAAAATGAGAGCCAAAATCAATGAAATTGAAACAAATAAACAAAAACAAAAACAAAAAAAAATTTGCTTCTTTGAAAAAATACATAAACTGACAAACCCTTAGTCAAGATAAAGAAGAGAAGGAGAGAAAAAAATCTCAAATTATTAAAATTTGTTATGAAAAAGGAAGTATCACCATGGACACTACTAAAATACAGATTATAATAAGAAACTATTTTGAAATTTATGCTTCAAAAATTAGAAAGTCTTGAGGACATCAACAAATTTCTAGAGACATTTGACCTACCCAAATTGAACCAGGAAGATAGAAAATTTAAACAGATCAACTTCAAGTAATGAAATTGAACATGGCATCAAAAGCCTACTAACAAAGAGAAGCCAGGACTGGATGGATTCCCAACCAAGTTCTATCAGGCCTTTATAAAAGAGCTAACACCAATACTCCTCAAATTATTCCATGAAATAGAGAAGGAGGGAATTCCTCCAAACCCATTCTAGAAGTCAGTGTCATCCTGATGCCAAAAACCTACGAAGACACATCTAGGGGAAAAAAAATTTAAGACCAATATCCCTTACAAAAACATTAAAAAGTGTCGCTGCCTGAAGCGGAAGTCGCTTGGAGCAGCGAACGCCACAGGAAAATTCGGAGGCAGGATGAAAATGAAAAAAGGTCTTTTATTCTTCTTCTCTCTCCAGCTCCAGCAATCACTCCAAATGCTCTAACTCCAACCACCACCTTCTTCTTCCCCACACACACTAACGAACCTCACCCAGTTATATACATATAGCTTTAACAAGGACATGTGCTTACAGCTCAAGCTTACAGGTGTGTCACGCAGTGTTCACGGGCATACAAAGATTCTTTGAATAATGTATTAATATCAGGTGGAAACTAGAACATCTTTTATGGCTCTCAGTTAACCGCAATCTTTAGCTATCTCCTTGATTATAGGCTCCTTCATTTCCCCCTTTTAGTTTTAAAAGAGGGGATGTTCTAGGACGTCCATGTGCAACCGACATTCTTACCCGTCATGGGAGTCTAGGCTGTCCTGACTCCTGGCTTAGGTTGACATGCCGGCCACATTAGACTGTCCCGTGCGACTGTGCCGTGTCTTAGGTTGTCCCCTTCTGGGGATCTTACCCGTCATAGGCTAACCAGCCATCCAATAGAGCCCTTCAGGATCGACTGTGTGTTGACTAACAGCCGTCCAATTTTTAGGAGATGCTGCGGCTTTAAGGCGGTAAGCCTACTGCTGACGAGCCAAGTTTCCATAGCGTATCAAGTTCTTTAAGCGAATCAGCTGCCCTTAGTTTCATCAAGTAACGCACTGAGTTCTCTTAGACAAATACCCGCAAGGCATTGTCCCGTAATGTCCCAAAATAATGGAAAATCAAAATGTCCATAAGTTATAACACATAGATTCAGGAGGCCCCATGCATGCAGAGCAGAGGCCACACTGCTGGTTAAAAAGTTGATCTCTGCTCACACACATTGCTGCTTAAGCTCCCACAAACATAAGCTGGCAAAATATCACATTCAGAAATAATCAAAGAGAAACTGAGGGTGTTTACTGCATTAAAGATAAAGAAAAGCTAAAGGCATTTTGGAAAAATAATTTGTTAGCTGGAATCCTCGAGTCTCTATATACACAGCAATCCTATACCTGTTGAAATAATTCAAATTAATCAGCTATTAAACAAATGAAGTTAATAACAAATAAATGATCCTCTGTCGGAACACCAAAATATCAGGTTATACAACATTAAACATATTCACAGCTGAAGAGAAGTCCCGGAGACAACTATAAATCAAAATTGATTATCATTATAATTGATTATCTAATTAAAATATTCTGAACTTATGTAAATATCTATCTATCTATCTATCTATTGATTATCAAATTAGAATATTCTAAGCTTAAATGAATTAACGTTATTTGTTATTTGGATCTATATCTATCTACCTTTTTTTTTTTTAAGCGCTTAATTATTTGTGACGTCACACTAGACAGACGCACATATAAACATATTTGTGACATCACATTAACATGAAATTTAGACAAATGCACAGACATAAAGACATATATAAAAGAGAAAAAAAAATTACAATTGTGTATACACTGAAGAGAGATCTTCTTGTCCCGGCCGGGAAGAATGAAATTTAAGTTGTAAATTTAATGGAGGACTCTTTTAAGGGAATCACTCCGTACCTTCATTTTGGTCCTCTTGATTTTGTACTTGTTTATTCAATCTAGACTCCTCAATAACTTTGTCTTGATCCTTTTGACTTTGTACCTGCTTTATCAATCTAGATGGTATCCATATTGGAGAGGATTCGTGCTTTGGAAAAACACAAACAGATCCTCTCCCCCAAATTAATACTGGGTCTGGACCCTTCCATGTACCTGAGAGAACATCCTTCCAGTAAACCAAAGGTTTATGTTGTTGGTGTGGGTTCCAGTGTCTATCTCCAGCCGAATGTCCATTAGAATCTAAAGTTAAGAAATTTAGGGTAAACAGGGCAACTGCCAATCTGTCCTTAGGATTTTTCCAGTTTCCATCTTTTTGCTTTAGTAACATATTTTTAAGTGTCCGATTTGCTCTTTCAATTATTCCTTGTCCCTGAGGATTATAAGCGATACCTGTTTTGTGGATAATATTGAACTTTGTACAAAATTGTTTGAAGGATGTGGATGTATATGCAGGGCCATTATCTGTTTTAAGCATTTTGGGGATGCCCAATGCAGCAAAAGCTTGCAGACAATGAGATATAGTATCTTTAACTTTTTCTCCGGAATGTAAAGAAGCAAAAATCATGCCTGAGCATGTATCTATGGTGACATGAATAAATCGTAATTTTCCAAAACTTGGCTCATGTGTGACATCCATCTGCCACAAATGATTGGGCATCAAACCTCGTGGGTTAACCCCATAATGTGGATTGGGCAAAAGTGTTACACAAGATGGACATTCTTTTACAATTCTACGAGCTTGTTCTTTTGTGATTTTAAATTTTTGTCTTAAGGTAGTGCTGTTAACGTGGAACTGGGAATGAAATAAAGTAGCTTGTTGTACTGTAGTAAATATAAATATTGTTTTAGTGAGGGCGTCAGCTTTTTGATTACCTTCATGGAGAGGACCAGGCAGATTAGTGTGAGCTCTTATGTGACCTATAAATAAAGGTTCTTTTCGTTGCCATAGGAGATTTTGGATTTGAGAAAACAATTTAAAAGCTGGAGTATGTGGTGCTATTGGACCTGCTAGCTCCAATTTTGGGACAGCATGTACAATATAATGGCTGTCTGAAAAAATATTCATAGGCTGTTCTTTAAAATTTTCCAGAGCTATTATTATAGCTTCGAGTTCCACTAATTGAGCTGATTTTTGATTAGTGATATGAATCATTTTTTCATTTTGAGTGACTACTGCAGCAGTACCGTTAGAGGATCCATCTGTAAATACATTAAATGCTTTAGGAATGGGTTGATTTTTTATTACCTGTGGGAATATGATAGGATGATTGATACAAAAGGACAGTATAGGAGATTTAGGAATATGATTGTCAAAATTTGCAGAAGTAGAGCATCTAGCTATATGGCCCAATCATTATCATTGAAGCACAAATATTCAACCTGTGACGATGAATAAGGAGTAATAATAGTAGCGGGATGAATTCCAAATATTTTAGTAGAGGTTTTAAGTCCTTGAAGAATAAGTTTAGCCACCATGGAGGTATAAGACTCAATTGTACTTTTAGGAGAGACAGGCAAATGTATCCATAATATAGGTCCCTGTTGCCAAAATACTCCTGTTGGAGTATATTGTGAAGGAATAATAATCAATATTAGTGGTTGTGTAAAATCAAATCTATCGCAATGGGATCTTTCAATGGCCTGTTCTACTAATTTTAGAGCTCTCCTGGCCTCAGGAGTTAATGTTCGAGGTAAAGATGGGTCAGGGTTCCCACGAAGGATGTCAAATAAGGGTTTTAATTGTCCAGTAGTGAGGCTTAGTGTAGGGCGAAGCCAATTAATGTCACCCAGTAATTTTTGGAAATCATTGAGGGTGGTCAAATGTTCTTTACTTATTAGAATTTTTTGGGGTTTAACAAAAGTATCCATGATTTTAAAGCCTAAATATAGTATAGGTGATCTGCTTTGAACTTTTTCTTCTGCTATATATAATCCATATTTTTTTAGATTTTTTGTTATTTCACTAAATATATTAAATAAGATTTGTTGATTAGGGTGAGCTAATAAAACATCGTCCATGTAGTGTAGACACATGAGGTCTTGATATTTGTTTTTAATGGGCTGTATAGCTCTGTCCACATATAGTTGGCACAGTGTAGGGCTATTTGCCATTCCCTGCGGCAATACTTTCCATTGATATCTTTTATCAGGGCCATTATTATTAATAGAAGGAATTGAAAAAGCAAACCTGGGGGCATCCAGAGGATGTAGGGGAATGGAAAAGAAACAGTCCTTTATATCAAGGGTTATAAGGTAATAGTTTTTTGGAATAGCTACAGGATTAGGAAGTCCAGGTTGAGTAGGGCCCATAATTTGCATTGTTTTGTTAATTTGTCTTAGATCTTGTAAATAGTCTCCATTTTCCTGATTTTTTCTTAATTACAAATATGGGAGAAATCCAGGGAGAGGTGGAAGGCTCTATGTGTCCTGCTTCTAATTGTTCTTTAACTAATTGATGGGCCGCTTGCAATTTTTCTTTGGATAGGGGCCACTGAGGGACCCAAACTGGCTTATTAGAGAGCCATGGTATTTTTAAAATTGTTTTCTCAGTGGCCCCTAGAAAAAATGTCCTTTGCCTTTTTTATTATGATTAGGATTTTTATTCTTAACACCTGCAGGCTTGGTTGCTAGGTGTAGCCCCATTTGATGTAAGATATCTCTTCCCCATAGGGTAACTGGCAAGCTGTTTAAAACATAGGGTTTGAATGTTCCTGTATAGCCTTCATTGTCTTGCCAATTTAAGATTACAGCACTTTGAGCTGGGGTATTACTGTATCCCAAGCCTCTTAAACTGGTTGAGGCTTTCTGTAGAGGCCAGTGCTTAGGCCATTGTTGTAGATTTATGATGGAAGAGTCAGCTCCTGTATCAATCAGCCCCTCCATCTCTATACCTTGAATTTTTAATTTGCACATAGGCCTCCGTGAACAGTCCTGGACCCAGAAAGCCATAGGTCCTGAACCAGTGGAACCGAATGCTCTGCTATTTCTATTTTGTGGCATGCTTTTAAAAGAATTATGGAGAGTGGGAATGAGGAGCAGCTGTGCGATTCTGTCTCCTTGATTTACGGAGATGATGCCCCTGTGTGTACTTAGCATTATTTTAATCTCTCCATTATAATCTGAATCAATAACCCCTGGTATAACATTAAAGCCTAATAAACTTTTGGAACTACGCCCAAGGATTAGTCCCACAGTTCCTGAAGGGAGAGGTCCCCTGATTCCCGTAGGAATCAGCTGAACCCCCATTTCAGGTGTCAGGACCATCCGGGCAGTAGAACAGAGATCTAATCCTGCACTTCCTCTTGTCCCTCTGATAAGGGAGTTAATGGGTAGGAGGGACTGTGACGAGGAATCATTTGAATCTGAGGGCCTTCCTCCTCTAGTGCCTCGTACATTTGTGGCCCCGGGGCATTGGGCCCCGTGCCCCATTTTTTGAAATCCTTGATAAATCATTTCCATATATATCATATCTAGAATGGCATTGATTGGCCCAATGTATACCCTTTTTGCACCTGGGGCATCGGCCTGGAGCACGGTATGAATTTGATTTTATTACCCTTGGGGGATATTGCTTAGCATATCTTGGTTGATTATAATAATTTTGTCTGGAATATCCTGTTCTAGGTTGAATCCTTTGGGAATTTTGAGGGGAGGAATTTTTCATCACTGCAGCAATTACGTTGCCTGTGATAACAGACTCGTTAATGTCTTTGCACAGTCTGATATAAATTGATAAGTCTTTTTTACTTCTCCACGGCCTTATTGCATCCTGGCAATATTTATTAGCATTCTCGTACGCTAATTGGATAACTAGAGGCATAGCTTGCTCGACTTCGCCAAAAACTCTAGATGTTGTTTTTAAGAGTCTATCTACAAAATCAGCGTAAGGTTTGTTAGGCCCTTGTATAACTTTTGATAGGCTGCCTTGCAGATCCCCTGTGCCTGAGATTGTCTTCCAGGCTTTCACAGCTGCAGTGTGTATCTGGGCATACACACCTGGATCGTATTGTAGCTGATTTTGTAGTTCGGCGAACTGACCCTCCCCTGTGAGCATATCTATATTGCGTTGAGGGAAACCTGCTGCAGCATTTCTCTTTGCTATTTCTGAACAAAGTTCCTGGAATTGAGTTTTCCAGATTAGGTATTGTCCCCCACTTAGTACCGCTCTGCATAGACTTTTCCAATCTGAGGGGGCTAAGGTTAGGGTGTTAAGTGACTCTATCATACTTAATGTGAACGGAGCTTGAGGCCCATAGGTCATTACCGCCTCTTTAAAATTCTTTATTGTTTTAAAGTCTAGGGACTCGTGATATCTTTGTCCCTGTTCATTTTGAAATACTGGCAGTTCTAGGTGCTCCTGCGGTCTATGTTGTTCGAGAGCGCATAAGCGCTCAGAAAGGCCGCCAATTTCTACCTCAAGGGCACGTACACTCTGATCAATACTCTTTATTGTTTCTGTTAGGGATTCTATCCATGAAGGAGCAGAGGGCACTAGTGGTTCCTCTATTTGACGGTCTTTTCTCTTTTTTAATTTCTTTTTGTTCTTTTTATTGGAGACTGTGCTCTCCGAATCGCTTTTTGATTCCTCTTCACTACTAGCTTCATAATTCCTAACCGGCTCAGTAGAGGAGACCGTACTTTCATGGTTTGGCTCCTTGTTACTATTATTACTTTCACTAGTATCCTGAGTTTCAGTTTCTAAGGAGAGTACATACTCCTCAGCTAATTTTATTAAGCTTCTGATGGCTTTTGCAGATCTTACTTTTGAATTTACATTCCTACTCTCCTTGCTGGTCTCCACTGAATCAGAGGATATGCTTTCTTGTTCACTTTTCTCACTATCCTCTGAGTTCTCAATATCAAAAATTTCATTCATGGCTTTTATAAACCAACTTTTTGTTATATTTGCTCCCATCTTTTTAAATTTTCTTTTTTCTTACCTTGCCGCCGAATTCCCCGTACAGGCCACCACCTGTCGCTGCCTGAAGCGGAAGTCGCTTGGAGCAGCGAACGCCACAGGAAAATTCGGAGGCAGGATGAAAATGAAAAAAGGTCTTTTATTCTTCTTCTCTCTCCAGCTCCAGCAATCACTCCAAATGCTCTAACTCCAACCACCACCTTCTTCTTCCCCACACACACTAATGAACCTCACCCAGTTATATACATATAGCTTTAACAAGGACACGTGCTTACAGCTCAAGCTTACAAGTGTGTCACGCAGTGTTCACGGGCATACAAAGATTCTTTGAATAATGTATTAATATCAGGTGGAAACTAGAACATCTTTTATGGCTCTCAGTTAACCGCAATCTTTAGCTATCTCCTTGATTATAGGCTCCTTCAAAAAAGATAGTACACTATACCAGGGATGCAAAATTGGTTCAACATACAGAAATAAATAAATGTAATTCACCCCACATCCGTAGACATAGAGATAAGAACCACATGACTATTTCAATAGATACAGAAATTTAAAAAAAAAAAAAAGCAGTGTTCATTCATGTTAAAAACACCAGAAAAACTAAGTAGGAACATACCTCAACATTATAAAAGCTATATATGTCAAACCGAAGGCCACATCATTCTGAATATAAGAAAAACTGAAAGCATTCCCTCTAAAAACCAGAAAAAAATAGGAATGCCCTCTATCACCACTTCTATTTAACATAGAACTTGAAACTCTAGCCAGAGCAATCAGGCAAAGAAAGAAATTAAAGGGATACAAATTGGAAAAGAAGAGCTCAAACTATCTCTGTTGTTGACAACATGATCCTATACTTAGAAGATCCAAAAAATTCCACTAGAAAAGTTCTAGAACTCATAAGAAAAAAAAAATCAGCAAAGAAGCAGGATATAAAATTAAGACTCTGAAATCATTTGCATTCCTATACACGAATGATGAATTAACTGAAAGAGAAATTAGGAAAACTATCTCATTCACAATAACAACAGCAACAAAAAAGATACTTGGGAATCAATCTAACAAAAGAGGTGAAAGACTTTTATAATAAAACTATAAAACACTAAAGAAAGAAATTGAAGACTTTAGAAAATGGAAAGATCTCCCATGTTCTTGTATAAGCAGAATTAATTTTGTAAGAATGGCCATACTACCAAAAGTACAATACAGATTTAATGCAATTCCTATTAAAATTACAAAAATGTTCTTTTTTTAATATTTATTTATTTACTTTAGTTGTACACAATGCAATGCATTTATCTTTACGTGGTGCTGAGGATCGAACCCGGGCCGCGCACGTGTGAGGCGAGCGCTCTGCCGCTGAGCCACAACCCCAGCCCTCAAAAATGTTCTTTATAGAAATAGGAAAAGCTGTAATGAAATTCATTTGGAAAAACTAAGAGGCCCAGAATACCCAAAGCAATCCTTAGCAAGAAAAATAAAGCAGAAGGCATCACAAAACCAGACCTTAAATTACACTAAAGAGCTATGGTAACAAAAATGGCATGGTATTGGCACCAAAACAGACATGAAGACCAATGCAACATAATAGAAGTCACAGAGACACACCCACATAAATATAGTTATCTCATACTTGACAAAGGCACCAAAAACATACATTGGAGAAAAAAAGAGACTCTTCAACAGGTGGTGCTGGGAAAACTAGAAATCCATATGCAATAAAATGAAATTAGACCCCTATCTCTTACCCTGTACAAAACTGAACTCAAACTGGATCAAGGACCTAGGCATTAGACCAGATACCCTGGGCCTACTAGAAGAAAAAGTAGGCCCCACTCTCCATCATGTCAGCTCAAGAATGGACTTCCTTGAAAAGATCCTAATGTGCAAGAAGTAAAATCAAGAATCAATAAATGGGATGGTATCAAACTAAAAAGCTTCTTCATAGCAAAGGAAACAATCAAAATGTGAAGAAGAACCTACAGAATGGAAGAAAATCTTTGCCACCTACATCTCAGAACATTAATCTCCAGGATATATAAAGAATTAAAAAAAACTTTAAAAAAAGGAGAAAAAATAACCCAATCAATAAATGGGCAAAGGAACTGAACAGACACTTCACAGAAGTATAATTGATCAACAAATATATAAAAAATGTTCAACATCTCTAGCAATTAGAGAAATGAAAATTAAAACAACTTTGAGATTTCATTTCACTCCAGACAGAATGGCAATCATCAAGAACACAAGTAACAATAAATGTTGGCGAGGATGTGGGGCAAAAAGTTCCACTCATGCATTACTGGTGAGACTGGTAACTGGTGCAACCATTCTGGAAAGCAGTATGGAGATTCCTCAGAAAACTTGAAATCAGACCCAGTTATCCAACTCTTCGGCATATAACCAAAGGATGTAAAATCAGTATACTATTGTGATGCAGCCATATCAATATTGATAGCAGCTCAATTCAAATAGCTAAGCTATGGAATCAACATAGGTACCCTTTAACAGATGAATGGATAAAGAAAATGTGGTGTACACAATGGACTAATACTCAGCCATAAAGAAAAATGAATTTATGGCATTTGCCAGTAAATGGAAGGAATTGGAGACTATCATGCTAAGTGAAATAACACTATCTCATAAAGCCAAAGGCCAAATGCCCTCTCTGATGTGTGGATGCTAACACATGATAACAGGGGAAGTAGGGAAGAATAGAAGTTCATTTGATTAGACAAAGGAGACTGAAGGAAAGGGTATAGGGGATGGGAATAGGAAAGATGGTAGAATGTATCAGACATAACTTTACTGTGTTCATTTGTGAATACATGAATAGTGTAACACCACATCACATTCAACCACAAGAATAGAAAGTTATACTCAATATATGTATAATACATCAAAATGCATTCTACTGTCATGTCATGTATAACTATAACAAATAAAAATAAAAATATAATGATAAGACATCCCATTGATAATAACATGTGTAGAAACTAAATTATTAGGAATTAACTTCACTAGAAAAACAGAGTACTTCATGCTAAAAAAATTAATTTGCCTTGAGAACATAAAGGAAGATATGAATCAAAGCTGGTCATTCTAATGATATCAGTTATCTTTGTTAGTTTTCTACTGCTGCAGTAACAGATTGCCATGAATTTTATCGTTAAGAAAAATATTTATGATTAAGAAAAATATCTCTTAGAGTTCTAAAAGTTAAAAACTCAAGATGGCTCATAGCAAGGCGTTATTTGACTTCTTTCCTTTAGGGTCTAGGGGAGCATCCCTGTATTTGTCTTTTCCAGTGTCTGAGGATCCCCTGTGTCCTTTGCCTTATGGCCTCTCCCTCACCTTCAAAGCCAGCAGTGTAATATTTTCAAATTTGCCTCCTCTCTGTCCTCTGCTGCCATCATTCCAGTTTCTAACCATGACTCTTTCTCCTTTCTCTTTCCCTTAAGGACCTTGTTATTTACACAGGGCCTATCCAGATAATTTAGGAAAATAGCTCAAAATATTTAATTTAATCACACCTTCGAAATTCTTTTTCTATATAAGATAACAAAGTCACAGGTTTTAGGGACTAGGATATGGGCATCCCTGGGTGGTTAGTATTCTGCCTTACTCAGTCTCTCTGTTGATTTAGAAATTTAATTCAACTAAATTCTTGCTTAACTTGACCAAGTGATTCAACATCAGAATATTTTAAAGGATTGTAAGTAGAAAGGACTTTTAATGCAAGCTATGAAAAAGTACATCATAATAATTAAAACAATGTAGTAGTAGCATAAGAATAGATTTCCTAGTACATGTATATATGTATATATATACATATATATGTAATTAATAGCACAGTTCATGATAAAAAATGACATTTCAGATCTTGACAAAATGGGCTGATTATTCAGTATATTATGCTGTGAGAATAGATTAATTATTTGGAAAAATGATGGGATTAAATACATTAGGTCTCTACTTCATACCACATGTCAAAATAAATTAATGATGGATGATAGCATTAAATATACATATCATTAGGCATTAGAGTAAAATACAGATGAATAGTTTTTAATTTTATGATGCATTAAGTGAAAAATAAAATTTTCTCAGTATAAAAGAAGATGAAGCAGTAAAGTAAAAAATGATAGCTTTGACTTTATTAACACATATATGCAGAAGCATACAAACATCAAAAGATACCACAAATAGAAGTAAAAGATACATAAAACTGATGGGAAAATGTATTTTCAGTCAGATGACAAAAAAAAAGTAAGATGGATAAATAAAGTATAAATTCCATTCAGAAATTAATCAAAGGAACCTGAACTTACAAAAGTATAATGCAAATGGTCAATAAATGCATTTTTAAATATTCAAACTCTTCTAATTAAGGAAATGCAAATTAAAACAGCAATACAATGCTATAGTTCCCTACCAAATGAGCAAAACTTAAAAAAAAAAAAAAAATATTGATATGGTATTACCCAATGTTTGCATGAGGGCAGAAAAATAGACACTTAAACATTATTCTACTGTAGACATAAATTGATAAAGGCTTTTTGGAAGATATTTAGCACGTCTTGCAAGGGTTGATCTTCCCCCCATCCCCTTTCTCTCTCTCTCTCCTCATGGCCCCCTTGATGGCTGCCATAAACTGAAAAGCTTTCTTTCACCACATGCTTTTGCCATGATGCTTCCACCTTACAGCCAGCTCACCACTGACCAAAACTCCAAAAGCACGAGCCAAAATACAACTTCTCTCCCCTAAGTGATTATTCTTATCAGATACTTTGATCTTGGTGATGAAAAATAACACAGAAACATGTCCTGTTTATATCTGGAATTGTCCATTTAGTGTTTTCAGACCATTGTTGACCTCTGGTAACTGAAACTACAGAAAGAGGAGAACTATCACAGGAAGACAACAAATATTAATTTTTTAAAATCAAAGACAATACTAGATATGTTGCTTTTAAAAGCCATCTTGATAATACAAAAAGATTATAAAACAATTGTTTTGCCTGACATCAAGTGTTGATTTTTTATTCATTTTTCTGTCCCCTTACCCCTTCAATTAAATTAACTACTAAAATTTTTAAATTGTTTGTATGACTTTTCCCTGAGAATATTTTTTACTCACATTGGCCTGGTTTAACCAACAAAGATGCAGCTTTCTGCTTCCTATCAAGGAATATTTTTAAAAACACCTTATGTAGCATTTGAGTTACTCTTACTACCTAGAACAAGAGCTTCCAGAATTTGAGATGTTTTCCCTTTTCATACCCCTTAGATAGATTTAGTACACCCTGGAACAGTTCCCATAACTATATTCATTAAGGATGACAACACAGGCTGAGTTCAGCTCCTAAAAGAAATTCTTCAAAATAGCTGATAATTATGTAAGAAAAGTCAGAGGCAGGATGGAATCCTAGCTACATTTAAATTTGTACTTTAGCCCACTGCTATATAAGACAAAATTGCTCTTGGTTGGGGCCTACATAGCCGCTTTGATTCTTCACAATATTTTCTTCCTACCTCTTTACAATTTCACGCTGAATAACTTTTCGACTATTTTCCCTTTTGAAATCCATTCTCCATCCACCTCACATGGTTATCCAAGGATACTTTGTCCCATTTGGTAGTATATTTCAATTTCAATTTTTCAATTTAAAATCAAGAATCCACTTGATTCACTTTTTCTTTAAATTGTTCATCTACAAACACCAAATACTGAAATTTTACAAAAGATCTCTCCCTGCTCATGAGTGGCTAATTGATCTTAGGAAAGTGGTTGCAATGTAAATAGGAATAAAATTATTGTCATTACCACAGGCAGTCTGCAAGGACTGAGATGATGACAGGTCCATCAAAGGAGACCACTTCTGACAGACAAAGGCAAAAATGAAGTTTTGACATGTAAATAAGACTCTTACTTTGAATGATAAAATGATGAGTTTTCTCACTAAACACATGGATATGTGAGGAAAATAACTACTTTATTATATATGTTGCTTAGTTAGAAGAGTTACCATTTTCATTCTTCACATCAATTCCTATATTTTTCTGATTAATATTGGAATATCACCAGAAAATGTTTTATTTTATTGTCCTCTCAATACCATGGCTAAATTCTCAAACCTTTAGTGAAAGAGGACCTTGCTTAAGCAAGCCAAACTTAATCCAGAAAGTTATTTCCAGTGTTGTGGCATTTGCTGTATTGTGAGATTAAGCTATTTAATAGGTCATTAAATACTTTAAAAATAAAATTTTTCTTTCTTTCCTTTCTTTATCATTCATTTGTCTGCCAGTAATAAAAATTTAGATAGGGTCTTTCATACCTAGAGCCGTATACAAAAAGATAAAATTTGTACTTGTAATTAATGGGCAAGCTACCCCCAAATATGGTACTGTGGCATTTCAGTCAGCAGTAAGAGCAAGATGGCTGCTTTCAAATTCCTCTTGCCCTTCATTGAAGTAGGTCATAAAACTCATTCCAGAGGTGGCCTCCCAGTTCCAAGAGGAAAGGAACATTATCCAAAAGAATCTAAACAAACAGGCCATGCTATGCCCCCCCCCACGTTTATTACCATTAAATTGAATCCCTTTTGTTCTCCAATCATATTTCTCCATAACAATCCACTTCTTCAAAAACTTGGCATAAGAAGTGCAGTTTCCTTGTTTTTGTTGTTCTTCATAACTGAAGTTCACATGTCACATGCTCTTATTAATTAAATTTGTGTTTTTTTCTCTTATTGACCTGTCCTTTGTTATGGGATCTCAGCCATGAACCTAGGGATAGGTGAGAAACTATATCTTCATCTCCTATATATAACAAAAAATTTGAGGTCATAGATTGACTAGAATATGAATGAATTGTTTAGAATATTTTCAAGGTTTTTTGTCCTCATATGTCTGTTTATTCTTTAAATTCTTCTACTACAAGTAAAAAGTTCTTGTTAGTTAAGTCAGTTTTGTTGACCAATTAATTCATAGTCATTCAAATTCAGTCTGACTTTGGTATGAATAGACAAGACACAGTCAGATGCAAATTTGAACAGCATTCTGCTAATTCCATTAGGGAACAGGGTAAATAATTGCCATTATTCTGGAGTTTACGACTTCTCTATTGATCAGAGTAAGATAATTGCCAAGTCCTGAATGTTGGTTAGTGTGCTGATCTGTTCTACAGACACAAAGGTTTACACTATGCTATTCATTCTTTCTCTCTCCACTTCTAGAACATTAAAGTCAAAATTGCATCCAACCTTTTGCACGTTTGTCCTAAGTTCATTTCGTTGTAACTATAGCATAACACATTTGATGTCAACTCTGTACATTCTAATTACACAGAACCAAAAGCAGACAGGCCTTGGGTGCTTGTGAAACAAATAAAGCCAAATGTTTCCATTTGTGATCCCAAGATTACTAGAGAATTTCAAATATTTCTGTATTTCTCAATGACAAAAAGTACATACCTTAAAAATTAAGGCAACTTAAGCCTTTTTAAATTTTTTTAAAACTTGGGATAATAATATTTTGTAATTTTTTAATTGGTTCTAGCATTTCTTATAGTCTTTTTTTTTTTTTTTTTTTTTTTTTTTTGGTGGAAATCCTGTGTAGCTTGCTCTCATTCATAGAAACCGACTAGCAATAAAAATTAAAATGACTAGTCCAATTTCATTGCTCAAACTAAAAGAAACTTTGAGATGCAGGAAAATGCAAAAAAAAAAGAATACTTTTTTTTTTTAAACTTTAAAGCCCATTTAAATCTTCTAAATCCTTATTCTGAAAATAAGGCAATAAAATTTACATGACATAAGTATATATGTAGTCAGGTATTTAAGACTAAAAACAAACCTGGCACTGATTTATGGAATTCTTTTTGCTTTGACATGACTAAGGGTGAAAAGGTTTCTTTTGCTAAAAATAATGACACCCATGCCTAAGAAAGCATCTGGACGCCATTCACAGAACTGTAAGACTTTGCTAAAACCAGGCCTGTGACCCTGGAAGCCAGTCAGTTGGTAATAGATTCATTTCTTTTTCTCACAGTTATTTTTAAAATAATTTTCTTAGTTGTTTTGCTTTTGAATGTTTAGTGTTAATATATGAAGTAGCCATTTCACAAGTGTTTTCAATTATATAATTAGGCATTCTTTACATGATTTTAATTCTGTATAAAGATGCAAATTTTGTTATTAAATCAGTACTCTGTGCGTGTGTGTGTGAGAGTGTTCTTAGTCACTGACAAAAGATTTAACTTTCCAGCACCTAAGTTTTTCATCTAAAAAGTGCTATATGATGCCCAAGATTCTTTCCTTCTAGTATGAGAATGTGAGTAGCAGTGGTTGCTGGTGGTGCAGAGAAATGCAATAAATGTTTACTTTTTACATATGTATTTTGTAATATTTATAATGTATGAAGGTTGAGGAATTTTAATTGCCTAATCAAGGCACAAATAAATTAGAAATTTATTTGGAAATTCAATTTTCTCCATTTAGAAAGAATTCTCTAAATGGACATCAGACAGCAGACTTCAAATACTATAAAGTATTTCCTATCTTTATTTTTTTTCCAGTGATATTTCATTAAGAGGAGTGGGGGATCCTAAATTTTGTTCTGTAAATATGAGTGAATTGTCACCCTAAACATATTTTCAGATTCTACACTTATTGTCTAATTAAGTTACTAAATGGTGAGTACAACATTAACAAAACAGTTATCCTATCAACTCCATGTAACATTCACAGTGGAAGGGCCAGATAGCTTTCCTGATTTATAGAGATCATGGGATAAATAGACAGTTTGGGGAATGTTTTGTTGATGTGAATTTGAATAGACAAATTTAAATAGACAAACTGCCTTTAGCAGGTTTAGCAGATATTTATGGAGGGAAAGGATTAAATGATTAAACAATTGGTGATAGGCTCTGATTTTTCTGATTTTGCACATTCAACTCACTGTTTTTTAGCATATAAATAGTAGAAAGCATGAATATACTATAGTTGGAGTATGATATCTTATGGTTATCTTAATACAAATTTTAATCCATAAACTTTGTAGGATTTTATTTACATATTTCTCTAATGCATGCATATACTCTTGAACTAAGAATAGGTCTCTTGTGCACAAAAATGTCATCCCCTTTTGGCAAAGCAACTTCTTTGAAAAAAGAAGAAAGCAATCAGTGAAGGGGGAATGGAATGATTGTGTGGCAAAATACACCAAATCAATAGTGATTCTAAATGGCTCTCTTACCCATTTATATATCTATTATTTGTATATTGCCAGCTACACACACAAAACCCAAAAGCATACAAACACCCTGAGAGAGAATTTTTACCCTCAAAAAGCTCATATAAGAATTGTGAAAAAGAGTTATATTTAGAGAACAGTTAAGCTTCAGGGATCTAAGCACCTCATTCAGGGTCTGATGTATCGTAGGGCCTCCATGCATTCATTCAACAAATACTCAATGAGTACTTACTACATATGGTCTAGGAGCTAAGGACACAGCAGAGAATACCACAGGAATTGTGACTCACAAAAGGTAAGTCCACCCTGAAAACATGAGTAGACTTATTTGCAACAAGGGTCTTTGCAAATACAACTCAGATCAGCCTCTTGAGGAGAGATCATCCTGAATTAGGATGAGCCCTACATCCAATAAGTTATGCCTTCCATTAAGAAAGTCCTTTTTAGGGACAGAAAAGACAGAAACAAAGATAGAAGAAGTGCATGTGAAGACAGAGGCAGAGATTGGATTTCTGAAGCTTCCAACCAAGGAAGGCCAAGAGTTGTCAGCAGCCATAAGCTGTGAAAGAGTTATGAAACCAATTGTACCTCTGAGTTCTCAGCAGGAACCTACCTGACTGACACCTTGATTGTAGCATTCTAGCCTCCAAAACTCTGAGGGAATAAATGACTCTTTTTCTTAGACACTCAGTGTGTGGTAATTTGTACAGTAGCCCCCAAAATTAATAAACTTGTGTTTGTGAAGTTTAAATTCTAGAATAGGGAGATAGATAGTAAACAAAATAAGTAAGTAAAATATGCATTATGTCAGATGTTTGTAAGTGCTATGGAAATAAATGCCCCAGAGAAACAGCATAGTAAATGGAAGTTATTGTTAGTGGATTGGCCCTGTTTGTAAGAGCTTCAGGTAAATAGAGCTTAGTTTGGGCTCAATAATAAAGGAATAAAGAAGGTGATGTAGAATGTGATTTGAAAACAACAAAATCTTGCAAGAGATTTCAAAAGATAGCACTGCAGTATGAATGATTTTAAATGTTAAGTGCCACGTGCAAAGGGCACTGTGAGACGTGTCTTGCTAGAAGAAATGTTTTGTGTCAAGTAGATTAAAAGAATATCTTGGTTGAAGGCACCTTGTAGTTTACCTTGTAGTTTACAACCTTAAAATTTCTTAGCTACCTGAGTTGGTAGAACACTTCAAAAGTTCACCATTCCTCCATGCGCAGGAGGCTACAGGAGGAGAGAACCAGGCTCACTCTCATTTAGCATCTGGTCCCTAGGAGTTGGGTTTCTGACTTCTCTCTGATGTTATAAGTACTGTTCTCTTGAGCTATACTGAGTATGAACCTCAAGAACATCTCTCAGAGTGCCACATATTTCAAATATGTGGGGCTTCTCTTCATCAGGTTTACAATGATCAAGTTATCCCTCCCTCCTTCTTCCTCCCCTCCTTCCTTTCCCCCCCTTCCTTGCCCCCTTCCTTCCTTCCTTCCTTCCTTCCTTCCTTCCTTCCTTCCTTCCTTCCTTCCTTCCTTCCTTTCTCTGCTGCTCATATGATTTCTAGCCACCTCACTACTTGCCCCCTACTCTATCTGGTCCATGGCCAACTCCCTCAAATGTCTGCAGTACTCCAAGCCTTTTCATACTCTCAAATAAATAAATAAATAAATAAATAAATAAGCAGAACTATCATCTTGCAATCTTGCATACTTTTAGAAACTGTCTATTGTTAATGATGTATGTATGTCTAAGAGCAATAATATCTATCCTCACCATAGCATTGTCTAATAGCGCTTTGGTAGTTTTAGTAGTTGTCTAAAACACCACTGATTGTGTGGCCTTATAGCCAATTCCAGTGCTAAGTGCTGTATTTCATAGTCAGTTGCTCCAACTTGTCACAATCTTTATAGGCCATGATTCTCACATGAAAAAATAATCTATTTAAAATTTTATCCAGATAAGTATGGAGCATATGCTTTCAAATAATCTTCTGATAAATCAAAACCCTGTGCAGAAAGCTAAAGTATGCTATTATTTATCTTCCCCAATGTTGACATTTATTCATTAATCATTAAATTTTCAGTGCAACCATTCAAACCATTAGGAGTCTTTATATGTTATTTTTAATCCATACTTTTCTTATTTTCTATAGGAATATCGTAACACTTTGCTACTTGCTAACTTAAATCTAGATTTATGTTACATTTATAATATCTTCATGGCTTGCCAGTTTAATAAACTTCTTTTAAACAAAATTGATTTGGAAAAGCATGAATAACATTTTATGGCCACTCTTTTCTAATGATTGCTACTTCAGTCTAATCAGTTACAACACACATGTTTGATCAACTATACTAGAATTTTTCCCAGAAATGTCAGTGTATTCTTTTTCCTTTACCTAAACTTTTGTCAAATATTTTTCAAAAAATAGTACCTGTTAATATTTAGTTTTAAGGCATCTTTCCATTTCCAATAAGTTAGGCAGTAGATGATTAGCAAGCTCATCTATAAATCATTGCAATATCTTGGAGAGTATCTCTGTAACATTTATCTTAGAACATGAAAAACATTTGTCAGAAACAAAAGCAAAAAATTTGAAGTAATTTTTAGTCCAGAATTATTAAAGAGCAAACAAGGTTCAAGGAATACATAAAAATTTGGTAGCTAATATACTATTTTACCAAACTGCAGGCATGTATTAGACATAGACACAACTTCACTTCCAAAAAAAAGCAACGCACTTTAAATGCACGTTACTAAAGAAAGTTCTGGCAAATCTTTCTTATTACCTCAACTCTGTTTTCTTGGCAGGAGGAAGGGTGGAAGCAGAAACTGGTGCTGAGGAAAAGTAGAATTATGATACTTTCAAAACTATAGCATTTCCAAGATTTATACTAGGCTGGTTCCTCTGACCAGGTAAGATTTCAGGTAGATGGATTTTAGAGGTAAAGGCAAATGTGGAAAGGAGACAAAAACCAGAAGCCACTTATGCAGCTGTGACCCAGCGCCTCTGTGGCACATGTGTTCAAAGTATACATTTGTGTGTTGCAGTTATGTATGTATGTATTGTAGGAAGGAAGGTGGGGTGAGATATATGTCTCCTCAGACAGATGTCTGTGGACTTCAGATTTTTTTTTTTTTTTTTTTTTTTTTTTTTTTTTTTTTTTTTTTTTTTTGTCTCTAGTGGTACCTCTTGCTAGTTCACTACAAAGTGGAAATATCATCTAGAAATGTATGGACTTCCTGCCAGTGGGCAGAGATGCCATGAAAAACCAAAGGATAAATACTTCAGGAAAAAGATTAAATAGAGCCATGTGATCCTCAGGAACATGTTTAGAATACACAGGAAAACTCCACATATAGCCAGCCAGTTGAACAGAAGTTGTAATCAGTACAGAAAATAAACACAGGTTTGTTTGTATTTTATTTTTTCTCTTAGTTATATTTTTCTGCTTCTTTGCATACATATCAATTTTGGTTTCTATGCTAGACGTGATGAATCGTACATGGTTAGGTTCTGGATTTTGTTATGGTCTTTTAAAGAGTCTTGAATTTTGTTCTGGAATACAGGTAAGTTACTTTTAATTTATCCTCTCTTTGAGCTTGCTTTTAAGCTTTAATATGGCAGGTCCAGAATAGCTTCTCATATGGATAAAATTCACTCAATACAAACAAACCCAAACACTTTCTCCATCCCATTATCAGTAACTGTAAAGTCAGAAATACACACACACACACACACCTTTTAGACAAAAGACAATAGGCAGCAGAGGACTAGGATCCCTCCAAAAATACAAAGGAAAAAAAAAAAAAAAAAACAAGGCAAGTTCTAAAGTTCTATGTCTGCCCAGGTTACTGCCTGGAGCTAGATTTCAAGCCCCATGACAGAAAGAGGAAACTGAAAGAAACCCTAAGTGGAGGTGTGCAGGTGGGGAGACAGTAAGTTGAGAAGACAGCGATCTGAGCCCAAGGAAGTAAGAAAGGTGAGATGTCATAGAGAAGAATACTGGAGTGAAGGAAATAAGCAGAAAAAAGCTTGGAGAATTTATTTTAAAAAAATAAAGAAGAAGAAGTAAAACCTTGAAGATTTGACTGACCTGCCCATTTGTGGGGGGCAAAAACCTCCCTGGATCCTAGGGAAAGAATTACTAAAAAACAATAAAAAACAGTAAGTTGAACAATCCCTACATTTTAAACATAAATAAGAATAGTTGCTTTTTTTTTTTTTTTTTTTTTAACAGCTGGAGTGGAAAAACCTTGAAACTTAAGAGAAAAGGTGAGATTTTAGAAAGATCACATTTAAGAAATTGAGTGAATTTTATCCATAGGAGAAGCTATTCTGGACCTGCCATATTAAAGCTTAAAAGCAAGCTCAAAGAGAGGATAAATTAAAAGTAACTTACCTGTATTCCAGAACAAAATTCAAGACTCTTTAAAAGACCATAACAAAATCCAGAACCTAACCATGATAGGCGTGGTGGTGCACACCTAACCATGATTCATCACGTCTAGCATAGAAACCAAAATTGATATGTATGCAAAGAAGCAGAAAAATATACTAAGAGAAAAAATAAAATACAAACAAACCCAAATATAACAGCTGTCATGGGATTAGTAGAGCATGACATATAAACAACTCCTATAAATCTTATAAATATGCATAATGATGTCAAAAGTAACATAAACACACTGAAAGATATATGAAACTGCAGATATGAAAATTTCTATATCAGAAATTAAAATTGTATTTATAATAGAGTAGATACTAGAGAAGAAAAGTGAATTTGAAAACAAACAAAAAAACTACTCCTAAAACCACAAAAACAAAAAGTAGACTGAGAACATAAACAGAGCCGTAATTAGCTAAAAAGATATTTTTTAAATGCAAATCATTTCAACTATATCTGTTTTTAGAAGGAAAAAGAGAGAAGAGAAAAAGGAGATGGGTGGGCATGGAGGGAAAGAGAGAGAAAGTACACCCCTCAAAAAATAGAGAACATTCTAGAGTCTTACACTAAGTACCACAGGCAGCAGGGTAACATTATATGGACTAAGGTGAATCCAAATGATATTATAACTATTATTTTGAATGTTAAATTTCAAAATATAAAATTTAAAATTTACCTTCTCATGCATCCTTTTCATTAGTCCTTATATAAGGACTGTTTTAAGAAATTTGTAAGCTGGGCGTGGTGGTGCACACCTATAATTCCAGTGGCTGGGGAGGCAGGAGGATCACAATTTCAAAGCCAGCCTCAGCAGTTTAGTGAGGCACTAAGCAATGCAGTGAGACCCTGTCTCCAACTACAATAGAAACAAGGACTGGTTAAACACTTTCTAGTATTGGTTCTTCGTTTTTATACCATTATTTATTTGGAAGATTTTTCTGACTGACTTTTGTAAAATGCTGCACATATGCTACAAAATGTCACAGACACGTGGCAAAATTTGCTTAGTTTCTAAGTTAACTACGGGGTAGGAAATTGAGAGATTTAGATATTGTGTAGAAAAAGCAATATGCACTTGTAAGTGTTGTAGCATCAACAGCCATTTTACTGAGTAAGTAGAAACATGAATAGAGATGAATTACTAAATGTCTTATTTCAAATTTTGGATGTTTGTGAATTTCAACTAACCAATTTCTCTGCAAGAAAGCATTTGTCTTAAGCTATGTTTTTGTGGTTGTTGTTATTGTTGCTTATTTTGGGGGTGAACAGGAAGATTTAATATGATTCAGGCATTTCTTTCTGCTCTGGTAGGAGATAAAAATAACAGCTACTCCTCTACCCTGATCCTTATGATAAGAAAGACAAATGTGTGTGTGTGTGTGTGTGTGTGTGTGTGTGTGTGTGTGTGTGTATGTGTGTGTGTGTGTGTGTGTGTGTGTGTGTAAAGACATATTTCGTGTTTTATTTACTCCAAACAAAAATTTTTAAAAATTGTTTTGATGTCCTTAATATTTTTTCACAAGTCAAAGCTATTCTGGACTTTAACCTCTTGGACTAGACTCTGCTGGGTTTGTGTCACTCTTTTATATTCATTCTCTGTCTCAACTTCCATCTATTCTAGATGTGCTTTTAAAATCTGAGTTCTTTGGAGCGACTCCCCTAGGCAACTTCATTGGTCTCTTCAAACACTTTCTCTGTTTATTCCTCACTGGGACCACTTGCTGCTGTAGGTAGATTCAGAATTTTATACTTGTGAGAGCCTCCCAACCAGACTGAACTACCTCCCTCTTGGAAAGCTTTTGTCTTGGGATCTTTTCCTGAAATTTGTGAATTATCCATTCCTTAAGTCCAGAATAGTCACCTGACATTTGTACAGATACATATCGGTTTTTAGAAAAAGTAGGGACATAGTCACTTTTCCCCTTTGCCATTATTTTGTATTTATAAAATTTTGTGGTCTGTACTTCTCAGTCTAAGCAGCCCCGAAAGAGAACTGTGGGAAAAACTTAGTTTTGTAGCAAATGCTATTTTTGTGATGATGGTAATACTATACTACTCAGGCAAGCTACCATACCTGAAACTTTTGAGTTTTTTAAAAATATATTAATGGACTAATAAAGACTGAAAGACATATTCATTTAAAAATAATAATGCTGTATATATTTTTGGAAATGGTATTTATCACAAGTACAATTACATATTTTCTTTAAATAATTATTTAATAATCACCTTTCTCTTAGTAAGATTATTGAACAGATGCCACATACATTATTTTGTTTTCATTGTAGTATTACCTAAGGACCCAGAGCATAATATGTGTTCCAAGTATTTATTCATTACATTACAGACTACTGTCTGCTAACCACTGGCTCTGATATGGTTATATTCTTATCTCTAAACTAATCACAGGGCAGGGGTGGGGTGAGGGTTGAGGATGGAATGAATGAACAGGCTTATGGATGTCACATGCTCCATCCTTGGACCCTAAGTGCATTCTTTTTCAACCAAAGCACATCTGGCAAGGGTTGAGAAAGGTTGGTACCATGCTAGGGTTTTCTTCAGAAGTCAATCCTGAGACAGAGATTCAAGTGTCAAATATGAAGGCCACTTGAATTAAGCCACCTAAGGAAACACCAATGGGAAGTAATGAAGTTAGACAGGAGAAGAAGGCAACGAATAAATGGAAACTCATTGTGCAAGTCCCTGCTATTGGTACTGCAGCTTAATCTTACCTGGAAACTCTGGCTATCCCACACAGACAGCTGGAAACTTTATAAACCAACTCCCATCAGTCATTAAAACACATTCCTGAAGAAACTAATTCCCTATAGGGCATATTTGCCGGATATACAAATAGAATGAACTGTAGAGACCAGTGGAAACCCCTCAGGCATAGACATCCTGGATACTGACAGTTGAGCCATCCTGCCCAATGGTAAAACAGGAGACTGTCCTAGGCATCAATAGCATCGACTATGGGTGGTCAGTCTTCTTAAAGCAAAAAAAGATAGTGTGGTTGCCTTTGTAAGGGGAATGGAGCTGTGGCATCAATAAAAAGTGGGGAAAAATCACCTTGCCTATCAGTGCTAAATATCTGAATTGGACCTTTGCTGTCAGAGTATAAAGCAAACACCAACCCCATTCTTCCTGGAAGAAACCATGGCATAATTATTGACTTCAACACACATGTTCTTTCACTAAGACGTGAGGTGTTACCTTTAATAATGTGAGTTGTATTGGAAATATCTCTGAGGACATTGCATTTTGTTAGTAGAAGCGGTTATACCTTTTCGCTAATGAATTAGACTTTCTGCATTCCTATCATCAGCCATGCAGGAGGTAGATCCCAAAAGGAATATGAGGACTTTGAATTCAGTCTTTAAAATAAGTTGGGGTTCAGAGTGGATTTTCTGAAGCTGATTGCAATAAGCCACAAATACAGGAGTGTGATGATGTCTCAGGGGCTTCTTACTAGAACAGAAAAACCCTCCACAGGCCAAGGTCTAAACCTAGAATGGGTCCTAATGACAAAGCTATGACTACTTGTTTTCAGACTTGGAGGACTCTCATAGGCCACTAAATAGTCTATTTTCCATCCACTGCTAACTGAGCAACCTAGAATCCAGCTGGCTGAACTGGACTGACACTTCTGTCCTCAGGAAGATCCACAAACCCTTATGCCTCCAAGCTTTATTTCTGCAGCTTCTTTTGATCTAAGACCTTTCTACCCACATTTTAAGTCTTGAGAAATTCTGTTCACCCTTTAAGATGTGGTTCAAAATTTGCCCTCTCTCTGAAGATGGCCTGATAGCACCTGTTCTGATGATTTATCACCTTCGTGTTCCTATGGCACTTCTTTCAAATAATTAGTATTTGTCACCTCTGTCAGAGCTTATTGCATGAGTATGTTTCCTTCTCATTGAGATGGTGAACGTTTTGAAGCCAGGTCTGGTGTCTCCCTATGATTGAATCACTGCCAAACGCAATGCTGGACTTATAAGTATGCAGAATATATTTGTGGAACCAACTGACAACAATATCTAACAGGCAAAGAGTGCTGGTACTGGCCAGTGACACTTCTTCCAAGGTCCCCAAATTAATGTAATCATCACTCATAGTGTTTACTATTACTGTTACTGTAAATATTATCTTGAATTCTCTTTCTCAAAGGATAATAAGCCAAATATTCACCAACTATGGTTTTCATACCTGTTTTTTACAACAGTAAATTCAATATTTTATTCATATTTTCTTCCCCAAACCAAAGACACACATTAAAAATGTGTATAGGTATATAAATATGAATTGTGGCACTCTTATGAACAATCCCATGATAAAAGAAAGTTAGATGGCAGAAGGATTTTAGTCAGAAAACACATCTTACAAATAAGCTTCTAAGGATTAATTTTAAACAACAGTGACAGGGAAAAATTATTTCAAACAAATGAAAAATCCCTCTCCACTGTCCCTCTAATGGATGTACTTTAAAGAACGCCAAGGGGAATTTTAAACTCCACATACATTTTTACGAACATTCAAATGAATATCTGGGACTAATCTCAAGTGCATTTGAATAAAAAATAGAACAATTTTGATATTCCAAGTTGAATTATTAAGTAAAAATATTCAGTTATCAGATAGTTAATTAAGTGGAACTGACTGTATTCATTAAAATATTTGTTCCAAACAAATGTATTTAACATTCAGATATTATGCAGAATAGGTGACAATTGCATATCTCCATGGAGATCAATAATGGGATTCAGATCATTGTGTAAAGAGTCTGCAAGTTTAATGCAGAGAGAATGTCATTATTATTTCTCTCTTAATGATGGTCATTATGCGCAAACACTGATTGAATTCCATTTGTTACCTGCATTTGAGCTGAGAGGAATAATTACAATTTAAGTGTCTCCATTAAAATTCATAAAAGAATATGAATGCAAAAATTATACTTGAAACTGACAAAATATACTTTGAGGATATAAATTGTGTTTTCTGATAGGCCTCTTAAAAGTATTAAAAATAGCTTCATTTTAATAAGATGACATATAAAGATCATATGTTATCCTCACCTTTATGTTAATTTTAATGCTGCAATACATGACTAATAATAAAAAGTAAAGAAATTAACTTTTAAAAAGAAAAATCAATTAAACAATGTGCCAGTAATCACTAGTACTTTTAAGATCGGTTCATATTCATCTTTTTTTAAAAGTGTTTTAAATTTCTGTATGGTATTAAAATTATGTTTTAACAATCTATATATTGGTGATATCTTCCTACTGCCTATCATTGTGGGTAGCAAATAGATCCAAGATTCAGACATAAATTAAATATGCTGTGTTCTTTTTCATTCATTTCACATATATTTCTTTTGACCTGTTGTGCACTGCCCAGCATCTGTAATTTGAAATTCACAGTTATCACATTATGAGTCACCCAAATCCAAAGTTCTCAGTTGATTAACCTGCATTTTTCTCAGAGTGAAGTGAAATATCCTAAGATGCCTAGGCTGGATGTCACTGGTCCTTAGAAGTCTTGCCTTTTAGTGGCCTATGAGAGTCCGCCAAGCCTAGTGAGAGAAGGCTGAGCACTGAACGCCACACAAGCCATGAGAGAAATGAGAGCAGCAGGATTGTGGGGCATCTGTGCTGTTTGGCAAGTGTTTGGAGAAGCATCTGAGGGCAGAAATGATGCTTTCTTTCTGTACCACACACTCTTCTCTAACTCTAGGTCAGATATTAGAATTGCAATGTCTTGAATTTA
>CM046660.1:128915736-129105736 GCA_025594165.1 Tamias sibiricus
CTCATTGCCTTGACAGATATCTAGGGCACAATTCAGAGAAAGAGAATTCAGATGATGTCCAACAGTTTCTTGGAGTGGAGGAGATGGGAATCCAAATAGTTGGAGTTCATAGAGAATACCAGAAAGGGAAAAGGGAAGGGGGGGGGGGTTCAAAGATTTGCTGAATCCCTCTGAAGCCTTTAATTGACTACTGATCAGGACATGTGAATAAAGATACTACCCAAGATATGAGATAAAACTAGCAGAAGGGAAAATCCTTGAAACCCACATAAGACTGGAATTAGTTCATATTCTCACAGAGAAAGACAAAATCCTCATAATGCATATGGCATCAAATAGAGTACACAGAAAGTTATAGCCTTGGTAGTGGGAAAAAATTAGCCCTAAAGTAAAGACTGTTTTGGTCCCACCTAACCAAATTCAAAAGCAAGCCTTGTCAAAATGAAGCTGTTTCCAAGTAACTTAAAAGACGTCCTAAACAAAGCTCTAAAGTATTTGCAGCAATAAAAATATATCTAGAAACAAACAAAGTAAAATCCATTATTTAATCAAAAATGACCTGGCATGCAAAGACACAGTGAGGAGAAAAATCAGTTAATGGAAACAGATCCAGAAAGACAAAATGACACAATTATCATAGAAGGAATCAAAACAACTATTATAAAAATATTTTTTTATATATTCAAGAAGTTAGAGGAAAGACAATGTTAAGTAGAAGCATTGATACCAAATACACAAATAAAATTTCTAGAGATTAAAAATTAAACTATAATTAACAACAATTAGACATTGCTGAAGAAAAGATTAGTGAACTTAACAACATAGAATTATATTGCATTAAAAACTAGCATTAGAAACTACTCAATATTAAAATAGGTAAATACTGGTGGGGGGGAATGAACAGAGATTAGGCTGTGGGACAACTTCAAGCAGCTGAAACAAATATTACTGGAGTCACTGAAAGGGAAGAATTGATAAAATATTGGAAGAAATAATGGCCAACATTTTTCCAATTTCAATGAAACAAAGGAAATAGTTATTAGCTAAGTCATCAGCTGATGCCTTTCTCTTGCTTATTCAACACTCTCCTCAATGCTTTCTGGATTTCCCACATCATGACCATACAGTGAGTCCACACCACTGGCTACATCTCACTTGCTTTACAGTGTTAGCCAGCAGGTACGCTTGTCTATAATCCTAACAACTGAGTTTCTTTCAAAGTGCATTATAACACCTCAGCAGCATCCATACCAAATTACCCTGCCCTCCAGGGACTCCTTGCAGTACCCCATGTTCTTGGTAAAAGGAAAAAAGAAAAATAAAATTTAGTTAATATACAAATTAAGCTCATGATTCCTGGCATTATCAATAATATGTAATAGGCCACTGAACTAACCCATCCTTCCTTTTAGTAGCTCTTCACAATAGGCTAGTAAGGGAAGGATTGGAGTTAGAATAAACTTCAAATGATCTGCTTAATTGTCCTCCTTTTGGTGACTTTGCTATATATGATAGATGATCTCTATTTAGGAGTGTTGAGAGGTCAAGTCTGAATAGACAGCATTTTATGGAGGGATGGAAGGACAATGGAGAGAGGATAAGGGTCAAGAACTTAATTTGCTAAAAGGAGGACCATACTTTTCTACATAACAATGGCTATCTCCTTCTTTCTTCCTAACAGAAACTTAGTTTTGATTAAGTAACCCTGATCTTTTTTTGCCGCAT
Organism: Tamias sibiricus; assembly: GCA_025594165.1. NCBI lineage: Eukaryota > Metazoa > Chordata > Mammalia > Rodentia > Sciuridae > Tamias > Tamias sibiricus. The sequence goes on from CM046660.1 coordinate 128,917,462, forward strand.
TCTCAGAAACCTGGATCCATGTATAGCCAGAAGGTGTTGTCTAGGTGGCTCCTGATGCTTTCATTCTCCTTAGCAGGTACCATTTCAGACAGGAACACTAGACAGAAGTTTGGCCAGAAACTTGAGGGGGAATTTATATGGGATGTGGGGAAGAGGATGCATTTCATTCTCACAAAAATGCAAAGCAGCGATGTTCCTCTTATTCTACTAGCATTGAGCATGAAATCCATGCCTGGAAGAGCAAAGCTAAGAGAATTTTGAGGAAATGGAGCCAAGATTTTCACTTATCTTGGTGAAATAATGCCCCGACTATGAACTTCATTTTTGTATACTAAGAGGCCTTAGTTCTTGGGGCCATTTGAAGAGGATTTTTCTGATACTTGCAGCATAAATTATATTGTGTATATGTACAAATATGTAATAAAAATCCCATCATTATGAACAACTATAAAGCAATAATAAAAATTTTGGAAAAAAAAAAAGAAATAATCCTATTTGATATAACTTTGCAGCCCATTTATTTCACAAAGAAAGGAAATAAACCCAGAATATAAATGACATAAGTAAGGTTGTAAAGCTAACTAACAGCAAAACCAGGACTAAACTAGCATTCTAGTGTATACTAAGCAATTGCATACTAAAAATCAAAGTTAGTGTTGAAAAAAACAAATTTAGATTTATTCATATATCTATGACTAATATGTGACTCATGCATGACTAATAATCATTTTTGCCCAAAGAAATTAATATCACCAAAATTTCCTGAGTCATTTGTTTTAACTTATTTTCTAAGGCTTCTTGAAAATTCATACAGTCTATAATGTGTCTCCATGGATGATATTCAAAATGTTCAGTAACTGAGATGATTGAAAAATATATATTATCCAATCAGAATGGACACTGGCTGTATTGCTAGGAACGGTTATGGAGACCCTTGTTAGCTAAGCCCTTGCCCATTCAACAGCTAGAATAAGGGAATGTCCTAGATTCCCAAGGAAGGGGTTGGGGCAACACCATTAAGGAGGAAAGTTGCTCAATACATATGTAAGACACATGTGTGCGTGCGCATGCACACACACACACACACACACACACACACACACACACACAAAACTAGTTTTCAGGCTACTGCATACTGGCTGCTGTCAGTGCTGTGCTCCATATAGCATTTTTCTTATTCCCTTCCCCATATAAACTACAAATTCTTTGAGAACAAAGATAATCTAACATTTTTCAGATTTGTTCTGTTACCAAAAATACTTAGTGCCTAAGGGTTCAATAATTAATGAATAATCTTTTCCCAAAATGCTAAGATATGCATGAAAAAATATCCCTTTCTTTAATTTCATTCATTCAGCCTACAAATTTTGAGTGAGTGCTGTAATGTCCCAGCCACAGAATGGGTGCTTGATCTAGGGAGAAAAGAGTGGTGCTGCCTCATGAAAGCCATAAGTTTTATCTTAAAAAATATGCAGATCTTGTCAACTTAATTTCCAAAAAAGAAAGATCTGGTATGTATGACAGCAAAGGCCCAGAAACACAAAGAAGGATCTTTGAAAATTTTGCACTTTGAGAAAAGAAGAGGACTCATAAATAGTTGTGTTTCTCTCTTCAAGGCCACTAAACTTCACATGAGGGAACTCTAATTTTTCATTGCTAAGAATCCTCCTTGTTCTTGCTTTCCCTTGGTTTCCGATCTTCACTGCTGTTTCTCCCAGGCTAGTTTGTACACCCATTCCCCAATCCCATGCTCATCCTCAGCCTGCCCAACCCACTTCTCATGGCACTACCACCTTCAAGTCATCTTATTTGACACTGGTAGTCACCCTTTTCTTGATATTACTTCTTCCTATATTTCTAACTATTTTACTGATCCTTTCATTGGCTCTTCTTCCCTTCCTATGCCCTGAAAAATGTTTTGTTGGATTTTTTAATATAAGTCCCTTTATGTTACTTATGCTTCCTCCCCTTCGGTGACCCACCCACTACTTTAGCAGCAATTAACTGAAATTGCAATTGGCTCCCAAACCTAGAGGCCCGTCCATAGCCTCTCAGTCTTTCTTCTCAGTTTTAGACCTTTACTGCCCTTTCACACTGGTGAGTTTACATACCCATTCACCAACTCTAAGCAAACATTCTGAGTGACCCACTTCTGATCATGCCACCACCACCTTCAAGTCATCCTATTTTGTTGCCTTGAATTATCTTATTCCCTCCTCTGTCACTTAACAATATAGCAAAGTAGAACGTAACTGAGATCTGGAGTAAAGGAGTCCTGTAATAACCAGGTGAATTTGAGTATGTACATCAAACCTAGGGACCCATTTACATCAATTAAGAGACATGTCCAAACTATAGGAATTAAATGAGAGCATGGTTATAAAATGCTAGATACATAGCAGATTTTTGTTTTCTTTAAACTCATTCATAAAATCAATTGCTATTTTTTTTCTTTTCTTTTTGTGTATGTATGTTTATGGTACTGGGGATTGAATAAAGGAGAGCTCTGCCACTGAGCTACATTCCATGCCTGTTTTTATTTTATTTTTTATTTTGAAACTGGTTCTCACTCAAAATTCTCCTCTAATTTGTGATCCTCTTGTCTCAGCCTCTCAAGTCACTGGGATTACAGGCTTGAGTCATGGCCCCCAGTCCTCCGTTGCTATTCTTAATTGCTGCCTATATCCTTAAAATCTTCATTAAGCAATTGTTTTTAAAATTTTCTTGTGAGATATTTCAGTTCCATGAACCTTCAGTTTTTGTTTGTACTCACCTAGTAACATTAGCCTGATTTTTAAATCATTCTATTTATCTCACAATCTGTAGATTTTTTGTTTTCCAGATTTGCTCTATCCATGTGGTAGCTATTTAAATTTAAGTTTGAGGCTACTCAAACTTAAATATAAACCAACTAACATTACATATTATTATAAACTAAATTATCCAGTTATCTGGCCACATTTCAGGTACTCCATTAACTACATTAGGCTAATGGCTACCAGAATACCGTGTGCTACTGTAAGTTAGAGAACATTGCCCACATCTAGATTTCTAGCTACTACTTTGATGGCAGAAATTGTATCTTTGCATTTTATTCACTTTTGTTTCCTTGGTGATTTATTGTACATGGTAGGCACTTTAAAAACTACATATTATGCAAATACATACATAGATAAATAACCAAGCATGATTTTTTTAATCTCTTATTACTATTGATTATGAATTGATAACTGTTTGCTTTGGGTTTAACCTTCTTCTAAAGAGAGTGATAGCATGGTCTCCTCAATTTCTTATCCATAGCCTCTCCAAGGCACATTCAACCTAACCAGACTGATTCTAGGATTTTTTTGAATAATGGGAAAAAAGGAGTAAATACAACATTAATATATTTAAAAGTTAATGGAGGACTTTAGAGGGCAGTGTTTAGAGCTTGCTCAAATATATGAGGGTAGTAAATTTAAGTACTGAAATGTTCTATGTTCCACCATTTTTGTGTAGAAGAAATAGAAGTAAAGACTCAAGATATTGGAATTATACTTTGTGTTTTTAAAAATATTGTTCTAGGATTGAAACTGTATGGATCATAATTTTATAAGCTTTATAATTAATTACAAACCATCATGTTATGACATTTTTTCTTGGTTTGCATAGACTTTTTACTATATGAACTTTATTTTACATAATATTACATACTTATGCTCACAGTGACATTTTAATAATCATAAAATAAATCTGGAATCATATTAGGTAAAAATGCATGACCTTTCACACCATGCTAGATCACAGACCAACCTAAGATATAACCTAAAGTCATATAAATATCCACGACATGCAATTGGTTAACATTGGCTTTCAGAATTTCCCGAAAAGGAATGAACTCCTCTCACAGCAGGTTGACACAGGTGCACTCTCTAAGAGGGGCATGAGGAATATAGCCCCTTGACTCCTTCTGACATTAATGGGCATCCCACAGCCAGATCTCTGTGCTCTGCCTTGAGAATTTACCCAACTGTAAAATTACATTCTACATAGTTTTATGTGGGAAGATGACGCATGTCACTCCTGGAAACCATCACATGTTCTCTATAAATTACATTGCTAAATAGCTTTTGCCATGAATAGTCAGTTTGGGCCTTAATTTTTTTTTTAATCTTCACCTCAGCTGCCTAAGAATGGCACAGAATGGTATTTTAACTATATAATCTGTAGGTCAAGCAAACAATGAATTACTATTGTCTTAAGATTTTGTTTTTATTAGTAAGAGAATTGACACATTATTCTACCTGATACAAAGTCAATCACAGCAAACACATTGACAGCTTCTAACTGAACAGATTTCTGGGTTGGATATTCTAAATGTTCTACATAGCAACTTAAATGTTTTACATGGCTAATTCCTACTTATCTGGCCTTTTAGGTTTAGGATGATGTTGTCAATGGTTATGTTTTTTTTTTAACAGAAATCAACATTCAATTAATGAAACATGGATCCAATAAAAGAACAAAATAGTTAAACACTGTGCTCAGACAGTTCAAGTTGCTATTGAATACCTCTCTGTTTTAATGAAGTCTACTCAGAGTAAAGTTCCAGTTTATTGTTACTTTTTAAAGTTTTGTTCTATAGTCATTGTGCCAGGAAAACTGAGTTCCTTCCACCAAGCTATTATTGTCAGTAACTGTTGTATGATTCAGTTAGCTTTTCTGATATACATTTCCACAGCTAAAAAATAATGTAGTATTAAATGCACCACAAGAGTTTAATGAGATAAAACATAAGAAAGAACTTAATGCCTGATCTGGTGACATAGGCATTCATTAAGTTTAATTCAGGGCATAGCCAATATATATGAAGAAAACCCATCAAGCTCATCTGACTCCTTCTCCAACTCACTACCTCTCTTGAACTTCACATTAGCACTTAATAAATGATTATAAGCTTTGGCTATTTTGTCATTTCTTTTTTCATTAATTTGGTTGTATATTCATTATTATTTCAGCATACAACAGATAAAATTTCAAAGGAAAACAGTAAACACAAAAGCCAAGATACAATATCTTATAAGGTTTCAGAAGAACTGTGAAGTTCATTTAACTGTTATGGTATCTCATGTCCACAATGAGGGAAATAAAGTGAGGACTGGCCAAAGGCCAGAACACTGAACTCAGGTAAATGCCAAGCCATATTGCTCCCCAAAGCAAGACCCACAAAAGCCTGAGTAGCTTGGATTTATTTTTAATGAGTCAAATTTTTATTTGTTTCATTGGAAGTAGTACTTGTTTCTGAATTTACTAGTTGTTATTTCCTTCAATCTTAATGGAAATGAAAAATCTGACTCCATCTCCTACAACACCATCTCACTACAACACTCAAACTCCTACAACATCTCCTACAACTCTAAAATAGGAATGGGAAGGGTCAAAGTATGATTATCTGTAAAGGATACCTATCAAGGAAACATCAAGCCCTATTGAAGTACTATTCTTTAGCACATAGAAGTTGCTCAATAAATATGTGATAAAAAATGATGAGGCAAAAAAAGTTACATTTTATCTTTCTTATCATATAGCACTCACTGAAATGCTAAATCCAAAAGAGGTGTTTCACAAACATGTGCTGAATTAGATATTGTTTTAATCAGGTTTCCATCACTGTGACCAAATTCCTGAATAAAACAACTTAAAGGAGGAAAGATTTATTTGGGTTCGTGGTTTCATCCCTTAATCAATGGGTTCCATTGTTTCTGGGCACCTGGTGCAATGGTACAGCACGTGGAGGGGCATAGCAGAGCAAAGCTACTTACCTCATGGTGGCCAGGAAGTAGAGAGAGCTAGTGGCCAAGGATAAGATATCTCTTTCCAGCATAACATTCCAACGACCTAATTCTTCCAACTGGGCCCCACCTCCTACAGATTCCATTACCTCCCAATAGTGCCATCAAATTAATCCATTGATGGAATCAGAGCCCTGATGATCAAGTCTTCTTCCTGAAGTCCCCACCACTAAACACTGCTGCATTGGGGACCAGTCTTCAAACACATGAGCCTTTGGGGGACATTTTATATCCAAACCATAACACATGTAAATTAGTTTCTTTGAGCAAATCTTATTCCTTGGGTTATTCTTGAACTCTGAGGCTGGATCTTTAAGTCAACTCCCTTAATTTAGGACTGAGATCTTAAATTCAAGACCTGTCCAGAGCTTTTGGGACAAAAGCTCCTGAGAAATCCCTATTAATTGACTTATAACAGTTTGCTCTCTTGAAAGTGAAGGCCAATTGCAGGCCATTTTGTTTCCCTCACAAACTTTCTGTCCTTGTCAAGCATCTAATAGAAACTTCCATTTACCTAATCTATACCCTGAGCCACAAGGGTTTGGTCAAACTTAATTCTAGGGGATATGCTGAGTTGAAATCTTGATGGTGAGTCAAACTCTTGAAATCTTGATGGTCATCTTGAATTAAAAACCCTCAGCAATTTGATTTCTCCTTTTCAGTCCAGGCTTACCACCAACAATGCACCATAAGTAACTTGTTATTTTTAAAAAGTCAGATTCATCTCTTGTGTCCCAGTATGCAAATCTCTTTTTTTACAACTTCTGTTATTCATGTCTCACAGTTTGATATAATCTCCTTTCTGCAATCTTCCATTTCAGGAAAACAAGTGCTCATCTTCCTATGATACACTCCCTTCTTTACCAGGTAGGCCTTTGTGCATCATCTTTTACTTCTACTGCCTATACCACTTCAGAACATTTGGTCCAGGGCAAAACATTATTGTGCAAAGCCTACTTTCCATTTATTTAAAGTTTTCTGAAGACAAAAAATATATCTGATACTTCCTTTGGTTTTTGCATAACTCCTGTAACACCTGTCAGCACATCTCACATTCTAAGGACACAATGGGTACTGAGAGTTTGAATAGACAAAACAGGATTGAATGGCAAGATTATTTAACTACGTGGATAGCTATGCTAAAAGTATGCATAGTAACTAAAAAGACTAAATTTAGGGAGAAAAATTCCCAATTTTGAAGAGGATTTTTTTAAATTATTTTTTATTCTAAGATGTTATAAATGACAGCAGAATGCATTACATTTCATATTACACATATAGAGCACTTTTTTTACAAATCTCTGGTTGTATGCAAAGTATATTCACACTTGAAGAGGATTTTATCTCAGTTATCATATTCATATATATATATATATATGTAATTGATTTTTTTATTACCATCTTTTTTTACCACCATAATGTAACTTCCACAGGCAGAAATTGTCACTTTTTCCCCACTGTTATTATATCCATAATGCTAAGAACAATGCCTACTTTACAGTTGGTGCTCAATATATATTTGTTGGATGAATTAATAAATGAATATTGAAAAATGTTGGAAAAAAAGGTTTTGCTTCACCTAGTATTCATTTTTTTTTATCAGAATAAAGTTATTCAAAGCACATCTCATCCAAACTCATTAGCCTTTCTGCCTCACAAGAACTCTCTGGATGCAAAATATAGAAGAAAATCCTAGGAAACAGAAAAGAACTTTTTTATTCTCAAAAAAAAAAAAAAATTAAGAGGAAAAAAGGAAAGCAGTCTTAAGATTGGTTTTCATTTTCCCAATGCTTTCAAAAGTCTTTTTTTAAATTAATTTCTTTTATTTTACAGAGCTCTATTCAACACAGTTTAGAAAAGTTAAGTTATGATCGCTGTAGGTCCCCTACAATGCCATTTTCAGTCATGCTGAGGACTAGTGTCACTCTAACAAGAAGCAGGTAGAAGATATAACACTTTTAACTGTAAAGAAAACTATAGGCAAAAGACTAGAAAGAAAATGTAGTAACATATCTTTGAGTGTCAAATCTCTTTAATGAGAAGTTTTGTTATTCAGATGATGTAAAGCAGTTCTCAGGCTCCTAGGTACCCATAGCACTGTATTAGAAACAGACCCAACTGGATGTATAAACAGAGAGGAAGATATTTATTTTAAACACTGTGTCATTATGAAGCCAACAAGATCCAAGACTGGCAGTAGTCAGTAAGCTAGAGACCCTGGAGAGGTGTGGTATAGCTACAGAGCCTGAGGATCAGGAATGTTGATGGCATAGATCCAGTCTGAAGGGTCACAGATTCAAGACCCAGGAAGTACCACCCAGTTCAAGTCCAAAGGCAGAAAAAAAAAAAAAATGTCCCATTTTGAAGGCAATCACAAAGGACAGATTTCCTTCCCTCTTTGTCATGAGAAGCTGAGCCTTTTTGTTCTACATTGAGTTCCAACAAATTACATCAGGCCCACTAGCACTACATAGCACAATTCTATTTACTGTCTACTGACTAAGGTGTTACTCTAATCCCAAAACACCTGAGTAAAAACAGAGTATTATTTGACCAAATATCTGGACATCCCACATTCCAGTCAACATTACACATAAAATGAACCACATAGACATCATTAACTTTCACTTTTTGAAAAAGTGACAGATAACATATAGATGCCAAATCACCACTCGATGAGTCATATATTTTTCTTTGATTCTACAGACCCCATTAACAGCACCAAGTATAATATTCAAAAATGAAACATTAGACTACTTACACATTTTTCATTACAGCAGCAAGCATTTCTCCTCTCATCCTCTCTCTCTCTTTTTTAATCTGACAAATTAGACTCCTTGCAGAATGGAGTGGTGAATTAAAAAAAAAAAAAAAAAAAAAAAAGAACAGATCAGAGTCTTATTCAGGGATTATGTTATTACTTCTAGTCACTTTAAAATTTTATCTGTTAATTTCATACCTACATCTTTATCAATACTTCTCTCCTATTATAGAGCACATTGAATCATAGGTATATATGTATTATTTGAGAGAATCTAGAAATATTAATTTGGGTTATTTTGAAAGCCCATCAGCTAAAACTGAAAAAAAAGCAAAAATGTTAATATACTTCATGTGTCAAAATATTTGTTATAATGAATTTTACTTTAATTTAAGCCATACTAGGTTTTCATTTTCTTCTTACAAGCTGACATGAATATTTGAAGAGTCATCAAAATTGATTTTCCTAAAAATAAATTCTGATTTATATATGCTTCACACTTAGTTGCATGCTAAGTTTCCTTTTCTTCAAAGAAACAGGATCTTTAAAACAGTGAAATTTAACTCAATATCATAATCACTTTCCACATTCTAAGCTTTTGAAGCTACTATCGTATTTTTAATTTGTTTTTCCTTCTTTCATTAGATATTTCATAAACTCTCTGTTACCATGCACTGCCATTTTCACACTCAAAGAAGTAGAATGTGGGGTTGGTGTTATACTAACCTTTCACACAGGACAGAAACATTAGAGAGGTCATCTCCTCCAATCTCTCATCTAATGCTTAAAACATCTCCAAATATCTCTAAAACATAAATTAGTGGACACATTCACATTGATGACATGCTCATCCCCATAGAGAAGAGTGGTACACTTTACCACTGAATAACTCTGTTTACTAGAAAATTCTTTCTTATGTGACTGAAAAATTCTTACATTCTCTAAGGTTTTGTTTATTATTTTGTTATTGCTCACATTTCTTTTCTTTATCCTTTCTCTTTCAAGGAAATAGCTCTATAGTTATATGGATTTGAGGAAAGGATATGGCAAAGTAAATTTTAGAACCCTTTATGGCTCTTTTTTCAGAAGTCTAAAGCTTTTTATATTTAAGTTAAGGTCTTGGAGAACATGAAGGGGAAAAGAATTTCTCCACACTAAACAATATTTTCCAGAATATGGAGAGAATAAGAGAAAAAAGACAACACTATGGCCCCAACATCAGATGTGTCCTCTCTCTACTTTACACACAGGCCAATTTGTAAGGCAGTCACTTCCAAGCAGAGATAGGCAGATAAGCCGAGTCAGCTTCACTCTATGTTTCTTTACCCAAAGGTGATGAAGAAGAAACAAATGTAGGTATGCTGAAAGAGTACCTGTACATAATGACTTTCCCATCAGTGGGTTGTGGGACTGATGACTGAAAACTGGGCAGCTCCCACCCTCAATCCAAGGGTGAGACTCAGGGATTGAGTAATAACTTGGAAAGGGAGAGGCGTCCTTAGTTGGACTAAATTATTTCCACCAATCCCATAGGTCAGAGATTAAATGGCAGAAACCACATTACTACAGATGATAAAGAAAGTATATTTTTTGCACACCTGAGTTGTGAGTTGAGTTTCATAACAACTATGAACTTTGGCAAACACACTGATGATAGATTGATAATCATCATCAAGGTGAGATTTATGAGTAGATATACCCAAACATCGCTCTTGTTCTGGTCTTTATGTTTCCTTTAAGGCAGCCAGTTAGCTTTTCTTGGGAAGTCGCTTCACATTGATAATCAAAACCATTGAGAAATAAACTCACAGTTCTTTCATTCTTATCATCATTTAAAAATAGCTTCTCAGCTAGATTTGTACCATTATTTGGGGCTGATACACAGTAAATTATTTATTTTTCTCTCTTTCTCTGCCTCTGTTTTTTCTTTGGGCCTCACGTACAAATGTTGTGATGTTCCTACACTGAGATTCCTGGCATGTTGTCATCACTTCTCAGCATTGCTCTTTTGGTTTAGTTTATTGTATTAATTTTCCTTTATCCCTGGATTCCTACTCTCCTGCTTTTATATAGGTACTCCCTCAAATTTATTGGATATAAAAATTTTAATAGGTATGTATCCTGAGCACATACAGTTGTTTGTGAATAGGTATATCTGAGGTTATTTAATGTCCATATATTTACCAAATGAGGTATTATGAAAATTTGTGAGTGTATTACATTATACTTCTATATTTTAAGGATTCCTTGATTTGGTGTGAAGTATATTTGCTATCCCACTCTATGGCATCTGAAAATCTGGCAAAACAATATCATGATGTACCAAAACATCTTCTCAAAAGTTATTGTCAACCCATTCATCCACATTATTTGAATTTGAGCATCTTATTACTTACAAATCCACCTACATATACCATCACTCACTCCATCTGGTACATGATGCTCTTTGCTTCTAGGTATTTGTGAGATGGTCAGTTTAGTCTATGTGGGGATGTTAGAACATGCATGAAATGGACCAGTTTATAGGAAAAGATTTACCTTCCCAAGAGATTACCTCAGGTATCACACAAACAAGGAAACCCATTAATGTGAGCATGTTAAATATTTTTTTCTGATTTAACACATGGCCTGCATGAGATGGGATCCACAGTACAACACATATGCAGAAACAAAAGGAACTTCCCTGGGTTTCCCTGGATTTCCCTGGATTTCCTTGTCTGTCCCAGGAAACTGCCTGCTAAGGTGACTTGATAATACTAGTGTAACTGGTGCTTTCTCTTCTTTCTTCTAGGAATCTACATTTTTAAAAAAAAAAAATATTTATTTGTTTGTTTTAGTTTTACACAATACCTTTATTCCTACATGGTGCTGAGGATCTAACCCAGGCTGTAAACGTGCTAGGCAAGCACTCTACCGCTAAGCCACAACCCCAACCACTAGGAATCTACATTTAATCAATTCCATTCCTTTACTTTTTCTTGCACTATAATTGGTCACAAGAGAAGTTACTGAACTCAAGGTTTTCCTGATTAACCTGACCACAAGTTATATGCTCACATGTACACAAACACACACACCAACACTAACAGGACATCTTTAGTGAGATCTTTGCACTTCTGCTCATCAAATTTTCCAGCATTATTCTATGGACTACACAAGTATTTCCACATCTATCCAAAGGCACAAATCCTACTTAATACTAGGGGAAAGAAGAGGGATGTTTCTTTTGTTGTTGTTGTTGCTGTTGAAGGGAAGAGTAAAAGGAGCAGGATTTATTTAAGCAATAAGAGATAAAACTCCCACCATGCAGGAGGGGGCCTGATAGAAGAAAACCTCATTTTGGAAGAGAGAGATTTCAATGACATTTTGGAACCCCACATCCCCATGGAGAGTTATGGAAACTGCTAACTATGTCTTACTCTCAAGAGAAAAGAGACTCGTTATGCTGCCCCACATCATCTATATCCTGATTTTGATGGAAAAATATTGCTTATAAAAGTAATATCAGCTTAATGGAAGGCGATGGGTACAAAGACGCTTACATGGACTATGTAAGATGTTTGCATAAATGGGTTTCTTTGCTTTTCAATACATGAAGTAATCTTTTAAGAACATCAGAAAAATTTGCTCCTGCAGTTAAAAATGCTTATACCCTATAAGCTCCATTTTCAACCCTTAGAGTATTTTCTAGAAACTGGTCCATTTCTCATATGTTCTAATATTCCCACATACACAGAACTGATGGTCTCACAAATGTCTAGAAGCCAATAGCACCATATAGAAGATGGACTGGATGATGGCACATTGAGGTGTCCTGACTATGTATTGCTGATTTTAACTGAGACAAAAGTATTTTATACTGCCAGTGATTTCAAAGAGCATTTCTCTAAAAGTTAGCACATTCCCTGAAGTATGTTTTAGGCTCCTTTGGGATACCCCATCTCAAAATTACTAAAGTGATTATTAATAAAATCAGACCTTGAATGAGGAAATATCACTGCAGTTTTTCTGTTGCTAGTGTTTATACCTGAGATTTCATTGTTGACCTTTAACCTGGATGAAGCCCTTTGAACTTGACCTATAGGCCCAGGATCTTGCATATGGCCACTGTCCCAGTTCATGCTCTGCTCTTCCCTTGGGCTTCCTGGCTGCATGCCCCAACTTTGCCCGGTCTTTGCCCTGCAGGTTTTTTGGTATTCCTAGCCTGATTCTGGAAAGAGTCCAGGATTTCCTCGTTCTCTGGAATACTTTACCTATGACATACTGACATACTCTTTTTTCTCCATCTGCTATAGTCTTTTTCACAATTCCATGAAATAATTCCATTGTTTTCTTCCTATTTCATTTCTGAGAATGAAAACATCATTTATTTACTCAATCAAGCAAATAGTTATTGAGCAAATTGAATAGCTACAGCATTGTCAGTCACATGTGTGGAATATGCCTTAACAGAACATATGGATTTTTTCCAAATTAGCTATTTATAAACTAAAAATTGAATTTATGCTCCTTTAAAAATAGTTTTACATGCACAATTCTAAGAGTAAAAGAAAAAAAATTAGTAAGTAACTTCTTTTATCCCTTTTCCACAGTTTTATTCTCCAGTAATAAGAGTTAATAACATTAAGAAATGTATATAGACCTAAGCTTTCAGCGAGACAGTGTTTATTTATATGACATGCTTTTTGTATGTGTATTTTGGTTTTAATTGACACTTATTCATTGTATATATTTTGGTGTATAGTGTGTCATTTCAAAATAAGGTATAATAACCAGTTCAGAGAAACCAGCATACCTATCATGTCAGACCTCTTTGTCATGGGCACATTGACAAAATTCTCTCTACTAACTATTTTGAATTTTGCAATTATTATTGTCAAATATAGTTGTTCCACTATTCTACAGAACATTAGATGTTATTTCTCCTGTCTAATTGCATCTGTACCCATTAACTGTCTTCTCTATATCCCTCCCTCCTCCACACCCTTTGTAGGCTGTAATAAGCACTTCTCTATTCTCTACTTCTTTGAAATCAACTTTTAGCTTCCATATATGAAAACCTGTGATATTTTTATTTTTGTGCCTAACATTATTTCACTTAACATTGTGTACTATAATTCCATCCATGCTGCTGCAAACAACAAAATTTTATTCTTTCTTATGGAAGAATAAAAATAATAGTCCACTGGGTATACAAACTACATTTCCTTTATCCACACATCCATCAGTGGATACCCAAGTTGACTTGGTATCTTTACTATTGTGAATAGCATTACAATAAAACGTGCAAGTGCAGATATCTCTTTGACATAGTGATTTCCATTCCTTTGGCTATATATCTAGTAGTAAGATTAATGAATCATATGGCAGTTCCTTTTCTAGGTTTTTGGGAAACTTCTATGCATGTACCAATTTACATTCTCCACCAAGAGTGTAGGAGAAATCAGTGTTTGCTTTCTACTTCATTTTGTTTGTTTGTTTTGTCTTTTTGATAATAATCATGAACACTGGGGTAATATGATATTTGGTCATGGTTTTTAAATTTCATTTTCTGATGATTAGTGATATGGAGCATTTTTTCATATTGTTGGTCAATTATATATCCTTCAAAAAATGTCTTTTTAGGTCATTCACTGATTTTTATTTGGACATTTGGTATTTTGTTGTTGACTTGTTTGAGCTCTTTGTATATTCTGGAAATTAATTCCTTGTAGAATGACTAGTTTGCAAATATGTCATACCATTTTGTGTCTTTTCACTTTGCTGTTTCTTCTGCTGTGCAGGAGCTTTTCAATTTGACATAATTCCATTTGCCTGTCTTCCTTTTGTTGTCTGTATTTTTAGGATCATACAAAAACACTTGCCTAGATCAATGTCCTAAAACATTTCCCCTATATTTTCTTCTGGCAGTTTTATAGTTTTTGATGTTATACTTAATTGTGATTCATTCTGAGTTGTTTTTGTATATGGTAAGAGATTGGTGTCTGCTTTCTTTCAGAATATGGATATCAATATTCCCAGCATCATTTACTGAAGAGACATTTTTTCTTCAATGCACATTCTTGCTATATCAGTTATAACCAATCACTTTTCTGTAAACATATGGAATTTTTCTAGTTTCTCCATTTTGTTCTTTTGGTCCATGCATGTGATTTTAGGCCCATACTATGTTGTTTTGGTTACAATCATTTTGTACTATTTTGAAGTCAGGTAGCATAATGCCTCCTGTTTTATTCTTTTGTTCCAGGATTGCTTTGGTTACTTGGGGTCTTTTGTAGTTTTATACAAATTTTAGGAGTGTTTTTTTTTCCGTTGGTATTCTGATAGAAATTATATTGAATTTATAGATTGTGGAGAATGGGTATTTTTACAACCTTAACTCTTCTAATCTATGAACTGTATAAACATGGGATGTTTTCTTTTTTGTGACTTCCTTAATTTCTTACATCAGTGTTTTTTAGTTTATATTGTAGGCATTATGAACTTATTTAGTTAAATTTCTTCCTAAATATTTTGTTTTCAATCCCCAAAAACCAAAGGTAGAAGGATCTCTTTGATATGAAGATACTAACTTATAAAGGCAAGAGAGAGGGGATGAGAGGAATGAAAGAGCTTTAAATAGAACAAAGAGGGGGGAGGGAGGGGAGGGAGCAAGGGGATAGGAATAATGGCAGACTGAGTTATCCATGATTACCCTAAATACATGTATGAAGACACAATTGTTATAAAAATACTTTACATAAAACTAGCAACTTGAAAAATTGTGCTCTTTATATGTAATATGAAATGAAATGTACTCTGCAAACATGAATAACAAATTAGAATAATAAATTTTTTTAAAAAAATTGTTTTATTTCTGTAATGTAGCTATTATGAGTGAGATTACCAATTTTGTTATTGGTGTATAAAAATTACTAAAAACTATGTTGATTTTGTGTCCAGTAAACTTATTGAATACACTTATCAGTTCTTTGATGGCATCTTTAAGTTTATTTATACATAAAATTATACTGTACTCTTGTTACTCAGCTAATTTTTTTCTGTTCTGTACACCCTTTTTTGCTTTCTTCTTTTGTTCATCTTTGTGTGTGGTGATTGTCTGTATTGATAGTGATCGCTTCTGTTTCTCTTTTGAATATCCAATCTATTATTGAGTTTTGGTTGGGATTTTGCATGTTTTTGTGATGGTGGTTATCATCCTTTCCCTTCTACTACAGGACTCCCTGAAGAATTTCTTCTATGAGTGCTCTGGTGGCAATGAATTTCCTCAGGTTTTGCTTGTCTTGTGAAGTATTTATTTCTCATTAACTTCTTAAGATTAGTTTTGTAGGTATAGAATTCTTGGTTGAAGTTTTTCTTTTCTTTCAGATTTTGAATATATCATCTGTTTTACTCCTGGACTATAAAGTTTCTGTTTAGAAATCTGTTTTTAGTCTAATGGGGATTCCTTTATAAGTGACTTGGTGCTTTTCTTTTGCTGATCTTAAAAATCTTCTTCTCTTATACT
Source organism: Tamias sibiricus (assembly GCA_025594165.1). NCBI lineage: Eukaryota > Metazoa > Chordata > Mammalia > Rodentia > Sciuridae > Tamias > Tamias sibiricus. The sequence continues at coordinate 128,933,561 of CM046660.1, forward strand.
TTTAACAGTTTGACTATAATATGCCTCACGAAGGATTTTTTTGTTTGTTTGTTTTTTGGTCAAATCTATTAGGGATACTACAAACTTCCAAGAACTGAAAACTCATATCTTTCCCAAGGTTTGTAGAGTTTTCAAAGATCATTTCAATGAATAAGGTTTTTATACCTTTTGTCTTTACTACTACATCTAGAACCTAAATCTCATGTAAATGTTTGCTTACTTAATGGTGCTCAATAAGTCTTGAATTCTTTCATTTTTTGTTGCCGCTGGAAAAGGATTTGCAGCCCGGAATGGTGGCACCACGGGAAGGAGCCCGGAGACAGGATGGAAATGAAAAAATTATTTTATCTTTCTCTTTCTGTCTCTTGTAATTTCTAACACCACATACACACTCTCACAAGAAACCAAGGCATGTACTCTTACAAGAAACTACAAATATACACACACACACACACACACACACACACACATACACACATGATAGCGTTAACCCCATCGTTCTCTCTCAGGTCTCATCTCACGCGCCCGAGAAGGAATGGCACTGGCTCGATCTGCTGAGTCACGGCTCAAGTCTCTCGAGATCCTGGGCCAAGTCCCTTGAGACTACGGAAGGCGGCAATGCCCAAACATGTCCATGGCCCATAGTCAACCGCAATCTTAGCCATCTCCCCAAATAGGGCTCCTGCAATTTTTAATTTTTTTCTCTTTACTTTTTTTTAAAAAATCTGATTGTCTTATTTCATAATACATCTCTCCAACCTCAGAAATTATTCTCCTGCCTTTTCGATTCTTTTGTTGAGATTGTGTTTTTTCCTCCGAGATTTTTGATCAGTATACTTTCATTTTCTCTTTTCTGAATGTCTCATTCATATTATGAATTTATCTTCCTAATTCATAAAGTTGTCTGTGTTCTCTTGGATCTCATTAAGTTTCCTTAAAAGCATGCTTTCAAGTTCCCTGTCAGTCAATTTATCAATTTCCTATTATTTGGGATCTATCACTAGAAAGTAATTGAGTTCCTTTGGAGGTATCATGTTAGCTTGGATTTCCATGCTTCTTGTGTTCCTATGTTGTTTTTATTTCTGCATTTGCCTCTACCAATTCTAAAAGGATAGTTTCATAGTCAGACTTTCTGCTGGTGATTTGCCCTAGGATGTTGGTAAGATATGCTACACTGTCCTTGGTTCCAGTGGAAACCTTAGTGTAGTTTTTTGTGCAATGTTCTCAGCTATAATCAATGTGGGCTATGTTTGTGGTGTCCCAGTGACCAGGTTTTAGGGGCTATAGGATTGCAACCCTAGGTAGGAGGTAGCTCCATTTGGTGAGGAAGTTTTGCTTGCAGCTCTTGTCACAGTGTACCATAGGGTATGGAGCACTTATCAGTTACCATGAGTTGTATGAGGGCAGGTTCAACCTGGTGGGGCCAGATGGGTGTGACACAGCATACCTGGTAGTGGGTTAGAGTGCCTGCCCTGCATAAGAGCTACAGGGGGGCAGTGCTTAGGAAGATCAGCCCAGATGCTTCTTAGGGCCAAGCAATGGTGAGTGGGGCCTTAAACGTGCTTCCAGAGCCTCAGTGTGTTGAACTTCTGTGCAATTCTTTACAAACCACAGTTCAGTATTCATGAAGTGACATAACTCATACACAACAACAAAAAATGATATCATTTCATTTTCATTAAAAGTATCTCCTTTCTCCTCACTTGATTCCAAACCCAATCTATAGTACCAGAGCTGTTCTTCCCACTAGACAGAAGATCAGCAGACAGTTGAATGGAAAAGATTCTAATGTTCAATTCTTTCAGCCATTTGAAAAAAGATAAGAACACTGGTGTCCATTTACTTCATAGATGCTTATACATGTGATTTCACTCATATAGAGTGATATTAAATTGAATAAATACCAACCAGAGAAAGCCACAAAAGTATGTATGGACTGGATGAAATTTATGTGTGACAATAGTAATCACTCTCCCCATGAAGTAGCACAGGTCAGATCTATGTACCAACAACTTCTTAAGTCTTCTAAATATATTCCTGCTTTATTGAGGTATGAATGAAAAAATAGAAGTTTTATATATTTAAAGTATACTATGTGATGCTTTGATAAAAGTGTATGCAGTGAAAAAACCCCATAACCAACATACTTAGCATATCATCACCCAATAAAGTGATTTTTTTTTTATTGGTGAGAACCCTTAAAGTTTAATCTCTTGGTACATTTTAAGTATACAATACTTTATTAATAGCTATAGTTATCGTGCTGTACATTAGATCTCTAGATCTAATGTAGTCATCTTATAAATGAAAGTTTATAAGAAGTGATCAGCATCTTTCCTTGTCCCCCACCCTCCAGCCCCTAGAAACCACCATTCTACTCTGTTTCTCAAATTTTGGCTTTTTTATTCCAACTATAAGTGACATTTTTCTTTCTTTGATTAGCTTTTACTTAGCATAATATCCTCTAAGTTTCATTCACATTATTCCAAATGGAAGGATTTTCCTTTTTAAGAGCCTAATAATATTCTATTGACTATCTTACATATTAATAATGTTTACACATAGTATTTATTAATAATTCTTATATTTTATTATTGAGATATAATCACGAATTCTTCACCCATTCATCCACTATGGACACAGATGTTGTTTGTGTATGTTGGCTATCGTGAATAATGTTGAAATAAACGCAGGAGCAAGCTATCTCATCAATATACTGATTTCATTTTCTTTGGCTCATATGGTGGCTGTATTTTTTACATTTTTTGCCAACATCTTTTATTTTAGCACAACATTGGCTTTTGTTCAAGTGGATTACTTGATAGGAACAAGTTCATTGCCAATACATGACTGACTCAGATTAAATTTGTCTGTACCTTTTCACACTAACAAGGCTTATTAGAATATTAGATTTCTTTTTTCTTATTTTCCTAGCACACTACTTTGAACTCTATGTGGATATCCCTATGAGTAATGTGTGTTGAAATATGTCTATATTTATTTGCTTAATAAATATCTATTTACTACTAACCATGTATCAGGCACTGTCCCAGGTGCTAGAGAAAGCTCAGTCAACAAGAGAGATAAATATTTTAGCATTTCATAGAGCTCACATTTTACTAGGGAGAAGATTAAAAATATAAATACACTGAAGTACAACGAAGGAGGAAAAGGCAGACAAGGGGTAAAAATTCACAATTGTAAATAACATGATCCAAAAAGACCTCATAAAAGTGCTCATATTTGAGCAGTAAGAGACAAGGAAGTGAGTCATACTAGAGTCTGGGGAAAGAATGATTCAAGCAAGGGAAAGAGGTGATGGAAAGGCCACAGATTGGAATGTGTCTGGTTTGTTGCAAGAACTGCAAGGAGACCAACATGGTCAGGGTTGTGAGGGAGCTGGCTGTGCAGGGACCTCTAGACTCTTGTAAGAACTTTAGACTCACCTCTGAAGGAGGTAAGATGGCTCTGAGAACTTTTGAGCAGAAAAGATTTTACATTTTAAGTGATCATTCTGCTCACAATATTGAACATAGATTCGGGGGTTGGAAATTATTTCCAAAAGTCCTTTCTAACAATATAATTCTGTAATCTGTACCTTTTTTTTTTGGACCAAGGATTGAACCCAGGATGCTTAACCACTGAACCACATCCCCCACCCTATTTTATACTTTTAATTTTGAGGTATAATCTGTACTTTCAAGTGATATCTCAAGCATCTCTACCCAGTACAACATGAAATGTACATAGAACAGTGATATTTTCAGCAACCTAGGTATAACCAGACAGGGTACAAAGAGTTCCTATGAGATTGAACCTCACTTGGAACCATCCAGGTTCATGATTGTTTTGCAGAAAGAATTGCAGGACAAGCAAATCAATAAACAAGGCATAGATGATGATGTATTTAAGAACAGAAAATAAATTCACATTCAGATAGAATGTGGGAAGCCCTCATCTCAGAGAATACAAGTGACATTCCCAGGTTTGAGCTCTGTGACTATACATATGATTGGGGGAAGGAGGGCATGTGTAGTATCCTAAGCAGGTGAACCATTATTATATTTTGCTAATTCAAACTTTCTTGGAGATCAAGTCTCACAGTGATCCCACTGTTATGACACCAAGTCCCATAGGGACCACCATTCACTTTGACCAAAATGTTCCTTTTTACTCAAACAATCTAGCCACTAATCACTTATGGGTGCAGTGTATAAGGTCCCAAGGTGAGTTACATTTTTATTAAAAATATGTCTGATCTTTTTTGAGCATACATTGAATGTTCTGTTTATCTTTAACTAAAACAGCATGCTCAACATAATCTGTCATGATTTCAGGGGTCTCTCCTTTTACTAAGGGTCCCTCCCCATGAGTCCATTTTAGTTTATCTGTCTCACACATAACCATAATGGATGACAACTTGCCAAATACAAGTAATTATAAACATTAAAATGTATTTTAATTTATTTAACTAATTAATTTAACTAATACACATTTAATTAATATGTACAACAATATGTACTTATTAGTGACCTAATTTTTACCTCTTCTCTGTTTTATTTGTTGGTTTGATTTTAAAGTTTTCTACAAAAGTACCTTGGTTTCATACATTGAAACATGACACCTAGAAAAATCAGTTTAGTTTAAATTGAATTGGCTGCTATTTCAAGACTTGTAGGATCATGTCAGATGTACCAATAAGTCATTATTTCCAGGAGTGACACTTATGGTGTTATGGCACATCCAATCCTTTTGGTTACAAAAAGGGGATAGTACAAACGGAAAAGGTAAACAGAGGCCTTGCAGTCAGCAGTAACTCAAAGTGAAAAATAAACAAAATATGTGAGAAAGGGAAAACACACCTCTTATCTGTTTTCTAGTTCTTAGAAGATTCATGACTTGATATGCTTTTCAATAATACAAAATAACAGAAATAATACAAAATAACACATAAATATTAGGATTCTCTGGTGGAAAAAGTTATGAATGGTTAACATGTTACCATATGAATGCAAAGTACTTTCATGTGAGAAAGTTGTTGATTGAGACAGAAATTGTATGTATCAGAGAACTTGCTGGACTTAAAATATTACCTGATGAGTGAATAAATAAATACTATTTTGGTGTTTATCTCTTCTCTTAGGCAATAACAAGTTCTTCAAACTGAACACTGAACATGTCCTTCAGTTGACTAATTTTCACACTAGATGGCAAATGTGTGGGAGAACCAAAAAAAAAAAAAAAAAAAAAAAAAAAAAAGTAAGATGCCTTTTGATTAGATTAGTGAGTGGAGGAGTCTGATTCATCCATAAAATGATAGGAGCTATATTGGTTCTAATGAGGCATCTAAGATTGCATTTCCAGTTGCTTGATTTTAGATGATACTTTTGGAGCTTCCATCTAGAAAAATAAATAAAATTCCTTAGCTGAAATTATCTTCTTTCTGACCTAAAACTTGAAATCAAGAAAATTCTTGAACTAGTATATTCCTGAACTAGGTACTGATTGGGATGTGGGGGGAAGAAGTTTTTGAAAGTGAAAGGTCACAAATAATATATGCCAGGCCCAGGGGAATGGGGAGGGCTAGGGAGACATTGTGTGAGATTACAGGGTTTGGGAACAATGAAACATGCTATTCCATATGTGGTCATTTGTGAGATCCACTGATGCACATTATCCAGGGCCAATTCATTTTTCTTCCTCACACCTTTATATATGTTCTTGGCTCAGTGTGACCTGTTGAAGGTTTCCTAATACATAATGGTATTACTGTACCTTCTGATCTAATATGCTCTTTTACTTCTTTTCCTTTGCCCTTGAGATAATATCCAGCCAAATCATTTTTGTTGTAGTTACTGAGAATTTTCAACAGGATATGAATTTGAGAATATTTTAAATTTATAATGTGAAAGATATTATAATTTCCAAAGTTTCATCTCATTCCTGATATCATTATTTTGGCAGTGTTAATAAAATGGCAACTGGGACAACATAGGAATGCTACTTGAGGGTGTGATATCTTTCCTTTGTACTATTGACTCTTCAGTACTTTATGCGAGTTATTCAAATATTGTACATCTTACCTCCAAAGATGATTGATATTGATGATACAGAAGTAAAACTCAGTTAAATTTAACATTAATTAAGACTTATTACAGCTGCATTTTTTGTAATAGTTCATACTACAGTGGCTAGTTTGGCATTTGTCAAGACATTTGAGTTCTGACAGGGTGAATACATGGTATGATGAGTTTTCTCAATTAAGTGAGGAATGTTAGACAGCTATAAAATCCTTGTGTGAAATGGAACGTCTTATTTTACTTTAGCGTGTAATATTTCTTATTTTGGTCCTAATGGATATCATATAGAGATTAAGTCTAAATGTTACCAAATGTTAAAACAAAATGTGAAAAAAATCTGGACATGTTGAAACATCTGGGTTATTTTAGCTTTCACTTGTCTTTTTTTTTTAAAGAAAGGAAGCTATTTTTTAATATTTATTTATTTACTTTAGTTGTACACAATGCAATGCATTTATGTTTACATGGTGCTGAGGATCGAACCCGGGCCGCGCACGTGCGAGGCGAGCGCTCTGCTGCTGAGCCACAGCCCCAGCCCAGCTTTCACTTTTCCTATAAATTTTGGCTATAATAAACAATGATAATATAAATTGTAATGATTTTGTTCTAAATATTTGGATATTTCAGATAATTTACTAAGTGTGTCAAGTTGTGTCATGCTGATCTAATTGACCAGTGACTCTAGACAGGGAAATTGAAAGCCTTGTGTGATTCATTTGTGGTAGATGTGGTCAAGGGAAGGAATTAGGAAAAGAAGGAGAAACTTCAAGAGGAAACAGGCTGTTAAAGCATTCCCTTCCCTGCAGTGCAGCAAAACAAATAAACTAACCAAACTCAGGAATGAACACTCACTCACTTAAAAAAAAGAAAAAAAACTTACAAATTTCTGAACCTCATTGAAACTCCTTCTCTCCCATAAATGTTGATAATGATGCCCAATTCACTTCATTGTTGTGAGAATTAACTGAGATAATATAAAGCATTTAGCTTAGAGTTTGAAAGGGTTTAACAAATGTTATTGTCTGTTTACTCTCTCTATTCTAATGAAACGAAGTCCAATTTTTATCAAAGCTTTGACTCCTGTTAAATATCAACTTTCTTTTAATGATTAAATCTCAGCTGATCTTTTATGTCATGTGTTTTTGTTAACTGAATAGTGATTCAAGATGTCTGCATACCATTAAAGTTGATACTACAATTGAATGTAGGTCCTGTCCACCTTAGGAATGATTTTTTTCCCAAAAGCCACATTGCTAATTCAACTATGAAGAATTCAGAATACATATTTCCATAGAAACAATGCTTACATAATCTATCATTTACCTGATGCATTATATAAAGAGTAGTGAAGAACTTGACAACTTTCAATGATAGTCTATGAAAAATGCATTCAAAATTCCAAGTTGAGATTTTGGTAATATATGCCTATCCCAGGCAGTGAAAATAGAACTTTTCTTAGCATGAAGCTACTGTGTGATACTCTGTAGGTTTATGTAGTAAATTTTGGTCAAGACGAGTCATTGGTCATTACAGTTCCAAAAGCTTAACACCAATAGTAATAGTAATAACCTAATCAATAAATGGACAAATGACCTAAATATATACTTCTCAAAAGAAGAAATACAAATGACCAACAATTATATGAAAAAAAAAAAATGTCCACATCTGCAGCCATCAGGGAAATACAAATCAAAACTACACTGAGATTTCATCTCACTACAGTTAGAATGGCAATCATAAAGAATATGGGTAGTAATAAATGCTGGCAAGGATGCATTGGAAGGGGTGATTCTTACACATTTTTGGTAGGAATGTGCAATAGTACAGCCACTATGGAAATCAGTATGGAAGTTCCTCAAAAGGAACCAGCATACCAGTTATACAACTCCTCAGTATTTATATGACAGAATGAAAGTCGGCATACTATAGGGATACATGTATACCTATGTTCATAGCAACACAATTAAAAATAGCCAAGTTATGGAATCAACTTAGGTATCTTTGAGCAGACGAGTGGATAAAGATAATGTGGCATACCACTTCAATGTTTATAGCAGCACAATTCACAATAGCTAGGTTGTGGAACCAACCTAGATGTCCCTCAGTAGATGAGTGGATAAAGAAAGTGTGGTATATATACAAAATGGAATTTTTACTCAGCAGTAAAAGAGAATAAAATAATGGCATTTGCAGGTAAATGGATGAAGTTGGAGAATATAATGCTAAGTGAAATTAGTCAATCTCAAAAATCCAAATACCGAATGTTTTCTCTGATATAAGGAGGCTAGTTCACAGTGTTGTTGGATGGGGGTACATAGGAGGATTAGAGGAACACTAGAATGGTCAAAGGGAAGGGAGGGGAAAGGGAGGGAGCAAGGGTGGAGGGAGGGGAAAAAAGAAAAAAAAAAAGGTGGTTGAATGAGGTGGATATCATTATCCTAAATGCATGGTTGAAGACCTGAATGGTACGAATATACTTTGTGTACAAACAGTTGTATGTAAAAAGATGCTATATATGTGCACTATGAATTGTAGTACATACTAGTATTATAAATTTTTAAAAAAATCAAACATACACACAAAAAAAGAAAATGTGGCATACATACATAATTCTGTTTTATTCAGCCATAAAGAAAAATGAAATCATGTCATTTTCAGGAAAGTGGATAAAAGTGGAGAGCATCATGTTAAGCAAAATAAACCAGACTCAGAAAATCAGGAGTCATATGTTCTCTCTCATATATGAAAGTTAGAGAAAAAAGGGGGGAAAATAGGGGTGTCACTTATAAAAATGGAAAGGAGACCAGTGGAGAAAGGGTACAACGAGGAGGGGAAAGAAAGAGGAAGTGATGGGGAATGAAATTGATCAAATCTTCTTATGTGCATTTGTGAATATGCCACAGTGAGTCCCACCATTTTATATAATTATTGATCACCAATAGAAAAAAAATTAAAACTCCCTGCCACTTCTTTTGTTGTTTTCTTTTTCTCAGTAATCATTAGTGTATCTTTCTTATTTTCAGTCTCATTCCTTTGTTCTTCCTGTACACACACACACACACACACACACACACACACACACAGTGTTCTCTTTCCTTAACCAACTATCTTCTCTCCATTGCTACCATTCCTGACCACACCATTTTTAAAAAAAAATTTTAATACCTCTTCTTACCATATCTGCTGTTTGATTCATTTTCTTTTTTATTATTTGTATATTGTTAGTGTGTTATAATTATGCAGAATAGTGGGACTCATTGTGACATATTCACATATACACATAATTCACTCCATTTTATTCTTCAGTGTTACCCTTTTCTTTCCCCTCCTCCTTCCCCATGACCTTCTTTCTCTACTCTGCCTATCTCCCTTCTATTTATTTTTTAATTGGTGCATTATAATTATACATAAAATGGTATTCATTGTGGTATATTCATGCATGCACATAGTATAGTTTAATTAATTTCATTTCCAAGTACCTCCCCCTTCCTTTCCTTCCTCACTATTCATCAATCCCCTTTCTCTGCTGTGAAAGCTAGAGAGAACAAGGGAGAAAATGGGTTGGGGGGTTTCCTGACCACTCTTCTCCCTGACAACTGCGAAACTTAATGCACATTCATGACCTTATATTTATGCTCTGCATTTCTAAAATAAGCACATAACCTTGCTGGTTTTGAGGAGAGAAGGAGGGGGTAATCAGAGTTTATAGCAAGGAAACTCATGGAAACTTATGACCGTTGATTACCCTGGCCTATGCCCATGTTTCTGTGTCATATTCTCAGCCTATTGCACTCTTGTGTGTCCCCCTCCCCCGCCCCTGTTCCCTCACTCCCTTCCTCCCTCTGTCTCCCTGTCCTTTTTCTTTTATGTTTTGTTTTGTTTCGGATTTCACTATGTTGCCCAGGTTCATCTTGAACTTCTGGGCTCAAATAACCCTCCTCAGCCTCAGAGTAGCTGGGAATACATGGGCAAGAGGTGCACACCACCATGCCAGGCTTCATTTCTTATGTTTTTACTTAGGCCTTGAAGAAAATTAAAGTAGATATGATTTGTATCTAATTCATTTGGGACAAATCAAATATTTCAAATACAGGAATTTTTTAAAAAAATCAAATAAAATGTTTGTATATAGTTGGCACTTACTAGGTATTTGTTAAGCACAGGAATGTTTTATAAGGTACAGTGCTAGGAGAAGTAATCACCGACAATACAAAAGAAATACAAACAGTTACAAAAGAAGAAAAGTAGATGAAGGTGGATGGGAAGGAGTTTTCTTCGTTAATTCACAACCTTTGTGATTCTCAAATACAGCTAGATTGTGTCACCCCTCCCAGAAAGATTTAATGTAAATTATAATGAGGTTAAATATTATGAAGCATTTATCACTTTTGCAGGATGTACTATTAAGTGTCATGCATAATTAAAATGATAATTTGGAATGATTCATTTGTAAAACAAATGGATCAAGTCTATAAAGAGATTTAAGACTCTTGATTGTTATGTGTAGCCTTCCTCTCAAATTTGCAACATTTAAACTCATTGAGGTCACTCTTCTAAGTAAAAAGATACCTCACTACAAAATCAGTAGCTAAATATTTGTTTTATTTATATATTATATTAATAGAATATTGCTATTGGATCTATGCTCATTCTAACCCAAGTCATTTGGTTCTGATATTCTATTGAAATCTACTTTCCTGTTTGAGAGGAGTTTCCAGATTAGAATTACAAATGAGGAAAACAAATCATATTGGCCGCTTTGCTTACACCATCTTTACTTTGACTACAGTGGTTTACATTTTCAACAGTCTCCGGAAACTAATAATCACTTTCTTTTATAAGAAACCAAAACATGTTGTTGAAACATGTAAAATGAGAAAATGGAGCAGGCAATCAATTTTTGAATTGAAAAATTTATGTGTTTAAATTCTGACAAACCAACCACCAAATCTTTCTCTACCATTAAAAAATAACTACTCTCTGGTATAAAAAAAAATGCTCACTTCATTGAAGAGTATCAGAGCTCAGTCTAAGTCACTTGAAAGCTGTGTGACTAAAAGTCTGAGATTTGAAATATTTTAATTTAGCTCCATGTCACAGAATTCCAAATACCTCTTTGATTATATATTGATGTTTTAAGGGAAATTTATTATGTGTTGTTTATATACATGAATATTTGGGACACATTCTCCATATTCCATCATGAAAATATTTTACATAATTTTTGAATAATAAATGATGAACTATGATCCTCTTCATGCATAGTAAATGTTAAATGCTGCATTGTTTGCAGACATTAAGCCATAAGTGTTATTTGAGATCTTACAAAATCCTGACCCCTTTAAAAGCCAAACAGCACTAAGGCAGGCTTTCCCTAGCAACTGTATTCATAATGGCAATCTCCAACAGTCAGTCAAACTAAATAAACCATCAAGAATTCCAAGCTAGAAATGAGTTGTTGAGGGCTCCCGTTATCATGTCGGGACTGAGGTCATGGAGGAAACCGGAATGTTATTTTCACTAGTGCTGGCCTGCCAGTTAGTGCTGGAATTAGATTTTAGTGAAGGTGAACTTCACCATTGCTGATACTGGCAGAAATGCACTCAAAATCCTTGTAAGGGCATCAGAAAGGTTTGTGGATTACAGAGAGGTGAATTCACCCCCTCTCCTCTTTCTCTGTTCCTTGTCTTGAGTGTCTATTGTTGATCTAGAAAACCATTGCTGTATACGAAGGTTTATGATCCCCAATTTGTCTGCCGATGCTGGGATTCAAACTGAAACTTCTGAGCACAGAATGTCATGCTCGAGGGGCATAAGCCGTGGTGCATGCTGGTCAAATGCTATAGCAAGACAGTCTTTAAAGCATGATGCTCAAAAAATGATGCCCTTTGCTTTTAGAATGTAGTTGTTTTAATGGGAAGCTTTATAAAACATTACTGCCTCATTCCATCTTGGGTCAATAAAGCATCTTAGCAGGTGAAAAGGGCATGCAGTAAAGGTTCTGACCTTCTTCCCAACTACATGATTCCTGCTCCTCAGACCTTTCTCAAAGTGGCTTAGGAGATGCAGATAGACAAGTGGAAAGTGGAAAGAGGCTATGCATCTAGGATTTTATTGTATTTGCTTTCCTGACAATATAAACTGACTCAGATATTCTGATTTTGTCAGTTATTTAACAATAGAGGCTCAAAGGAAATGATAAAATATCTACATTTTAAAATGTTGTTTGTGGCAACAGCAATGTGTGTGATGAAGATTTCTATTAGACTATATAACTTAAAATAATGCTTTTAAAATATGAAAGGAATATGTACCTACAGGATCACATAGCTCATATGGATACTTTTTTCTTATGCCAAGGAAAAGAAGACAGAGATAATATTTAAAGTCTCTACTAAGTGCATAAGAAAAGGTTTTGCATTTCATATCTACAAGACCATTTGTGAAGATAAGATTATTTGTACAGAAATAAACCTTCACAGTAATTCCTATGTCTTTAGATTATGATACTCTTTTCGTGTAGCTAGATTAGCTTTCGTAGTGTTTCCATGTAAATAGTTTCAATATATTATCAGGAATGCATTATTTATCACAATTTCAGATATTGCAAAGGCAGTCAGCAAGGCAGAGAACCTTTATTGGCATATTGATGAAGCAGAGAGAATTAGTACAATTAAGATACATTAACATGAAATACAAGTTTTTTTAAAGAATGGACCTGATAATCTGAAAAGCAAGGCTTAGTAGGAAAGGATCTTGCCAAGCTGAAATGCCAGGGCAGAGACAAGAGTCTTTGTTATACCTACTGGGTTGGCAAAAATAAGCCAATGTAGACTTGAAGTCTTGACAACTTAAAATATTTCATATTCTTATTTTTAAACAGTCTTTCAGAATTATTTATTACTTTCTATTGAGCTTAGTGGAAATAACCTTTGTCCTGGATTTTGAGCACTAACAGGCATTTTCATATCAGTCTAACATCAACATTTGAAATACACCCAAAACTAAATATTCTCAAGATTAGAAATAGAGCAGTCTATTACATCATTTCCTCAAAAAAATTATAGTCTTAGATGCAAAGGGTCTTTTATAACTGATTTTTGAAGGTTATAATTTTTTTTTAAAAGGAACCCAGAGAAACCACATGTTCTGTGATAAACGTCATTCTCTCTCTTGCCCATGCCCCTCACTTGCTCTCTCAGTCTACAGTAGTCAACAGTTCACACAGAGGTTCTGATTCTCACAGTCAATGCACTGGTAGATAGATTGCTTATTTTGAGCATAATGTGAATGCTGTGAGAGAAGTGGATACCAAAAGACTACCAATGTCTCTTCCTCTTCACCTCCAAGTAATGTTCAGTTGGGTCTGGACATTAAGAACTCAATCAAATGGTTCCAAATGCAGATGAGCTGAGCTACGTTGTCAAGTGTAGAGATCTGCCTAGTAAAGCTGCACTAGAGGAAAGGCAGAATATCCTTCCTGCCAAGGGCAGAACATCCAACATAGAAGGAAAAAGAAAGAGCCAAATGGACAAAAGCAAGAAAATATGGCCTGTTTCCAGATGCAGGCACCAGTGTAAGCTGACCCACTAGAAACTAGCATGGCAGAATCAGAGAAGTTACTCTTCCTTCTGGGGAAGGTGGAAAAAGAAGCCAAAGCCTTTTCCCTAACACTTAAGAAAGGACAAAGTAGGCTATTGATAGGCATTTCCTCCCTTTATGGAAACTCAAGAGCAACTATTATGCTGCTTTTTTTTTTTTTTTTTTTCCAGAGCTAGAGATTGAACCTAGGGCCTTGAACATGTTAGGCAAGAGCTCTACCACTGAGCTAAATCTTCAACCCAGCATATGCTTTTAACATAAATAAACTCTTCACACATTCAAAAGCTGTATAAACTCTGCATGATTCTGCTCTCTGAATTGTTCAATTTAATATAGAATTGTATTAAAGGAAAGGCTCCTAATTTAATGTTTTCCAGTGCATGTTTATTGGCAGATTAGTTTTATTTGAGGGGAGTGGGAGTTTTATAACCAACTAAGAGTAGTAAATATTGAATTAAAATAATGAATTGAACTATTTTCTTCAGTGAAAGATTTCTCAGAGCTTTTAATATGTAAAGTATATTGTGAACAGTTGAGAGGGATATAGCATGTATTATTTCCCAAAATTATTTGATCACCTAGTAAAGCTGCATTTGAGGAGAAGACATTCTCTAGGAATATCTGACAGTATCAGTGTCCTTAAAAGTGTCTTCTAGAAAATATTATACCAGTGATATTCTGACACTTCTTATCTCCACAATGCAAAGGCCATTGCATCAAGATAAATCTAAGCAAAGAATGGCATATGGAAGCCAGAAAAAGCTGTAGGAGCCCTAATTAAGGAGATGGCTAAGATTGCGGTTGGCTGTGAGCCATAGAGATATTCAAGCATTGCCACCTTTCATGGTCTCGCGAGACTTGGCCCGGGACTTTGTGGACAGGGTTGGCACCATTTTTGTGGTGTGGTTGGAGGAGTGTAGGTGGCGTGTTGGAGTTGTTGTTGGAGCCGGAGTGAGAAGCTAACAGAATAAAGAGCCTGTTTGTTTCCAGTCCACCTCTGAACTTATTCCCATGGCATTGTTGCTCCAAGTGGCAATCGCTTCAGGCAGCAACAGGTGGTGGCCCGCACGGGGAGTTCGGCCGGCAGGTAAGAACTGAAAATGGGAGCGAAAGTAACAAAAGGTCGGATAATAAAAGCCATGGATGAGTTTTTTGATATCGCAGACTCAGTGGATAGTGAGGAAAGTGATCAAGAAAGTATAGCCTCTGAGTCAGTTAATACCAGTGAGAAGAGTAGTGGTGTAAATTCAAAAGTAAGAGCTGCAAAAGCCATCAGAAACTTATTGAAATTAGCCGAAGAATATGTACTCTCCTTAGAAGCTGAAACTCAAGATACCAGTAAAAGTGATAGTAGTGAAGAGAAATCAAAAGGTGATTCTGGGAGCACAGTCTCCAGTAAAAAGTACAAAAATAAATTAAAAATGAAAAAGGACCATCAAGTAGAGGAACCACTTGTGTCCTCTGCTCCCCCATGGGTGGAATCCATTACAGAAAATATGAAGGGTATTACTAGGCGTTTGCAAACCCTAGAAATAGAAATAAAAATTCTTTCTGAGAGCTTATGCACTCTCGAGGGTAACTCACAGATACATTGGGAACTGCCAGTATTTGAAAATGAAAATGGACAGAGGGTCCACCAGTCAGTAGATTTCAAAACAATAAAAAATCTCAAAGAGGCAGTAATGACATATGGGCCCCAAGCTCCTTTCAAGTTGAGTATGCTGGAGTCCCTTAACACCTTTAGCTTAACCCCCTCAGACTGGAAAAGTCTATGTAAAGCAGCATTAAGTGGGGGGGCAATACTTGGTTTGGCAATCGCAGTTTCAAGAACTTTGTATAGAAACAGCTAAAAGAAATGCAGCTGCAGGGTTTTGAGACCATAATATAGAAATGCTCACAGGAGAGGGGCAATTCGCAGACTCACAGGCTCAAAAATATTATGTCCCAGGTGCATATGCTCAGATATATGCAGCTGCCTTAAAGGCATGGAAAACTTTACAAGAACCTGGGGATCTACAAGGTAGCTTGTCAAAAGTGATTCAAGGACCTAATGAGCCGTATGCTGACTTTGCTGATCGACTTTTGAGAACTGCAGGTAGATTGTTTGGAGACGTTGATCAAGCTATGCCATTAGTTGTTCAATTAGCATATGAAAATGCTAATAAATATTGCCAGGAAGCCATCAGGCCATGGATTAATAAAAAGGATCTTTCCATATATATACAACTATGTAAAGATATAAATGGCGCCGACCCAGTCCGCAATGTCCCGGGCCAAGTCTCGCGAGACCATGAAAGGTGGCAATGCTTGAATATCTCTATGGCTCACAGCCAACCACAATCTTAGCCATCTCCTTAATTAGGGCTCCTACAAAAAGCCAAGGCTGTGTTAGGTATAGAGCAGGATATGTAGTTTATGCTGGATGCCAAAGCTGTGAATTGGAAGCTCTAGATCTGAGTTGATCTCGGGTTAGATGATTCAACAAACACAGATTATCAAGAAATTATGAAATATGGTGCTTTTAGAAGTGCACATTGTTTGGCAATTGTCTACACGTAAGATCCGCAAGACACCCTTGATTCATTTGTATCACTGGGTAGACCCCTGATGCCATTTAAGTTTGTAATGCCTCCCTCAGATATGCTAGAATCTTACCGAGAGTAAAGCTGCATTGCTAGTCAGTTTCTGATCTATGCAGGCCTCTGAAATCTACAATACCAGCTGTGACAGTGAACTTACCTTATAGGCTATCTTTAATGAAAAAGGTGGGAGATACTATGTCACTGGATTCCTATAATTCCGAACTATAATAAATCCAGTTTTGTTTCCAACTGCTAAGGAAGGGCTGGATTCTCCTAGTCACTAGCATTTTTACATTATCTATGACTGTTCCAGCCCAGCATTTTTATATCTCTCTCCACTTTGAAATGCTAGACATCTCTGTGCCACTCATTTACACTTCTTAAGTTGAACCTGCCTAGAATGCTCATAAACTGTATTATTGCATATTATTAGGTTTATATAATATACTTGAGTTTTATTATTCAATACTTTTAAATAATTTGGGGGGGGAAAAAAACTCTAAAATGTGTCTTCTGTTTTGATGAACAGAATACATTGATCAGAATCTAAATGTTTCTCAATACCTTAAGATTATTACATTGAAGGTAGACTATTATATTGTACAATCATGCCTGAGTTTCATACAGCTTGACAACGAATATGGGATTGTCTCTACAATACAAATGATTCCGGACAGCAACTTGTTTTTTAGTTCTCATATTTTTCCTTTTATCTCTATACTCTTGTTGTCAGATTTTTAAATTTCATTTTATTTTTATTTTTAGACAGGGTTTTGCTAAGTTGATGATGCTGGTCTTGCATTTGCAAGTCTCCTGCCTCAGCCTCCTAGGTATCCAGGATTATAAGCGTGCACCACCATACCTAGCTATTGCCAAGTTTTTGATGGTCATTCTCACTGTTTTCAGTATGCCTGACTAATCTCTGGAAGACTGAAAATCAGATGGATAGCATTGCTAGAATTATATGTTATATAGGAGTTAATAGGTTAGTATTGAACTACTTTCTATAAAGTAAATACATGCATTTAGTTCCTAAACTTTGAAACTTCAGTTTGAACTGGCCAGATGGATTTTTGTTTATTTCTGAATTGTTCACTGTTTTAAGGTGAGAAAATATTTCTTACTTGTTTATAAATATGTATAATATTCTATGTCCTTCAATTCAGTTGTGAACCCTGTGAAAATAGATTATCTGATGCTTACATATAGATACATTAAATGACCAATAAATATCTGTTGATAGTATTTTTCTCCTCCTTACCTATACTTGATAACATTGTCAAATTTATTCTGACTGACTGGAATTACTGGAAAAATCACATAATTGTAAAAAGTATTATCATATATTATGGATTGAATTGTATCACCTCAAAACCTTGTTCAGGTCCTAACCTCCAGTACCTCAGAATGTGACTTATTTTGAAATAAGGTCTTTGCAGATGTAATTAGTTAAGTTGAGGTCATGCTGGAATACGATTGACACTTAATCCAATGCAATCATGTCCTTATGAATAGGAGGAAAGATAGATAGGAAGTAGACAGCTTAGTGATTGACAGAAGCAGATAGATGCAGACACCTGCATCTACAAGTCAAAGAACACTGAAGAGACTGATAAACATCAGAAGTTAGGAAGAAGCAAGCAAGAACTCTTCCCTACCAGTTTCAGAGGGAGCACTGTACTGCTTATACCTCAGTTTTGAATTTCTAGCTCCCAGGACTATGAGATAAATTTCTGTGATTTGAAGCCATCCAATTTGTAATGCTGTTTTACAGCAGCCCTGGGAAAGGAATCTAGTATTTTTTTATTTTATTTTATTTTATTTTTCTTTCTTTCTTTCTTTTTTTTTTTCTTTCTTTCTTTCTTTTTTTCTTTCAGGTTTGAGAAGAAAGGACAATGAAGTCTGACGAGCTCCCTCTGTTGTCACATGGGAATGAGCAGGGATCCAGGTGATATTCTCCTTAAGGCAATTGTTTCCTCCAACTGTTATATCATGACAGTAATAGGATCTCAACTAATAGAGCTGCAGTGAAGTGAAAACTAGTACCAACCTTTTGGGCCACAATGTGGATTAGGATAAACATAGATGGTTATAGAGATGGAAGGGTGAAGTTGATAAAAAATCAAAAGTTCTCCAGAAACTTATCTTTAAAATTGTTCATCAACATATTTCGTGATAGCACTCAATATTATTGGGGAATTATCATATAAGAGCATTATAATAATACAGGCATTTCATAATGGCATTTCCCGGAAATACTTCCTTTTATATTTGGGAAGAAGGGAAAAAGAAAACAGGTAGAAGGGAGGAAGGAAGGAAGGAAGGAAATACCACCAAAAATATCAATGTTTGTGTTTTTGTATATCAGTTCAAAGATTTTAACTAAAAAAGGTATGACAACCATGAATGATAACAGCTATATTTTAGTAATTGCTATATGCCTGCACTGAACTGAATACTGTTAAAAGTTTTACTAAATTTAATTTATGTAAAAATGCTGTGATAGGTATGATTCTCCCAGGTTTACAGATGAGGAAACTGAGGATGAAGCTATTAGTTGCATTAAGCCCAGTCACACACTGTAAGGAGCTATATTCAAGCTCAAGCCTGTCTGACTCTAAGATGTGTGCTCTTCAGCACTGTGGCTCTGTGTTCACAGTTAACCTATTGTAGGTTCTAGGAATCATGGTCCCATTGCTCTTCTTAAAAGATATAATAACGTAAAAAGAGAAAATTTGTCATATTAGCAGATACTGAGTGTTTTAATCTAGGCAGTATGTTGGAACCTATCCAATACTCAGGGAAATATTTGACTACTCTTTTGATGGCAAAAATAATAATAGTACAAGACTGCTTGATGCAGGTAGCATTCACCTCATAGTCAAAAGCATGAATTTTGCATGTATGTTCAGTGTGTTTCTTAGCAACTCTTCCATGTCTCCCTTTTTACTTTTTTTTTTTTTAATTAGGCTTGTTAGTTTTCTGTCCAAACTCTAATATGTCCAAAAGTTCAACAGTATGAGCAATGCTTCACTTGTGTATGGAAATTTTATACAGATTTTTAAAACATTTTTACTAGTATAATTAGAATTATCTAACTTTAAAGATCTGCTTATTATTTTACCCGTTTACCATCAGAATCTTCTAATGTAAGTGTGGAAGGAATCATAATCACAATTTTATAAATGAGGAAATTAATACTAAGAAAGGAATTTGGTTCCTTTTAAAGGAACATCCATCAACAGAAAGTTGAATTAGGGATCCTAAATAAATCAAAGGTCTCCTGAAGGAGAATTTCTTCTACTCCCATTTTGCTTTCTAATGTCAAACCCTTTCCTTGAAATTTTTCTCTTGCTTCATTTTAGGGTATTTTTAAAGTCCCTTAGTCTAAGAAGCAATACTGAGCCATGTTGCTTTACAAAAAGCAATTAAGTCAAAGTCTTGCACAAAAGAAAAGTCCTGCACATTTCAGAGAAGCTACAAATAAATATATTATAGATTGAACTACAACAACTCAATAGTATTTTTTTTTGGTTAAGACAACATTTTTTTTTTTTCCTAGAACTTGGTCAATACAAAAAAAAAAAAAAAAAAAAAAAAAAGATTTTTCTGAGTGTCTGCCTGGGAGTTAGAGAAAATAGACATGCCTGAGAAACAGCTTGGAAATGGTTGTGTGGCTCACTCAGGGTTTTTACCCCTTCACATTTTGCCTGGAATTAATAACTGTGTCTTCTGTCTTCTAATGTGATTGGCTGCAACAGTTCCAGTAATTTAAAATACAAATAGTGCTGAGAAAGCATGGTAAGGATTGGCGTGTTATAGTTCTGGAAATACTGAACCTTATGAATGATGTAGCGGTAAGAGGAAAGAAATATTGCCAGAAAATATTGATAGTGGATTGAATCTAAATTCACAAGAGAGGGTTTGCCCAGTAGAAATGGGCAGTCCCCTACTTTTTAACACTGCAGTTCTTAACTACTCATTTTCTCTTGGAGGAAAAAAAATGAAAGAAACAAACAACTTTTTGCTGTTAATTCCTCCCATCCCTTTTCACGTTTTATAAATTAATGCCGTCATGCACAGATGTTGAAGCTCTGTGGATAAGAACAAGAGTTCAGGGCCAGATATAACTGGATGGACTCGACTCTCTTCCTCTCACCTGGGCTTGTTATACTCAACTTGTTATACTCAACCTCAGTTTCTTCACCTGTCAACTGGGTAAATGTCAACAATTCCCTCATGCAGCAGTCATGAGGAATAAAGAAATAAAGCATGTCAAAAACCTAATAAAGCAGCTAACACTCTCAATACCCTTCATGAATGGTGGTTGGTATTAATTTTTGATTATATTTACTGAGCCTGGATGCCCTTAGGAACCCTATGAATCTAAAACAGTATCTCATACAGCTGAAAATTCCCTTAATTTTAGCCATGAGATACTGATTAGTAGGGGGCTCTACATATTACTAAAGTTAGTTCAAAGGCAGGAGAGCCATGTAGAATTAACAACACTGCAATAATTCCTCTTCTTTTTTTATATTTTGCCAGAAAAGAACTTATAAGAAAAGTCAATTATGCAAATCAGGATTTTTTTTTAATTCATAGAAACATGAATTCCCTAATGGGAGGAATTAACAGCAATTTCCAACAGTAAGGAAAACTCAAAGGCATCAAAAACAAGACAAGGATCTTGGATACATCAGAACTGATCTCAACAATTTGTAGAAGAGACATAATCTAATGTAAGGTAGATTCATTGTGAGGACTCACAGGAAAAGAGAGAGGAAGAGGAACAACTTTGCAGATGTGTTTTTTAATTTTTCCATGCCTTCTCAATGCTTTATCTTCTCCACTATTGCAGAACCAATTCAATCTAACCCTGAGCCGGGTGCGGTGGTGCATGCCTGTAATCCCAGCACTTTGGGAGGCTGAGGCAGGAGGATCGTGAGTTGAAAGCCAGCCTCAGCAATGGCGAGACACTTAGCAACTCAATGAGACCCTGTCTCTAATAAAAGACAAAAAAGGGCTGGGGATGTGGCCCAGTGGTGAAGTGCCGCTGAGTTCAATCCCCGGTATAAAAAAAAAAAAAAATATATATATATATATATATATTATATATATATATATTGATATATATATCAATCTAACCCTGGAGTAGTATGAGACCAAGTGATTTAATTTAGGAATTAGAGGGAACCAAGTATCAGAACATCTCCCTTTGAATTTAATTATTGACATGAATGAAGTTCTTAAAATAGGAAGGTAAATCTTAGATGCACCTAAAAATACAAAATAAAATAATGTATGATGGTTACCTTTATCCATTGAGAATAATACCATGTTATTAAATCAACAGCTGTTATCTGTTTCTTTTTCTAGGAAAACTGGAATTCCTAAAAGATTATTAGTGCTTTTAAACCAATTAAACAAACAAAATCCATTCCAATTTTAGATTTCTGGTCCTGGCTATAAACAAATTAAGGATAAGGCATAAAATGTGCTGTGGTTTAGCTCAGAGGTAGAGCACTTGCCTACCATGTATGAGGCCCTGGGATTGATTTCCAGAATTGGAGAAAAAAGGAGAATAGAATGTGTGTGCATAATTAGACCATAAATATGTTTAATAAGTTAATAGGAAAAGGAATGTACTTGGAACAAAGATAACACTGACATTTGTAAAGCAGCACCCCTTACTTCATTCGTAGGTTATTCTGCTTAATGAGATTATATGAGTGCTATTAACCAAATCGTCAGCTTTTTATGCTCTTCTTTCAGAGAATTACATTTTATTCATTGTTCAGAGGTGTAGTTTTCCAGCATTTTCTGGGTAGGAAGGGTTGGGCACATTAGCCACTTTCTCCTTATTCTAGATCCTAGGAATGGAGCTAAATCCACCATAGTCAGAGGACTATGGGAAAGGGATGGTAAGTCAGAGATGAGGGTAGGACTCCTTTGAAGAATCTGAACACACACAAAAAATTATCTGTTTGCCAAAATTCCACAGGTACAGCCTGGGGTCACATCGGTAGCCCTTTCCATACCATGTGCATAGCAAAAAAATCAGGATTTCCTTTTGCAACCTCTGAAAGCTAGAGGGTTTTCTTTTGTTTGTTTGTTTGTTTTATGTTTTTTTTTTTTTTAACTCTGAAAAGTTAGTATTCTTTTCTCTCCCCGCCCCGTTTACCTGCATTCTCATTCTCTAGTGTAAAACACACACACACATACAGAGAGAGAGAGAGAGAGAGAGAGAGAGAGCACAAAGAAGCAATCCAGAAAAAATTCTGACAGTTTAAAGGAAAAACAGCATATATATCAAGAAAACTCCTACTTCTAAGCTATCCCATTATTTTAATGACTGAAAAAGCATGGCTGGCATATAAATTCCTGAGGCTGCAAAGCCAAATACTATTAATAGTTTAATCCTAGGGCCTACTTGACTTGGGTACTATTTGTCCACATGAAGGTATCACCAATGACACCTTTGTTGGCCAGTTTCAGCAAAACCACCAAGCCCTTAATGAGCATTTATTATTTATTTGACCTTCAGAGGTCTCAAGGTGCATGCACAGTTATAAAGTCATATGCATAAAACCATCTCTGCAATAAATTAAAATTAAACTAACCATGGCAGCGGTATTCTAGGAGCATAACTTTACTTACTTGGGTAGGCCAGGTGGAAGCAATGAGTTCTGCTCCATGTCCTGAAGGTCAAGAGAATTGGATTCTGTCAAACAAGGAAAGCAGAAAACTGCAGAGTCCAGCAAGAATCACCCTCTAGCCTGTGGCCTGTCAGTAGGAGAATCTAAGCAAGGGGCACCATCTACCCTGTTTGAGAAGTATCAGAATAAAATCTGAGCATATTAATGTGATGCTAAAAGGAAATTTTCTGTGAAGTGCCTCCATCCCTGCCTTGTTTACCTGCTCTATAATACAGGGCAACCTTCTCCAGGGATATGTGTCTTTGCTCCACAGACAAGACATTTTCAGTGGAGCATGGCAAAGATGATATTTTCATCATTTGAACATCCTGACAGTGAAGAGCATCAAATACGCCTTCCTCCACTTAATAAGGGCTGCTTCTGTGAAGAAAGAAAATGCCTTTTGTGACAAAAGAAAAATCATAGGACTTAATTGAACGAGCTTCCTGTCATGTATGCACCACTAAGTAAGCAATTTAATACTGAAATCAGAGCCATATTACATATAGTTGAATGGTCAAGTGGTCAATTGCAAGGTTAGCTGCTCCTCTGAAAGCAACCCCAAAACCTCCTCTTTTAATTCTCAGGAGGAATGCAAGAGCCAAGTAACCCTACCTTTTCTTGAGTTTATGTTGTCTTCAGGTGAACAGTAGCAGGACCAACAGACAAGCCAGAGTAGCTGACTTACTGAAACTCACAAGAATGCGTGTTATGGTAACAAAGAGTCATTAAGGTTCATCATGTACAACACTTGAAATTAAAATAACAGAAACTTCAGAAAACAATTGTTCCAGTGTTGTGATCATACAGGCCATGCTAGTACTAAAACTAATCCATTAGATTAAGAAAAGACCAGAAAAACTCAGTTTATTTTAAGTTGATGCTATAGAGCTGCATATGTGATTTCCTACACAGTATTGCAAATATGTTCACTGTTTTCAGACTATAAGGTTTGGGGCTGTGCTTTTCTTTTTATAAATGCAACTGTGGCAACGCTATATAATATTTATACCTCAACTACTATTAATGTATCTTTAGCAGTGGGGTACACTAGGTCAATTACATAGGCACAAACTTGTAAGATGAATGAAAAAAGAAAGAAACTTAATCATCCTTACAGTTTCCTCTCTTTTTTCTTTCTCTTCTCCAAAGCTCTCTCAACCCTCCACTTGCTTTGTCTGTATGTAGAACCTAGAAGAGAGACCATTTACTGGGTACTTTATTTTTCTAGTCTGTCATTTTTAGGATGAAAAATTAAAAATACCATTAATCACAGTCATATAATATAATACAACACAATGCATTAATTTCTGGAATAACCCTTCAGAGTGTCTTGCTTCTCTGGTTTAATAGAAGAATACATAAATTCAGAACAGATGGACCACCAGGTAAAAAGACACATGATTTAATTTTAAAAAGCAGCAAATTTATTTCTTCTTAATGTTTTTATTAGTGCATTTTTTATACATACTAGCAGGATTCATTTTGTCATGATTGTACACATGTGGAATATGATTTGCTCTTCATTTTAAAAAAATATTAATTTTTTAGTTTTAGGTGGACACAATATCTTTATTTTATTTTATATTTTACATGGTGCTGAGGATCTAACCCAGTGCCTCACACATGCTAGGCAAGAGTTCTCTACCTCTGAGCCACAACCCCAGCCCCCTGATTTGCTCTTCTTTAGTACTCAATATTTCCTCTTTGCCTTCTCTCTTCCCTCCCCCTGATCCCTTTATCTACTCAACTGGTTTTC
The DNA here is from genome assembly GCA_025594165.1 of Tamias sibiricus. Lineage (NCBI taxonomy): Eukaryota > Metazoa > Chordata > Mammalia > Rodentia > Sciuridae > Tamias > Tamias sibiricus. The sequence continues at coordinate 128,958,282 of CM046660.1, forward strand.
CTTCTATGTATTTATTTTTTTAATTGATGCTTTATAGACACACATAAAGATGGAATTCACTGTGGTATATCCACATATGTACATCGCATAATTTAGTCAAATTCATTCTGCAGTTCTTCCTTGTTCTGTCCCCCTCCTCCCTCCCTATCAATCCTTTTGCCTACTCCACTGATCACCCTTCTATTTTCATGGCACGCTGCCCCTCCACTTTTCCCCCTTTATTTTGTTCTGGCTTCTGCATATGGGAATTACATCAAATCTGCATAATGAAAAACCAGCAAATCTAAAGTAGTAACAATAACTATGAAAAAGTGGTTACCCATTTTGAGAGTGCCAAAAATCCTTACTAATATCTGCATTTTCTAGCCCTCCAACTATAACAACCTCTTCCAGACTGGCTCTCCCCGGCTTCTAAACCCCACTACAGTATGCTCCATGTATCTCTTCTGCAACTTACTCATACACTCTTCATGGAGATACAAGGCAGATCTGCACTCTTTTTGATCACTCATGGCATTGTTATTGTTATGTTTGCTTTGGCACTTGAGCTATGTAAACTCAGACAAGTTGCTAACTCATAAAATGGGGATAGCAATAATGCTGGCCTTGCTGGATCAATAAATGAGATAATATGTACAAAACACTTAACATTGGGTTTGTACATTGGAAGGACTAGAGAAATTGTGGTAGTGGTCATAATCCAAGTCATTGAAGTCATTATTTTAAATTATTGGAGATAAAAGACTGTATCTGATACTAATTTGAACCTTAGTCTCATTATAAAGTGAGAGTTGGACTAGATGATCCTACTGCAGAAAATCCCTGATCCTGTCACTGATTGTACGAATCTCATTGGAGACAAGGTTTGTGTCATATACTTCTTTCATAATCATCCTATGTCCAAGTACAGCACGTGTACCCAGAAAGTCGCATAACTGAACTAAAAATAGTTTATATTTGAATATACATATATGCTAGATCTTCATATCTGTGAGCATGTCTTTATCTGTGGAATATGAAAAACTGTGCAGGGGGAGAATTTTCCTTGAGGTGTGGTAAATAGGGACTCAGGAGTCAATTAAGAGTTGAATCCTCTAGAAATCTAGAACACCTTTCAATAAATAAATGGGATTGAGGTAATTACAATGCTCTGCATTTTTTTGGCAAATAAGAAAGTCCAAGCTAATTGGACATACAGAACCAGCAATCCTGTTGACAAGAGCCTGGAAGCTAGTCTGTTTTGGACCTCAAGACCATGGCACCACACTCCTCTGACAAATCCTGGTCTTACTGACCTCTGTAGTTATCTGAGGATTTCAGTCTCAGACTGTGGAGTGATTCCTCATGATTACTCAGGCCACCAGGACAGCGACCTCTTGGAAAGTTATTCTTACAGGTTACTAATCCCTGACCATTTTATTTTAAATAAAAATATTTTGTATTAATCTTTTTTTTTTTTTTTTTTTTTTTTTTTGTGTGTGTGTGTGTGTGTGTGTGTGTGGTACCGGGGATTGAACTCAGGGGCACTCGACCACTGGGCCACATCCCCAGCCCTTTTTTTTGTATTTTATTTGGAGACAGGGTCTCACTGAGTTGCTAAGTGCCTCACCATTGCTGAGGCTGGCTTTGAACTCGCGATCCTCCTGCCTCAGCCTCCCAAAGTGCTGGGATTACAGGCGTGCGCCACCGCGCCCGGCTTGTATTAATCTTAATTGTTCTTTTCTTGTGGAAAAATTTATATGAGAAAGTCTGAGAAGGGCATGGACAGTTATTTATTACTGCACTATTTTTGTTGTTGCTGAGAACATTTGTCTGAGAATGAGCTCTGGGTTGTGTGGACCAGCACCTGCTGTTCCCACCTCAGTGAAGCCATTATTCTCAATGGCATCACAACTCATCCTACAACAATGAAATGTGACCTCGGCTACAGAAGAAGCATGAGGTTCAGAAACTCTGTAGAATTGTAGATTATATTCTTATATTTAGTAATTAAAATGGAGAACAAATGTGATAACTTTCCCAAAAAGGATATGCATTTATTAATCTGAAATTTAACCAAAGTGGATTTAGCATCTTGTATGCTTGTCTAGCTGCTACCTACACGTCTGTACTGTATGGTTTCTCTTCTACTACCTCTAGATGTGATTATGTTGTATGTTCAGAGGAAGTTATTTGTAGTCTCTGTTTATTTTATATGACCTAAAGTTGTTTTCTTTAAAAAAAAAAAAAAAAAGGAGTCCAAGATTTTTGTACGTGTGACTGATGATATACTAATAACTAGATATGTAACCAAATGTGAAAGATCAACAAACAACCAATTTTGACTATTTGGTAAACCCAATTATATATTAATATTGTGGTTCCAATGTTAAATAAAAATATTTGTCTGAGAGAACTGCCAAATCAAACAAAAAAAAACTAGATATGCAAACATTTAAAGATATATGCAAAGGCAAGGAGTTTCTGCATCACTGAATAAACTAACATAAAGTATCATAATTCAGAAGGCACAACTACCAATTGACTGTAAGTTGAAAAAAATCAGATTTTTACTTATTCTATAGAATAGATGTTTATAATGGATTCTAATTATTTCCAATAGCTTAATTAAGTGCCATATTAAGTCATTATGTTTTCATTCACTTCAACATTCTTTCAAAAGTTTTTTCTAATATCCTTTCACTTTTACGTTCATTCCAAGAGCATTTTTCTGGCATTTACTGAGAACAAAAACATATTAAGAGTTATTTTCCTTGAGAAACTTGAGAAACAAGATTTGAGGAAAGTCAAAACACACAATTATACTAATGATTAGTAAGCATAAATAAGTACATGATTGTACGTGTGAGAAATTACCAGTATTACCTGATTGATGACAGTGTGCCAGGCATTATGCTGGGAGCAATACAGAAGTTACTAACTTAATCCTCACAACTCTATGAGGGAGATACCAACAAAGAGTGTCCCCAGTTTATAGAAAATAGATGTTCAATATTTTGCCCTTGGTTAATCCAAATGTTGTGATTCAAACCCAAGTCATTGGACTCCCAAGTCCATACACTTGAGTACTCTACAAAGAAAATAGTTTAGCATTGGAAAAAGCCTGGGATTTAGGGTCAGAAGATATCAAATCCATCTGTGCCACTCACCAAGCTATGGGATCTTAGACAAATCACTTAACTCCTGAGAGCTTCAAGTTCTTTTTTAAATAGAATGGGATAGATGAAGAGGATTTGTACATTCTAAAATACTGCAAACATTAGTTGCTAATAATTTCATTTCAGCACTCTGGAAGTGTAAGTATACTATGTATTAGATTGTACTGATAAAAAGACTTCTTTTAAAAATAGTTCATTTTGGAATCATAACAAATTACCAGGCAGGGGTTGATGGAGAAGTGTCAGCAGTTCATTCACTACTTACAGTTAGGGGCTCATAGTCTACATGGAAATACACTACTCAATCTTTATAGTGAAATTATAGTACAATATTACTAAGTTTAGATGCATTACTTGTGCTATTCTAATAACAAGCACTGACCCTGCCAATGGAAACACATTGAAATAACAAGAACTTGTTATAAGAACAGTTTGAAAGATATTGGTAATGGTTATGTCAATATGTAACTCCTGTCAAAACTGCTGAATGGAGAGGCATGAGATTTATAGAAAGAAACATGTTTTTTAATAGTAGATATGTACAGTTCTCTAGCACTTTATAAATAATCACACATAAAATGCTTATTGCTCAGATTGTGTGAGTGAATTGAGCATATTTAAACCCCTCTTATTGTTGCTGTTATTGTAGTTACACTTTCCTTAGGGGCCTTCTAGTGGCAAAAAGACAACTAATATGTCCAACAAACATAAAATGGATATGTGATGTCATTTTCTTTTTAAATCATCCTCTGCTATATAGTTTTAATGTGATTTAATTTTATGCTCATCAAAATAATATTTCTACATTAATCAGCACTCTTTCACTTTAAACATATTTAAAATATCCCTAAATTTAAGAAGTTAACACTAATCTGATTATTAATATCATTTTATTACCCACTCCAATTAGTTATTTAAATGGAAACTGTATTGTTCAAATATGAAATTTAACCTATTACCCTAATGAATGTATTTTTGTAAAAGTGTTCTTAAAAATTTTAAGGAAATATAATGAATTTGAGAAATAATTTCATTCAAACATAATCACAATTTTGAATTCCAGGCCTCAGATTTGTCAGTGGTCGTTTATGCAGTGAAAATTTACAACCAAAAAGAGGTAAACTTAATATAGATTTTTTTCCTTCACTCTCATCTGTTTCATCTATGAGCACTTCATAATGCCCGAAATGAACTAGTATATTTAAACTGGTATGTGATATAAAAATGAGAAAGCTATTGAAAAGGGAAACAAGGAGCAATAAGATTTTAGGGGGGGGAGGCTTTTCATTTTATTTTTCATTTCCTCCCACTCACTCAATGTACACAAAACTGACTCATTGACAGAAGAGAAGGGGACAAATCCAGTCTAGAGTTATCACCAAAACACTTTTTGAAAAAGAGCTAAGAACTGAAGGTCGAATTCTCTCAACTCTAGATTGCAGAGCTTGGAAGAACATGTTTTATGCTTTCTATTATTTAGCACCAATGACCAAAGTTGTGCAATTAACCATGCCCATCTACATCAATAAATACACTGAGTAAATTATATTATGTTTAAACAAAAAATTTAAGAAATACATTTAGATTTCTTCCTTTTGTTTTTCATGCTTGTTTTCTAAATGTATTTGAGTACAAATAAAAATTGAGCAACATCAGAAATCTCCAGACACAAAGGCCAAAACCAATATGAAGCAAAGGACTGAACAAATATATGGTCCACCAGCACTGACCTAAATAGAGAATCCTTCTAAATAATTTACACTCACAATTTCACTTCAGTACCTACATAGTCCAGATCAGCTGCCTGGAATCCCTAAAATCCCCAGAAACATTCCCAGGTCTTCTCTTTCCTTGGGCAGCACAGATACGGTATAAAAATTTCCCTGCTGCTTATCTGCACATGGAGATTTCATGAACATCTAGCTGTTTCCAATGTAGGAATTTATTTATTTGTTTTAGTTGTACACAATGTGTTTATTTTTATGTGGTGCTGAGGATTGAACCTGGGCCGCACACGTGCTAGGCGAGTGCTCTGCCGCTGAGCCATAGCCCCAGCCCAGAAAATATAATTTTGTCATAATAGAGCTCACTGTTAACCTCTTGTGAGCCACCTAGGAGAAAGAACTTCTGATGTCCAAACTTAACCTTGACATTCTCTACCTCATAACTGCAAGCAGCAACAGGAAAGTTACCTGGGCTCCCACTAGGTCAAAATGAAACCAAGTAAAATCTCAAAAAGCACTTTCTTAAACAGTGTCACATTTCATTTGTACAATAACTCTGTGAGGTACATATGCAAACATCTTTTAACTGTTGCCACAGCTCACATCATATAAATGATGAAACTAAAGTTTAGACAAGTTAAAGAATTTGTGGTTTATAATGCCCTTGATATTTCTTCTGTGTCTTTCCACTTAAGATATGCCCCTGTGTGTTTCTTAGAACAAATTCTCAGTAATTAATATGACATCCTGGTGGTAACAGAAAGATTGAGAGAGAGTGAGAGGTACAAGACCTCCATCCACCCTTCTCACAGTTTCTGCAGCCTCAGTATGTTAGAGTATTATCTGTTGCCAGATGAGTCCCTATATGTACCAAGGTTCTCTCCAGGTATGTTTCAAGCCCAGAAGCTCTATTGAAAATGTCATACATTTCTAGACACTAACACTCAAAAATGATACACAGCTCAGGTTTCTGGCATTCCTTAAGCCCATCTGCTAGTGTGGCATGGTGCCCATTCACAAGGTAATAAGACAATTTCAGGAACACACAGATGCCAACCATACCAAAGCTTAGAATGCTAACCTGCAAAATGAAGCAAGCAGCTTTCCTTTTTCCACAGTGAGCAGATACTCCTGTGTCAGAATCACCAAATCATACCTTTCATATATTCTATTAAGTGAGATCATATTAGTTGACACAGGGTAGAACACACAGAGGAGACCACTATTACTAATTCACTCTTGACTCATTTCTGTTTGTAGGTTACAAAGAGGAATTAAGGTAAAATCCTGTAGAATAAAATCCTGGCATCTTCACCTAAGCTGAAAGACAGGCATCTGCCATGGAGAGAATGAGTGTTGGGTAGAAATTTCCAGATGCATTTTCCAATATTAAGAAGCTTTATGCCTCTATTTATTTGTCACCAATCAAATCTCCAGTAGTATGTAGCTCTGACAAACACAAAGGTTCAGTGTTCAGATGGGATTGTGTAAGAAGAGAGGTTAAAATAAGAAGGGAAGGAAAAAAGAAAAAAAAAAAAAAAAACAGCAAGGAAAGGAAAAGTGAAAAGAAAGAGCATAAATGTATTAATCACTATCCTATGTCATTCATTCTTATGGTCAGTTCTATACTAATTCTAAAAACAAACTTCATCTTTAATGAAGACATTAGTAAAGAAATATATCAATCAGTTTGATATTTGTGAAAATTATGTATCTTTTTTTGTCTTTTCTCTATAAACCCATATATTCTGGAAAAATATAGGGCTATGTATGTGCTTCCTTTTGAAAGATAAATATACACACAATTACATTATTTAAAACTACACACACATCATACTAGAAATCATATACTATATTTCAGTACAATTCTTGTGAATGATATTTAGTAGGTGGCCACTAACAATACAATTTTCAATTATTAAAGTTTAAAAAGAAGGAAGTTAAATGTAAAATGATTCATAATATAAGAATATACATAAGTGTAAATGTGTTTAAGTATGTCTTTAATAGAATTGCTTTGTTTAATAGAATATGATGGCTCTATGGTAAACAAAATTTGGTTACAGTTCCAAAACTATTATTTATTTATTGTTTTAATATTTGTTCAACATTTATTGAATAAGTACAATATTCACATGTAAATGCCCATCCTCAAGGAATAATTACTGAAATTACAAGCTTGTTCTCATTTCAAATAATTTTATTTTTAATTATTTATTCAAAGAACTTTAATGAATGTCAATTTTATGTCAGGAATTGTTTTGGGATCTGATAATGTCATGAAAATAACTTTTGTCTTTAAAAAGTACTTAAAGTGTGAGATAAGAAAGAGACTAGAAAATATACACATATGTTTAATGATAATTAATGTATGGAAGCAGAAAACGTAAGAGGTAATTCCTTTGCATTTGTAATTCAGGAAGACGTTGTGGCGTTTATGAAGCCTAAGTTATTTCCTGGACACAGGAGGACTACTGAAATTTTGCCAAAATTGTGTGTGCATATGCGCATGTTGGCATATACAGATAACTCAATAAGAGGACTGGCAAACAGCAAATAGGTAATTTCCATCTCTACCAGTCATGGAATCCATCATTAACTAAGTATAAAGGCAGATAAAAGGATGTAAACATCAATGCAGAAAATATTGAGAAGTTCAATTACAAAATGCTCTGATAAAAGATATATTGCTGGGACTCATATGTCTCTTCATAGTGGTACGATTCATTTTATAGTTCTGTGCATCTTGTTGAGATTCATTAAAAGAGGAACTGAAAGAACTTCAGAGAAGATTAAGAGATTAAAAGAAACTATTGGCTGTTCCTAGACAAGATCCCCATAAATAAAGAAAAAAGGGGGGGGTGCTTAGCTATGATTAAGGTATTGCTATTGCTGGGTGTGAGAATATAGAGGATCCATCTATACTCCACATAGGGCAAGGAGAAGAATTACAATTTGGGAAAGAGGAACAATATTTTATCTGCCATCAGATAACGGGTAATTTTATCCCTCACTCTTACTTATATATTCGTCTATAAAGACTGTATATCAAGGAAGGGATGAAGAAAGGAAGGAAATCCCAATACAAAAGGATTTAAGCTACTTTTCATTTTCTCTCTAGTACTAGAGATTGAACTCAGGTGTGTTCTACCACTGAACTATATCTCCAGCCCTTTTTATATTTTGATTTTGAGATAGGGTCTTGCTAACTTGCCAAGAGTGCCCTCATACTTTTAACCCTCCTGCCTCAGCCTCCTGAGTATCTGCAATTACAGGTGTGTGCCACTGCACCCAACTTTACACTACTTTTAGTTTGATAAGTATGATTCACTTGAGCATGGGGATGGTTTAGGACTATGCCACAGGGAGAATATACTCAAATTTGTCTGTTAAAGAATCTTCCTGAGCCTTGTTAAAATCAGAATCCACAATTCTTCCCATAAGATTCAGTTGGTCTGAAATAGGATCCAGCAACTTTGCCAGATGAATCTACCATAGAAGGTTTATAGAACACTTTGAGAAATGTTGTTTATATTAAATATCTCTTCCAGTTTTAAGATTTATTTGCAAAGATTTGGTTCTGCAGTTCTATTTGTTTCATTGGAGAAAGAGAAATGTCCACTTTTCTAAAGTACACATTATATATGTACATATATAGAATATATTTAATTATATATGTACACATATATAATTCTGCTTCAATGTTAACCTCATATTTGAATGAATTCCTCAGTGCACCATTATTTTCTGAAAATGATGACTATGGTTTAAAATAATGTCAAGGAAAAGGAAGAAACATAGACAAGAAAACTACTATATATATATACATATATGTGTGTATATATGTACATATATATGTATATAATGTATATATGGTGATGTGTCTAAGTCATCTTAGATGTTTATCATTTTTAATTTAGTCAAAGAAACAAAGAATGAAAATATAAATATTGAAAAATTCACATATTTTGAATCATGAATATTTCCCAAACCAAAGATAATGGCTTAAAAAGTAGAAAGATATTTGGTCTTAGTGTCCTTCCACCCTTATCAATGTAATCAGTTGTTGACATTTAGAAAAAAAAACCTGTCATCAAGACATGTCAATTTAACTGAACAATAAACAAGGAGAATTCCATGGCACAGTGTTTCAGCTTAGCTTTACAACATGAGTGAGTAACTTGAAATCTAATTAGGTTGGGAAATTTTAGCCTGTACAAGTCTGGAAAATATTGAGCGATTTCCTAGCAGTCCTGACACTGATTCCAGGCATGTAGATACTAGAATGAAGTTTAGCAAGGCACGGGGGCAAAACACCACTAGAAGTGTGAGGGACAAGAGCATGGTGTAATAAGATGTGCAAAAAGACATTGGAGCAGGATAGAACTGGGTATAATTTCTCGTACTGCCATTCACTAGATTTCTAGCTTTCCTGCAAATCATTTATCTTCGTTGAGACTCAGTTTTCTTACCTGAAAATACAGTTAATAATACCATCCTAAAAAATTACATAAGTTAGAAAACCTCACTCAAGAGGGTGATCCACAATTTCTAGTTTGTTCATTCATGAAGATGACTTTCAGGTTGTTAGAAATATGAGCACTAAAATAATCAGCAGAAAATAAAAAATAATAAAATAAAGCATAATGTAGCTGCTTGTTGTTATGTTCACCTCCGCTCTGTAACTGAAATATTATCCAACAATTGGTTCTAAATAATGTTTTGGCAAAATGTGCGGAAACAATTAATACTTGGCTATTTTTCTGAGAGGATTTGAAGTCTTCTTTTTCTAATGATTTCTTTCAATCTAGCATGCTAATATGACGGGCTAGTAGGATCCTATTTGGAGATATAAACATCTTTTTTTTTGGACATCTCTCACATTATTCTTTTTATCTATTACTCTTACTACACCATTCAAACTGAATCATCTTCAAATTTTCAAATTTGAGTTCCAATGCAAGAAACAAATAGTCTTATCTAAAAAGGAGGAAAAAAAGACATGATTTTGAGAGAAATTCTGTTTTTGCAAATTAAAAATAAAAGGCTTTAAGGATGCAGAATGGAGTTTATACATAAATATTACTGTTGGAAAGAATATAAGATGAAGTAAAAGATGATCTTGAAAATACAGATAAAGATTAGAAATAGCACCTAGTGTAGAGGAAAAAGAAGAAATGGAAAGAGATAGTGGTAGAAAGGGAAGTTTGGGCATAAAAGCAGAAGTAAACAAGGTTCAAGTTTAGCCATAATTGTGAAGACTTCCTTCCACCTCCAATCTTTTCTTCTTTTTATTTTTTTTTTTAGAAAAAACATTAACTTACAATAACAAATGACCTATTGAGACAGCTCTGAGTGGTTCATTAATTTTTTCTGCAAATTTACTCTTTATTGTTTTCATTTTTTAGTTATGGATGATGGTAGAACCCATTTTGACATAATTATAAAAGCATGGAATGTATATTGTTCTAATTCAGACCTAAGTACCTCTCCTTCCCCTTCTTTCTCCCCTCCCCCTGTTTCTTTCTCTCTATTGTTCTTTCTGCCATTGACCCATAGTTATTGTTATTTTTTTTAATTAATTTCTCCAATCTTTTTTTCTTAAAGAAGCTGGTGCCATTATGATGCCGCTTTGGAATAGGAGCAATGAGTAAGATGCCTATAGGATTAGATGAGAAGACACACTCTTGGAGAGCAGACATGAAGCATGGCATGGAAAAATAGATTCTGAAACCCTTATGAGGGACACAGAAAAGGTGAGAAAATTTCAAGAGACCAAGAGAAACATGCATAGGTATTGATGGGACACCTTGAACAGAGGCAACTTGGAACACACAAAGAGAAGACCACATGTTCACATCACAGAAAGCTATTGCAGATAGGATCACCAAGACTGAGCACAGTGAATTAAATCCAAGAGAAGATAGAATATGGATGTGGAATACCCCCCTCCCCATCCAAAACAAGACCTAGAGAACTCACCAAAAGAAGACAATGATAATGGGAAGAGGAGATTCAACAAATCTTCAAAACAAACTAAAAAATTAGAAAGACCAAGATTACCCTGAATCTCAGCTGCATCTGTTTTGACTGTATAAGAGTTAAGTGCTGGAGAGCTAAAATAAGTTTGTTTTAAAATAGAAGTCATAGCTGGGTGCCATGGCACATGCCTGTAATCCGAGCTACTTGGGAGGCTGAAGCAGGAGGATCACAAGTTCAAAGCCAGCCTCAGCAGTGGCAAGGCACTTAGCAACTCAGTGAGACCCTGTCTCTAATAAATACAAAAAAAGGGCTGGGGATGTGGCCCAGTAGTTGAGTCACCCTGAGTTCAATCCCCGGTACCAAAAAAAAAAAAAAAAAAAAAAAAAAAAAGTCATAGCAAAATTTCCATTTGTGCTGACTAGACTTTGTGTATGTATTTCCATGTCCTTAGCTACAATGTCTGCTTTGATACATAGCCAACACAATTTTGTAAGATATTATAATGATAAGAGTAGATATAATGCATGTTTGATGATAGAAAAAAAAAAAAAAAACTTAGGATGTTTTGGGGGAAAATGGAAAAGGAAACAGGGAAGGAGAGTTACTATTGCTATGGCAGCAGAAGCACAAATGGCCCTCATTACACAGAGTCTGACATGAGCATGATTTCAAACTCTTTAAAAGGTATAATTACAGTAATCAAAAAAGCATTCTTTCTATTTTTAAAACAATCTTTATAGGTAGTTATTTCTTAAATATCTGTAGTATTTATGTATAGCTAAAGCCATGTGTCTGCACATATTGTAGTTTTCACTGTTTTTATTATTCTTTCTTCTCTTCTTCTGGAAGGAAAATATTGGCAAAGTCCGTTAAAATCATTGGAATTGAAAGGCATCATACTTTTTTATTTTTTTTTTATCAGCCTGTCACTACAGTGATATGACAGCTGATAAGTTTAAGTTCAACATCATCATGGACAGAAGTTAATTCTTTTATTAAAATTCCTGGGTTTAGTAATTGAACTTGTTTACACAGCCCAATGTTCCAATTCTTTTCTGGTGGAGCAGTGTTTATCCCAAAACCTTTCTGTTTCATTTGCTTTTAGATTTCCTCCTATGGCCAAGGAACTAAAAATAGCTAGTTGGACTACCAGGGAGTACCTAAGTTTTTCTTAATTAGCTGTTTCTTCATCAGGTAGATGTAACTCTATTCATTCAGTCAGTCAGTCATTCTTTCAACAAGTATCTATTATGTGTCTACTATATGTCCAACTGAATGTTTTATTATTTTTAATTTTTAAAAACTTGGTGACAATCTCCTTATTCATGTTAAGTATTATCTAGAACCAATCATATTCTCCATGATTTGCTTAGATTTGAAGCATTTAAGCATTTTAATTGATGTTGAGAATAATAGATTCTACATCCCAGAGCCCTGATTGCTTCTGAAATGATGGCCTCTCACCTATGCAATGAGGTGTTGAAACTTATGAAAAGCAGGTTCTCAAAATAAAGATATAAATTAGATCATCAAGTATCCAGATGGGCTAAAAGGCATGACAAAGATAATGGGCCATTCTTGTTGTTCAGATACAGGTTATATAGGCAGTTATTTCAGTTGTGTAGTACAATTCTAAAGTCACTGTTCACAACAAACAGTCAAAAGTGGATTACTTGTATTGTGCAGAATGGTGGTCCTACACAGCCATTCTATAAACTCCACCACCAGCACCACCGCTTCTGTTCCTTCTTTCCTTAAATATATTTGTATTTGTTTATCAGTGGGTGACTCCTTTCACAGAACAGGAAATGACCTATGGTTGATCTAAGCCAGTCTTAGGAGTCTTACTTCTTTTGCCACTCACAGTTTAAGCACAAAAATGTGACCCAATAAAGGTAAGAATAACTCCATTGATGGCATCTTGGTTAAGGTTTCCCTTAAAAATAAAAACATACATGTTTAGGATGTACTCTAATTCCACTGGACAAGATCTTTTATCACAATTATATTTTTATAATTAATAATTGATAGGGTTAACTGTTACTGGAAAATACATGCACTATTCTCCCTTCTATCCTCTTGTTCCCTCCTCTCTTTCCTACTTACCCTCTATCCCCTTCCTATCCTGTAATAATCCCTATTCTACATTCAGATCATCTTTTTATTTTTAAGTTTCCACATATGAGAAACAAGATGCTATACTTATCTATGTCGGGTTAATTTTGCTCAGGATGATAATCTCCAGTGCCATCAATTTTCTTACATATTACATTATTTCATTATATTATTATTCTTTATACCTGAGTTAAAACTGCATTGTGTGTATATAACCACATTTTCTTATCCATTCATCTGTCAATGGACACCTAGGCTGATTCCATATCTTGGCTGTTGTGAATAATGCCACACAAACAAACATGTTTGTGGGCTTCATTTCCTTTGGGAACATACCCAGGAACTGGATGGCACATGGTAGCTTTAAAAAAGTTTTTTGTTGTTCTTTTGTAGTTCTATTTTTAGATTTTGAATGACCTCCATATCATTTTCCACAGTCCCTATCATAGGTTTACATTTCTACCAACAGTGATGAGGGTTCCTTTTTCTTCACATCCTCCCCTGCATGTGATTGATATATATACATATATATATATATATATTTTTTTTTTTAATAAATAGTCTTTCTGGCTGAGATGAGAAGGAATTACAAGGATGTTTTGATTTGCATTTCCCCAATAGGTAAAATTTTTGAACATTTTTTCATATATTTATTAACCATTTTCACTTTTTTTGAGAATTGTCTGTTCAGATCATTTTGGTTGTATTACTTGTTCTTTTGTTGTTAACTATTTTGAATTCTTTGTGTATTCTGGATATTAATCATATGTCAGATGAACAGCTGGCAAAGATTTTCTCCAATTTTGTACCTTTCTTTATATTCTTCTGATTATTTTTCTTTACTGTGCAGGAGCTTTTTGATTTGATGTAATCTCACTGTCAATTCTTGAAAATTTAGTTCCTTAGCTATTGGCATCCTATTTGGGAAATCACTGTGACATTACCTTGAAGGGTTTTCCCTTGCTTTTGCTCTAGTAGCTTTGAAGTTTTATTTCTTATTTTAAGGTCCTGGATCCATTTTGAGTTGAATTTTGTACAGCATGAAAGGGAGTAATCTAGTTTCAATTTTCTACATATGAACATCCACTTTTCCCGGTGCTATTTGTTGAAGAGATTGTCTTATGTCCAATGTATGCTTTTGGTACTTTTGTCAAGACTCAGATGGCTGTGAATGTAGGGATTTATCTGTTCCCTCTATTATTTTCCATTGGTCTATTTACATGTTTTAAGGCCAGTACCATGCTGTTTTTGTAACTATGGCTCCATAGTATATTTTAAAATCAGTTATTGTAATGCCTCCAGCATTGCTGTTTTTGCTCAAGTTTGTTTTGGCTATTTGATTTGTCTTGTGCTTCCATATGAATCTAAGGATTTTTTTTTCTAGTTTTCTGAAGAATGTCATTGGCATTTTGAAGAAGATTGCATTGAATCTGTAGATCATTTTTGGTCCTTTGGTCATTGCAGTAATATTAATTCTCCCAATCCTTAAACATGAGAAGTCTTTCCAGCTCTAAGTGGCTTCTTAAATCTCTTTCTTCAGTGTTTTATAATTTTCATTATGGAGGTCTCTCACCTCCTTGGTTAGTTTACTTCCTAGGGCTTTTTCTTTTCTTTTCTTTTCTTTTCTTTTCTTTTCTTCCTTCCTTCCTTCCTTCCTCTCTCTCTCTCTCTCTCTCTCTCTCTCTCTCTCTTTCTTTTTAGACTATTGTGAATGGGACAGTTTCTCTGAGAGTGTGTTGTTGGTATATAGAAAGGCTAATGACTTTTGTATGTTGATCTTTTGTTCTACTACATTGCTGAACTTCTTTATCAGTTCTATGAATCTTTTTTTGGAGTCTTTAGGGTCTTCTAAGCAGAGAAGGATATCATCTACAAATAGTGATAATTTGATTTCCTTCTTTTCTGTCTTTATCCTTTTATTATTCTTTTCTTTTCCCATATTGATCTGGCTAAAAGTTCAAGTACTACATGAAATAGAAATAGTGAGATTTTAGATTTTATAGGAAATGATTTCAGTTTTCCCCCATTCAGTATGATATTGGCTATGGGCTTGTAATACATAGTCTTTATTAAGTTGAGGTATGATCCTTTCATGCCTAGTTTCTTCGGGGATTTTATCAGTAAAGGAAGTCAAATTTTGTCAAAAGTTCTTTTTCTGTATCTACTAAGATCATCATATGAGTTTTATGCTTGATTTTATTTATGTTCTATTACATTTAATGATTTGCATATGTTAAGCTATCATTGCATCCTTAGAATGAAAACAACTTGATAATGGTGTATAATCCTTTTAATGTGTAGTTGGATTTGATATACAACTGTTGAAATACATCATTGCATGCCCTCATGGTCATTTGAGTTTCTGGTCAGAAATTTGCTGTTGGACTATTTGACTTAATTTGTAATTTAACTTAGACACTTCTTTGTTGATGTTTTTTGTGGGGGAGGGTCTGGATGAGTGTGAAGTAGTAAAGTAACACACTATTATTGTATTGGAGACTATCACTCCTTTTATTTCCAGTAGTGTACCAAACCCTTTGTGTCTAGTACAAGGTTTTACAAAATCAAGTGCTCTGACGTCTGGTGCATGTATAATTCTAATAGTTATATCTTCTCAGTTAATTGTTCCTTTGATCAACATGTAGTAACTTTCTTTGTCTCTTCTGATCAATGTTGGCTTGAGGTCTGTTTTGATGGATGTAAATGTGGCTACTCCTGCTTGTTTTCAGATTCCATTTGCTTGTCTTTATCTTTTGCCAGAAAAGTGGGTTTCTTGCAGAGAAAAAATTGTTGAGTCTTATTTTTTATTTTAATCAGTTTGCATCTCGAGTCATAATTGGAGACTTAAGACCACTTACATTCTGGGTTATTATTGAAAGATTTGTTTTAGTGCCTGCCATTTTGTGGGTTTCTGGTTTGTTTTGAATTATCTATGTTTGTTTCTTTTTTTCCTGATTTATAACAGAGTTCTGATGCCTTTCTGAATTAATAATATTTAATTCTTTCCTGATTCTCCTTTGCTTATCTACTCTTCTAGAGTGATTTGTTTTTCTCCTGAAATCTTGTGATTGTGTTTGTCACTTTTCCCTTCTGGGTGTAGGATTCCTTTGAGTATTTTTAGTAGTGCTAGTTTAGTGGTCTTCAATTCCTTTAGTTTATGCTTTTCTTGAAAGGTGTCTATTTCTCTTTTAATTCTAAAGAATAACTTCACTGGATATAGTAATTTAAGTTGGCAGTTATTTTCTTTTAGAGCTTAAAATACATCATTTCATGCCATTCTGGCCTTTAGAGTTTCAACTCAGAAATTTGCTGTTGTTCAGACAGGTTTGATTTTATATAAAATTTGGGTATTCTATCAGTTCTTTATCCCCCCCCCCCTTTTTTTGCTCTTCTCTACTATTGGCAGTTTAACTATAGTATGTAATGGAGAGGATCTTTGCTGGTCATGTCTACTTGGGGTTCTAAATGCTTCCTATACCTGCATGTCCTTATCTTTCCCAATATTGGGGAAATTTTCTGCTAGTATTTGACTGAATAGATTTTCTATCCCTTTAGTGTATACCTCCATTCCCTTGTCTATATTTTTATTATTCATACATTTGGTCTTCTAAGTATGTCCAACAGATTTTGTATGATCTGTTGATTATTTCTTATTTTTCTTTATTACTGTCTGAATATACTAATTGATCCATCCTTTTTTCAAGCTATGATATTCCTTGTTCAGCTTGACTTTTTGTATTAGTGAAGATTTTGATTGAGTTTTTATAAGACTTGTTAAGCTTTCTATTTTCAAAATTACTGATTTCTTGTTTTACAGAATTTTTTTCTTTATTGAATTGCTCTTTCATACTCTAATTGTCTTCCTTAATTCATTCAGCTGTTTATTTGAATCCTCTTTCAATTCATTGATCATTTTAAACATAATACTTTTGAATTATTTGTCCAGCATTTCAACTACTTCAGTATCCTTGAAATAAATTATTGAGGAGTTATGCACTTTTGGAAGAGTAGTGTTGCAGTGTTGTAATATTTCTTGTGTTTCTATTTTGAGCTGTTTCAGCCTGTTGGTATGGGTATCTCTTACATGTTTATGTGAAGATTTAAGGAATGGCTTTCTCTGGACCAAGTGTCCTGGAATATCAGTTCATTATGTATTGTTAAGTTTAATTCTAATAGGGCTGTGTAGTGTAGTTTCCCTATTGCTTATTTAAGTATGGTTATTGAATTTTGATGTAAGGCACACTGTGTCAGTACCTAAGCATCTCATTTTCATTATAAGTCTCACAAAGTAGGGTCCCTTTGTTATATCAGGCAGTTGTGCTAAGTCTGCAATGTGTGTTTGAAAAGGGTATAGGAGCAACCTATGCACCTTACAGGTGCAGTGACCATGTTCTTTGTGTAGTTTCTCCCTGCTGTGTAATAGTGATAAATGTCTAGGAGTAGATCTTCAGGCCTCCTGTAGCCATACATACTTGAGGCTATTTTGTCAGATGGAAGCTTCTATCTCCCCTGTTTTCCAATTGAAGGACAGTGAGGTTTAAGTGGGACTGGGTTATGAATGGAGAATAGTAAATTCCTCTTACCTAGGCTGAGCATGTAGTTCAGTGGCAGAGCATTTATTCAATATGATCAAAGTGTCAGGATATTCCCCAGGACTATGAAGAAAGAGAAAAAAAAATAATAACCACAACAAATAGAAGCAAACCAGATAAAGACATAAAATAAAAATCACTTAAAAACAAAAATATTCATAACATCATCCAAATTTCAACAGGACTAGCAGGGGCAAAAATAATATAGAACAAACTAAAATGTTAAAAAATAATCAAAGTAAAATCAGTTAGGACAGGAAATATGGGAAAAGAAAAGCAAAAAGAAAAATTAGAAAATTCCAAAAGATAATAAGGAGGAGAAAAAAAGAAAATGTGAAAATTAAAAGAAAAAAGCGCATATGTGCATATATGTATAAATATAGGTATATTCATATAAATATACACATATATTTATACTAAACTATACATATATTAATCAAGAACAAATTTTTTATTTTATTTATTTTATTTTGTTTTTAGTACTGGGGATTGATCCCAGGAGTGTTCTTCCACAGAGTTACACTCCAGCCTTTTTTATCTGATTTCAGGACAATGTCTGGCCAAGTGCCCAGGCTGCCCTTGAACGTGTGATACTCCTGCCTTTGTCCACTGAATCATATGGATTACAGTGTGCACCACTATGCCTGGTCTCAAAAGAAAAATCTTAATAAAAATTGAAAGTATGGGGTTGGGATGTAGCTCAGTGGTGGAGCGCTTGTGTGACATGCATGAGGCACTGGGTTTGATCCTCAGCACCACACACACACACACACACACACACACACACACACAAAATAAAGGAGTCGTGTTCATTAAAAAAAAAAAAAAAAATGAAATTATGGTCTTCGTTAAGGTGGTTGACCATGTGGGTAAGAGTGGATGTTTGCTACCTATGCTGATCAGTAATTCTTTCCATCCTTTCTTAGGCTGCACCCCCTTTGAGGACAATAAAGTCTGGGGGTTATTTACCCTTTCCTTTTTCTCTGTTTACCAGGTGAACAGCAAGAGTGGTATGGGACACATTCATTTCAAATAGCTCTCAGTTCCCTTGCTGACCAATGTAAGCTAGTGCAGAAGGCAAAGTTCCCTTAACAGAAATGTACTCTGAAGAGATCAGCTCCCTCTTTCTCCACTATCCTACCCTTTGGCACTCTGCTTCATGTTTGGCTCTAGGGCGCTCTCTCTCACTTTCTGTTGGGCTACCCTGAGTCTATGGGTTTCTCCATGTCTTTGTCCACTTTTGAACTTCAACATTTTCACTGTCACCCACCTCAATGGGCAGTTGCTCTATAGTTGTTTTTGTTTTCCTTTTTTTTTTTTTTTTTTTTTTTTTTTTTTCAAATCAGAGAGGAGGGGCTTGTTTCTAACTCACAAGTGCTGATCATTTCTATTCTGCTGTCTTGAAACCCCTGGATATAGTCTTGTTTTATGAGACACCTGAAGTGGTTGCACCTATAATGTGTAACAAATATCACCAAAAGGTTGCAGATTGTAGAGCAGAAAACTGAGAACTGCTCTACTCACAAATTTTTATTGAGATAATGAACCTGTTAGTACTAAAGCTACTGTTGTTTGTTTCTTTCTTTACTCACAGCCAAAAACATCCTTATTGAAAATGATGGATTTGGCTTCTCCACTTGTCAGTACAAAAAGTGAGGGATAGGAAGACTGTAACTTTTTGTAAGCGTGATGAGGACTTGAAAAACAAAACAAGCAAACCCAACCAATGATACTCCAGCATGTCTCACCATGGAACTCCACATCAATAATTCTAAATTTACATATGGCATAGGTAACATTCAGTGTTTACTAGTTGTTATAGTGGGTAGATAAATAGTAGCTAATATATTAACTTCATTTTAAAAAATTAAATGGATTGGTTGTTGTACTTGAGAGACCAAAATATAGTTTCATCCCCTGAAACTTATTTGATCGATATGATAACCCCACTTACATCAAATGTTCATTTTTTTTATGCTCTTCTTTACTACCACACCTACACGTCTCTTCACTCTCTCTTTTCACCCAGCCAGTTAGTTGGAAATCTGATTGTTCTGAGAGCAAGACACACTGGGAAATGAAGGAACAGTATTTATGATAGTACTAAACTGCAACCCAGACTCTTTCCCATTCGATACAACTCAAACCTTGGAAGTTTTGGAACTGAAATAATAACAACACTGAAAATCACATTGGAAATAGCCAGGAAGATGATATTTAAAGATGCCTTTGTGTGATTATCTGTATGCTCATGCTAATGAGAAACAATGACTAACACTGCCGTCTGTTATGTGTTCAATGTAGTTCAGGTGTCATTTTTCATATGCATTGCCCCCTAATAGGTGACAATTCAAAACTGGGGATATTTATAATGCTCAAGTCAACCAACACAACAACCACTAATGCTTGATAATAGTCAAGCAGGCAAGGGTCACAGGCAAGAGTACTTCATCAAGGTTCTGTATGTCTTCACACCTGTGATGATTCTGAAGAATGGTGGAACATCTGTGTATCAGCAAGATGGGCAAAAGAAAAGCATCAAAAAAAGAAAAGGTGAATAAAACTTACTCTCTGGGGGGCAGGGACATCCAGAACATTTAGTGTTCTCAAAAGGGGAATTTTATTTTGCTTCTTTTAAATTAAAAAAAAAAAAAAAAAAAAAAAAAGACACACATGGCTTGTGGCCTTAAGGAGAGAAGCACAGGAACAAGGCTGCTTTTGTACTCTATTAAGGTTGAGATTAAAGTCCCTACTGATAAACTGAACATTCTTTAAAAGTGACCAGAAGCAAACAATGTCTGTTTGCTGCTACTTTATTACAAAGACACCACTGAGAATAGCTAAGAATATACTATTTGATCTTTAACAGGTTGACCAAATGATTGCAGTTGGCTCCAGTACATGAGATGCTTTCTGCAAATTATTGTTTCTGGTTACAAACCTTTATAATATCCCAGAATGAATTATGTATGTATTTCATGTTTTCTTTTCTGTTATCAGCCTTGATGTTCTCATTTCAAGTTTCACCCTAGCCTCCTAATAATGCAATATTGAGGCCATTCAGACACTAATTATGCCTCCGTGGCTTTTTTGAAATGACTAAATCAGCATCAGTTCTATAATTATCATTAGCAAGTTTGTATCAGTGTCTCACATCACTTGAAAAGCTCAACTTAAATGATTTGTGAATGTACTCATCTAATACATTGAACAATCTCTATAGATACAAACAGGTGCTTGCATATTGCTTTATGTAAAATAGAAAATCTGAACATGTATATTGTATGAAATATATTTCCAATTCAATATTAAAACATTATTTCCATAGCTTGAAATATTAAGCTATATAGAGATACCCAAGATACCTGTGCTTTAAAAGCTCAGTTGGGGTGAGCAGTGTAAGGAAATAGAAAACTATTACTCATACTTAAGGCTAGACCTGATGTCTTCCTCATTTTCAGAATGTTCAAATAGGAATCTGGCAAGGATGATTGACAGGAAGAGGTATCCAAATGCAATTCCTCTGTATTTTCATTGTTTCTGTTCTTGAATTATTGATATTGCCAGTAGTCATTTGCCATGAAAACAAATCAAGGTATATATGGTAAGCACTTACTTGAATGCAATACTTTTATATGTTAAAAAATATTTACAGTATAACATTCTTATAATTTAACAAAATGGCAGAACTGTGAGGAAAAGAACTTCAGCAAAATAAGAGCATAGTGTGAATTAAAATCTTAATTCTATGACTAAATGGGTAAATGATGTATGGGAAAATAATACAGAGGGGAGAAAAGCAGGCACTGAGAGAAGCTATGAAGATTTCTTTGTATCACTTAGAGAGGAAAGACTCACCTTAAACCAAGAAAACCTGATAAAAATTTCTGAAATTAGGTCTCTTTAGGAATAATGCAGCATACATCAAAAGCCAAGCCATTGTACTTCCTAGTGACAATCATATATACATATACATACATATATACATATATATATATATATATATATATATATCTTATATTTCTTACCACCTTATACTAGATCTTGTTTTGTATGGAAAAAAAAAAAAAAAGAGAGAGAGAGAAAGAAAAAAAAAAAAAAAAAAAAAAAACTTGTGCCAGGCTGTAGTATTTTATGACCTACATTATTACCCTCTGGGTAGTGAAATGATGGTGCCAAACTAATTATTGCTTTGTCTAATTTTAAATCCAGGTCTATGGAGATTAACAGCTTGCACATTAATTCAAAGCACCAACAGCCCACCTAACCTAATGCTGTTTTAAATGAATTAAAAGCCCTGCTTAGGAAACTTTAATATACTTTAAATGAAGGAAATGTACATTTATATTTTTATTCATTATATAAAAAACAAATTCATTTTGCTTATTTTGCTTGTTCAAACATACTACAGAGAAGACCTTTCCTATCTTTGATTATTACTTCTCTTGAAAGTGCAATACCTTCTAAGCTAAAAGCACAGTGTGAGTGGAACTAATTGTAAAGTGCTCATCAAGGAGGGAGGTAAAATAATGAGTCAAAAGACTATGTTTAGGTTGAGGGGAAAAAAATTCAATTCCAATGTATTGTCCTTTTTTATATCTTTGACATTAAATGAATGCCTTTAAACACACTGACATTTTGTAATATTACAAAATGAACGTGAAGTATTGAGCAATCAATACAAATAGAACATCTATAAAAAAGGCAAGGAAGCATATCTCCAAACCCTACAAGAAAGATTGACAGTTTGAGGGACCATAAAATGATAGACAATTGCAATAACTTTACAGCTGGTCTCCCCATTTCCAGTTCTGTTAAATCTATCTTCTTAAAGCCA
This sequence comes from Tamias sibiricus, assembly GCA_025594165.1. NCBI lineage: Eukaryota > Metazoa > Chordata > Mammalia > Rodentia > Sciuridae > Tamias > Tamias sibiricus. The sequence goes on from CM046660.1 coordinate 128,980,690, forward strand.
GGGTTCTGTTAACTTTAATCTTCTTAAAGAGTATCTAAATTTCTTGCTTAAAAACCTTCCAGATCTCCCTGTTATCTACCTATGAAATGCAAACCTCTCTCTGAGAGACTCCATGGAGTTCTTCTGCAACACATTTCCCTTCTCATTTCCATCCTTATTTCCCATTCCCTACTGGTGTTAAGCAAAGTTTCAGCCAAACTAGACTATCAGCTGTTTCCTGCAGAGAACCCCCCCCACACACACACACACAATTTTCTATCTTCCTTCACTCATATCTCTTTTCTTTATGCATCAACTCCTTAGTTTCCTCAGGAGCTATTTATTCAGGATTGCCATTATTAATTTAGGCACTGGGGGGAAAACAAAATGAAAGATTGCCTGCCTTCAAGAAGCTCAGAATCTGCTGAAGGAGTCAAACTCAAGAATATTTCTGAAATGATGTGAAGGTAAAGATAAGATGTAGATTTCAGTGAATGCCCTGGGGAAAATACCTTATATGCTCTAGAAAGGCTGGTGTTTGTCCCTAGAGGAAGTAAGTGCTCTAAGACTTCAGGAAGTTAGCCTACAAAAGAGAAGGTTAAAAATCACTTCAGGCAGAGAGCACAAAGACAAGAAAAGCACGGAAGGCATAAAGAAAACAGTCTATGCAAAGTACAAGAAGTTTGTGCTTAGGAGCATAAGATGGAAACCACAAAGTCCAAAAAGGATGCCCTCTCCTTCCTCACCAAACCTATATCTTCTTCTGGGCGGAAGTATTTGATTGGTGTTCTTATAATATTCACATTGAGCTATATTTATCTAGCTTCATCTTTAAAATGTTAATGTCAGTTTTCCTTAAATCTTTTGCAATTTTTGGTTTAATACTTTTAACCACAGTAAGTATTCAGAATGTACTTTCTGAATGAAATTGAGAATCATGCAAAATCAGGCAGAGGTGACAGTAAAGGTATGAATATTACAAATATATGTAAGTGAAAAAATATATAATCCTCAGATAATTAGAATAAGATATTTTTGTGTAACCAAGAAAATATCTCAAGTGAACCCACCATAGGATTTTCCACCAGTTTCTCTCCACCATAGGGCTAGAGCATTGAGAACATTTGACAGTAGCTGAAAGTTAAGTGTAGTTCTGAGGAATTTGAGTGATTTTAGTCAACAAGGTCAAGGTCTTCATTAGCTTTTATTTTGAGGGGGTGTATAATAAGAACTTTTAAGTAGTCTCAGAGTAATTGAAGTACAAATGATGAGCCTTAAAATAAACTGCAGCTTTATGGAATGATTGAAAAAATTATTGTATCACTGATTTCACCACTTCAAGGCCTGGTTTGGATTTGTGAGCAATATGAAAAAAAAAAAAAAAAGTCTAGATTTAATAAACATCTACTAAGTCCTGGAATGCTTTTTGAAACATAGCAATTTGGAAGAATTTATTGTTAGTTTAATGTTTTATCAAAATATTTAGTACTGAAGTTAAAGTATCTTGTCATCCTCATCTCTCTAATATTTTCTTTCTATCACCTTCTACTTACAACCATCTTTTTCCTTTCCTTTCCTATGGAAAAGCACGTTCTAAGGAATAGTCAAACAGGAAAAGCAAATTTCTGCGTCCACCTTAGCTCATAGTATCCTTCATCCTGTACAGGCAAGCACATTACCACCTGCAAAATCCCATTCGGTATCATCTTATTTATTTCCTTAGCCTATATTTTTGCTATTGTTGCTTTCATTATGTGGAGAAAAAGAACAAGGGAAAAGTACAATTCTTTTTCCTCTGAATTAGCTTAAGAAAAAATCCAAAACAAACACTTAGGCACATATGTGTACACACATTCCTGAAGAAAAATAATAGTTATGTTCATTTTTCTTCTGGCTTTCTTAAATATCCATGGCCAAATATAACATGTATTAGAAATTCCGTGTTTTTATTAAAACAATTCATTTTGTTTTAATGTCCCCACATTTATAAAAGTAAAATTAAATGAAAGAAATGTGACTAATGCAATGTGAAAAAATTATTCAAATACGTGCTTCTCTATATTAACTGTTTCCTTGATAAACTTATTTAAACTTCTTTAAGTGCTCAACTTCTAATTTTTATGTTGTCACAAACAAAGCTTCATAGAATATATTACAGAGGTGTATGTCAGTTAAGGCGCGACAATTTCTTTTGAATAAAAGTTTTCAAGATAAATGCACGTAGAATATGACGATCAAAAAAATGCTATTTAATCATATCATATCAGTAAAGATAATTTTATTAAAACAACAAAAAACCCTCTTTAAACATTGCAAACAAAGTAATTAAACCTCCATGAAAACAACAAAAAAAAAAGTTTTATTTTCTTTTACTTAAAATAACCAGGGAAAAGCAACTTTTGCTTATACCTAAAAGAAAAAAAAAAAAAAAAAAAAAAAAAAGATGCCAGAAGTAGGACAATGACAAACCCACTGTGGATCCTATTAGTCATGCAAATCCCATAATGTATATTCTATTATGTAAGTCTCTTTCCCCCAGAGTATATGTAATTTTGAACAATTTTAAAACTCTGTGTAAATACATGCAGTGCTCTTTTGAATAGTTTTCCCCTTCTTTGATTCCACAGTTAATTATATTCATTGGTATGTTGAGCAATGGATTTTATAATATTCAAAATGAATATATAAAGGAATTGAAAAAAGTACTTGTTATTATCTACTAATAAACTTGCAAACCAGACTTTTTCCTCTCCTGTTTTAAAGAGTAGGGATTATTTTATGTTAGATGTTGCAAGTGAATGGTCTGTCTGTCATAAAAATACGTTATTTTTATACTCAACAGCTATTCTATTACATATATAATTCAATATTTTGATTTACACACGAGGAACTGTAAATTCAGAACTAGTAATCTAGTGTTAAAAGTTGATGAGCTCTGAAGTTTTTAAACAAGGATAGAACAGTTTTGAATGAATTGCAGACAACATTTACTGTGTGTCCAGAGGACTTCTGGTTGTCATTCCACAAATGGGCAATGACTGAAATTAAGAGTTCTTAACATTTTTTTTTTCCTTAAAATTGACTGTACTTAATCCAACAGTGACCCATAGATTTTTTTTACACTTATTTCTCTGTGGTGAACAATTTTTCATAATATCATTTTCAAGCTACCTTGTAAAATATAACTAAAGGCATTTCAGTGTTCTCTGTTACATCAGAATAAAGTTCTGTTCTATTTCAAAGGCTAGTTCTATCTATTTTGTAAATGTGCAGAAAGGTCAAATTTATTCCAAATAGAATTCTCATTCCTTAGAAATATTTGTTAAGATCTCAAATCACTCTTTTTGTTTGTTTGTTTTTATATTCTATCATCTGCCTAGATTTAACCAAACTAATTTTTCTTTCTCATCGCATTTGCTAAATGCCTCTATTTGCATGTAAGAAAAATCACAAAAGGAGAATGAAATTAATTTCAAAGTATATATGTCTGGTTTTTTTAAGAGCTGATTTTTCAGCATCGGGAGAGCTGCTCTAAAAGCTACAGCAGAGAAAGCTACAGCAGAGAAACTGGGGGAGATGTAAATAGTTACAAGGAGCGTCAGTTCTAAACAAGAATGTTTTTTGGTTGCAATCTTCAAAGGTAACATTTTCAGCTTGATGGGCTCCTGGTCCAATACATAATTTGCCTCGTTCATTCTTAGCTTAGTTGAAATACAGTGGACTGAATATCCACCAGGCCGAAGTGTAAACTCACCATTTATCTATTAAAGTCATATTTAATGAAAATGAAGAGAAATTATTACCCAACTCACTCTCTTTCTCATTACAATTCCTAAAGAACTTTGCCTGGCACATTATCTCGTAGACATCATGATCAAATGTTATTGTTTGCTTTATTATCTCAGTTGGATGGTTGGCTAGTCTAGAATGAAATAGGTTGAAGGCAATACTCTCAGCCTAGAAGTCTGAATGAGGTTCCCATTCAAATGATCCTGATTGTTTGGGGGTGGGGCGGGGTGATTAGTAAACCAACTGAGCTTACACTGCATAGTAAGCGTCTGGATGCAGCACATTTACATCTAACAAGAGACCCCAGAAAACGTGTGTGTGTTTCTTAAACCTTATGTTCGGAACAAAAGACTATCTCAGCAACAGACAATCAGCACTGCATTGCTCCCTGGGATGCGAGCAACACACTCAACTGCACATTTCATTCTTCCTCAGCTCCCAGCACCACAAAGCCCCTACTCGCTTTCCACTCCTGGGTCCCCAGATTGCTCCATAGAGGGGGGTTGGGAAAGCAGAAGCCTAACGTCTATGCCTGCGCACCAGTAAGCCCGCACTGGGGGCCCCGGGGCGCTGCTTTCCCCTGCCAGAGCCGCCTGGGGGAGGTAGGGAGGGGAGCCAGGGAGCTTGAGAAGGGACCGCACACCTAGACACTTATGATTTTATTTATTCACTGGGAGGAGGGGGGGGGGAGGAGAACAGGCTTAATGCAGATTTTCCTCCCGAAGTTGCCTCTTCTTGGCAGATAAAGTCATTTTCTAGCTAGTGCTGGGGGCCCAGGGGAAGGTGCGGGAGAGGTCCTGGCTCTCTGGGCCAGATCTTGTCCTGTTCGTGGAGTCCAGGGGAGGCTGGGGAAGGGTGGACAGGCCGCAGCTGTCGAGAGGGCCGGAGCCGGTAGGGAGGGGCTCGCAGGGCTGGGAGCAGCGCAGCCGCGTCCTGGGCCCTCCGAGGCTGGCTCGTGAGCGCAAGGGCTGGCCGGTCACGCGTGGGAGAGAAAGGCCCCTTCCCACTAAGGCGTCGCTCCCCGGTCCCCAGGCTGGGCTTCCCGAGAGTGCGGGCAGGGAGAGGTCCGAGTCCCAGCGCGCGTAATCATGACCTCGGGGCCCCCTCCGGGCAGCGTGAGCGCGTCGGCGAGGCTGGGCAGCAGCCGCCGCGGCCCCGGCCGTGTAACATGACCCGTGCGGCCGGCCGGCCGGCGCGGCGCGGCCATAGAGCCCTCCCTGCCCATGAATCTCTGGCGCGTCTCTAGCTCGCTAGCTAGCTCGCCTCCCGCCTCCCTTTCTCCCCCTCCAGCTCCGCGGGCTCCGTGCGCCTCTCCCTCTCCCTCCCGGTCCTCCCGCTGCCCGTCTCTCTCCACTGCCCGCCTCTCGCCACTGCCTCCCGTCTTCTCTCCCTCACGGCAGCCTCGGTCTCTTTCTCCCTCTCTCCTTTGAAAACTGATCTTTGGCTCTTAGTGTGAAAGTGATTTGAATTTGGCTCGGCGGCGCTCTGCGCCTGCGCTCAGCCTCTGGCATGCTGGCTCCTTCCAAGCAGCTGTTTTGGGTTTGAAATTCCAACATGGCAGAGGCTGCAGTCCGTCTTCCCTTCAAAAACTTGGAATGATTTCAAATCATAGGCACCTTCACTTAACCCTAGCTTCCATTCATCAGCAAACACATCGGATCGATGCTACGCTAACCTATCGGGTTCTCGCTCCGCGCGTTCAGGTAAGAGGAGCTTCGTAGTTTTCTACCATCTGCTTAAATTTGTTTTTGTTTTTGTTTTATTTTTAAAGAATATAAATAGATCCAAGACCTGTAATAAAAAGAGATCTTCGAGTTGTGCCGTAAACATTAAATTTAATTTGCACTCGTTTCTATTCTGTACGCCAACCTGCTGTCTAATTTCTCTGTACAAAGTAGCCCTGAAACATTATAATGCATATTTTAGCTGCTTAATCATTGTAACAATAGTATGGGATTAAGAGTTCGCGATTGAAAGAATCTCGTTTTTCGCTATATTGGGCTTACTTATTACTGTTTTTTTACTTCAAAAATAAAATAAATAAGAAAGCGGAGCCATAGGGTGGGGCTAGACTTTCTTCGGGAACTAACTTCTAAGTAAATAAGAAGTGTAAATAAGAATCTTGCACACACACGAAAAGTTGAGGTTAAATTACAATCTCGTGGCTGGGGGGGAACCAGAAAAATGTCAGAAGATCGGTTGCAGAAAAATGTAAGCACATCATTTGGAGGGGGTACAGCGTGGTGGGCGTATTGTTGGCAAGGAATGGGAGAGAAAGATGTATAATTTAATGGTATATACAATCCACTGATCCTATTACCGTCCTCCCCGGAGCTCTTGTTAGTTTCAATGGGAGTGAGTGAAATTGACATGGACTTGCATTCCTGGTCATGTGCTTTTTTTCCTTTCTTTCTTCTCCTGTGATCTGAGATCCCCTTTTTGTTGATGTTGCTTTCCCCCTTAATTATATGCATGTAGGTTAAATGAATACCTGACGAAAGGGCCCACGTTTCAAGGCAGTGACATTTGATAGCTGAGAGGAAAAGTGGCTTTAATGAAAAGCAACCTTTGGAATTCCTGCTTGTGAGAAATCCAATTCAGCTTTTTGTGCTGCCAGCAAGAAATGATCAGTAGCACCAGTGTTTATGGTATGTCAGTTTTGGAATTTACTTCCTTTGCATCTAAATAGGAAAGACAAATTAAATAGCATGATAAAACCATTGAAGACTGCTTGAGAAGCAGATGCTCATGATACATAATTCTATTTTATTTAAAAAATGTATATGTTTATTTTAATCTGTCACTATGCTTTTTGCATTTGTTATCACTTGTTTATGTATTTTAGTTTTGATTAACATATTACTTGAGTCCACTTTTATGGGGTTTAGCTGTAATCCTGAAGTTGCATGTTACTAGTAATGCACTGCATAACGGCTGAAGTCAAATGGTATGTAAATTAGTTAAACTCAGTGTGGGATTTTTTTTTTTTTTTTTTTTTTTGAGGAGGTGGGGGGCAGAGGAGAGGGCGGGAGTGTGGAGAAAGATTGCTAACTAATGAAAGTATATATATGTACACACACAGAACTGGGTGAAATTTTCTTTTTCTTTCTCAACCTACCATTGCAATTTGGCTATCTGTTCTCTTGATGATTGCACTTTGTGGAGTGATCGGTTCCTCTGTGTAGTATTTTTGGGGTGAGTGAATGAAGGTATATCTTTTACATAAAAACAGACTATATATTTTGACTGCTCAAAGTCCTTATTACAAGGAACAGTGGTAATTTTTTTCCTTGCCATTCACTTGTCTGCCTGTCAGCGCTTTTTACTTTTAACCTGTGACAGAATTAAATAATCAGGCACTGAAATTGACTTCATTTGAAATCGCTCTTTCCTCTTTCTTTGCAAAAAAAAAAAAAAAAAAAGTCAGTTAAATGGAGTGAGAGGGGTTTTCAATGGCTCTTGTGGCCGTGCTGTGTGTACACTGTGTGATATTCAATTAAGACTAAGAGGGAACAACAACAACAAAAAGATGTTAAAGTGTTTTGCATAATCAAAGATATGTCCACTTTAAACTGTTTTTTCTTTTTTGTTGTTGTTGCTGTTACATTTATCCCACCACCATGAATTTCTCCTGAAAAGAGAGAAAGAAGGAGAGAATGTGAAAGAAAGAAATAACAGGGCGGGGGGGGGGGGCAAAGCTGCCAGGCATCTCTAGTGTGGCCGTGGTCACTGCTCTCTCATAACACAAATGTGAATACGAGGAAAGGGACTTCAAGACCCGTTGCGGGACATGCACTTCTAGTTGGACTCTGGTGACTATAGAGCTAAACACACACTGCTCTTACACGATAGAAAGGATTTGATTGAATTTTGCATTTGGAACTTGTTGACTTTGAAGCGATCAATAAGAAGACTGTTTATTTTAGATGCACATAATTTGCCCTAAGAAATGTTTTAAGGAGGAGAGAGCACAGGTTTTTTTTTCCCCCGGAGCTGTTGGAGCGAATGGGATTGCCAGATGGGCGATTTCCCTCTGTGATGTTAAAGCTGTAATATATATTCAGAGCAGATTGGGCTGCTGCCTGTGATGAGGAGGATATTACATTTATAAATTTTAAATCGGAGCTCGGACAATGTGCTGAGAGAGAAATTGGATGGTTTGACTGTTCACCGTATTGATACTTAAATGTGATTTCTGGGTAGTAGTAATAATAATCATTGCAATAATATATAAAAACATGCTGGCATAGGCAATCATATAATTCATGACATTTAACTGCAGATGTAAATGTGTAAATTGCTCCCCCCAAGTCCTCTACTTACTATTAGATAATAGTCACATAATTTATTTCTCTGTGTGTTTGAATGTCTGATGTGCAAATGATGTTCATAAGGAGGAGTCTTGGTATCACACACTAGAAATTTTTTTGGGGGGATAAGTATATGTACACAGAGAGAGAGATACACAGGAGACACTTCACTTGTGCATATGTAGAAAGTGGTATTTGTGACTCCTGTTTTCTAATTTTTTATTTTTTTACTCTGATTATTTTTAGATTTTGTTTGTCTCCAATGTGTGGCCTAAAGGAAACAGCTACAAACCTAAAAGGCTAGAAAGTGGGCAAGCGCTCACACTCTGGCAGCTCTGCTGTTGCAAATTAAAAGTGTGTTGTGGTCAGGAAATGAAAGCTACAATGTCTCTTTTGAACAAGTCGTTTATCAAGAGAAACATCTATCAGGGACTGCCTTGTCACATTGATCCTCTAAAAGTTAGGTCCGAGGTGGAAGCTGCTTTGATGTTTTTGATCCTAAATTTAATACAACAGAAAAAAAAAAAAAAAAAAAAAAAAAAGCAAAGATATTTTGACCAGTATAGATTTCTTTTTAAAAAATGTTTCCTGGAACCAACAAGATCTATTTATTAGTATTGTACTGTGTGTGAAGTTTTCAAGCCATCACAGTTGAAAGGCTGAAGGGGAAATCCCAGGCTTCATAAACTGATGATTATTAAAATATACATTTGTAATACATTCGGTTTCAGTTGGCTTTTTGGTTAATATGGACATTTTGGAAATAGATTGTTCGAAAGGAATATTATTTTGAAAGAGTATTTGGAAGACTATGAAGAGTGTCAGAGTTTTTCATTCATTTAAATTTTAGAGTTCTCTCTTCATTCCCTGTTTTATTTCTCTACTTCTGTTTCCTATCTTCATTTTGTTTGTGACAATTTGCTTTTATTTGGGAAATAAATATTTTTCCTATGGAAACAGTGTTCCCAAATATGATTGTATACAGCACTTCTATTGTTTATTAATTGTGCATGTGGATACTTATCAGTATAAGCTACATGGACTATACATTCTTTGGAATTTCAGTCTGAAAATAGAGGTATCAGATTAAACATGTCATATATTCTTAAATACTGAATATGTTACATTTATTATTCAGAATTCAAAAGGTATTGTTAAGGAAATGAGCAAGTTTAAAAAAAAATTTGTGAAAGCAGTTAATAGCAGCTTGCTTGTTTTTGGAGGCAAAGATATGAAAGAAGTATTTCTTCTTTGAAATAGTTTTTGGATACTTATACTGCTGGTGGCTACTTGTTTTTTCATATAGGACTGTTAAATAAGCAGAGGAGAGTGTGGTGGGAGTTTCGAGAAGTGTAATACTTGCTAATTAATCATGTCTGAAATGAAAGAATCATAGCAGGGTAATAAAATCTCATTGTTGTTTTCCTGGAAGAGGGTAAGACTTCTGTTTGGAAGCTGTGCATGTAAGTTGACTTGCTTTGCTTTTCTCCTGAAAAGATAGTTTATAGGGTCTCCTTGCAATTATGTCAAGAAGTATCTCTTTAAAAAAAAAAAAAAAAGATTTTTTTTCCTCCTGACTATACCAAATCTGTAAGATTCTTAAAACTGTATGTGATATCTTCTGAGTGTAAACAGGACTTTTTTCTTTAATTATATTTAAGATTCCTGCATCTGAGTTTTCAGTGCTATTTTTTTTTCCCCCATAAATAGAAAATATTTTTGGTTGTTTTCATTCATGTTAAGAACTTTGGAAATAATTTTGTAGGCAGGTACTTCTGATACAATACAGCAGAAATTTCATTAATTACTTTTAGATAATACAAGAGTATGACCAAAGGGGAGAAAAGAAGTAGTATTTCCAAGAATCCATAGAGACGAGCTGTATTATTACTTGCTTTTTCTAAAATAGTTTAAAATATAAGCCTGCTGAAAAGATAAATGAATAATTTTGTTAGAGGTGAATTTTCTGTTTTCCCTGAGCTTCAGTTTGCCAGTTTTTAGAATTTTATTCCTTGCTTAAGTTTCGCATAGAGACAGATCCAAAAAGTTTGAGTCTCTACAATATTTTTCAGAATTCTCATCTCAGGTGAAGACCGGCTGTGCCAGGGCTACCCTGTTTTTGTCTGTGTGAGTGCTTAGAAACCTAGAATGTTTGCCTAATTAAGTAATCAGTTTTAATGGTCCAAATCAGCAAAAATTATTAGTGCACTTGAAACAATTGCAGGCTTTTATGTTTCAAACTTTCTAATTTGTTCTAAGAACCTTGGTTTAATAGAAAATGTTTGCTATTTTACCTTTGATCAATATATTCTTGAGTACAAATTTCATATGCTGCTTTTATAAAGTACCACATTCATTGTTGTCAAGCTAGTAAATTTAATTACCAGGAATTTAGATTAATTTATAAATTTTTGATTGGGGGAAACTGTTCTGCAGACATTTGCGGAAATATTGACTATGTTACTGATGGACAAGACTTGATTAATCAGCATATCTGCTTTTCTTTGAATCCTTGATAAATTAGAATAAGTAAATCATACAGAAAATAATGCATTTTCCCCTCTTAATTTAAAAAACTTAATATAATTGTCTCTTTCTTTTGAGATATGCAAAAGCTAATGTTTCATTAATCAATTGAACTTGGAAATTATTTTTTGGTATCACTTGAAAGCAAATTCAAATAATATTAACCTATACACACAGGAGGATGATACCTAAGTTGTCATTTTTGTTTGTTTTGTTTTTTAATGAAAGTCTTTTTTTTATTTTGAAAGACTGCAAGCAAATGGTCAGTTTAACACCCAATACTTTTTGTGATTTTATCTTGTTACTCTTTCTTTTTTTCAGATCTTGAATTTTTATTATTAACTTTTCCATTTAACTTCTGGTAGAAAATTCAAGCATAGATGCTTTGATATGATTATTGATTACTGATCCTTTTGTTATTTTTGGTGTTATCATTTAAAAGGCAATTATATTTGAGAGATGCTTACTAAAAAATAGATAGTAAAAATAAGGAATAGGCAAAAATATGGTTAAAATATGTTGTATTGGTAAGTTTGAAACAACTCAAAAGCAGGTGGGTCTGCTTGTTTCCTTATGGCAACACCACAGGTGCCAGTTCAGTTCTGCCTCAGGACAGCACATCCCCTTGCAGCACCTGTTGACAAGACCAGTCTTAGTTGAGGCTGAGGAGGCAGAAAAGATAGGTGATCAGTAACCATCAAAACACAAGATATCATATGGCACTGTCTGTTAATGGTATTTACATATTTTATGCAACAAATCTGCTTGTTGTCTTGTTATTTGAATATTGACACTTCCTTTAACATTGCATATGGTAGGCTGTTGTTTCAGGGTAAATCAGAGCAGGAAATCTAGAGGAGAATTTCAATTCAGATGTATTTATGATAAATATATGTATAAATGGATATGTTTGCTACTGTGACTTTCACAAACCATTTATAGTATCACTTCTTCCAATCATTTTTAAAACTGATACATCTTGAAAGTAGAATGAATGCATGATTTATTATATGAAGACCCAAGGTTAAACTTTTTTTTTTTTTTTTTTTTACCTTATAACTCAGCTTAGGTATTTACATTTTTTTTTGTGTTGGGAAAACTTTTTTTAACAAAGATTGGAAAATTTGCTTCTTGTTAGAATTTTGTTCTCATTTTCATTGAATGAATAGCTTTTATTAAAAGTCATTAGTGGTATATGATTTACTAATATGTAATTTTACAATAAAGTTTTGTGGTTTTTTGGCACAAAATGCAAAATTTAATTTCTCAAGACTTTTTTTTTGTTGATGTATATAATTGTGCACGGTAGAGGGCTTTTTGTTACATATTTGCACATCAATATTAACATAATTTAGTCAATTTCCATAATGAAAAGCTTAAAATACCTACAATATATTTTCTTTTCCTTAGAATCTTCATGTTGAAAATACTTTACTCCATTTCTTTCCAATGGGTTCTGATTTCTGCTGATAATTTATATTTGTTCTATTCTACTTGTGTATATATTACTGGCAAGAGAACAGAAACTACATTTTAGTCCACCCATTTTGTTTTTCCCAACTCAACTGTTTGCCTCATGTTAATTGGGTACTTTTTAACTAACTGACAATTATATGTCATACACATGAGTATAACTCATCTGAGAATGAGTGACCTCTACTTTCATGCATTGGTTTGTGAGAAAGTGTTATTCATGGAGATGGAGATGATAATATCCAAAATAAAATTTAAAAAATAATTCAGTGTGAAGTCATGAGTTTCTATATGTTGTTGTGGTATGCTTTTTTTTTTTTTTTTTTTTTTTTTATCCCTTTGACTTGTTTTTCTTCTCATTAATCCATACTGCACTCTCAACTAGAACATAACTTCTAGGACCTAATGCAAAATTTAAATGTGAGGTATCTTGTTCAAAAATTATTAAAAATTTCAAGACAGCTACAGCAGAGCATTCAACCAGAGGAAGGGTCCTTCTGTGAGTGGAGCCTGCACAGGATTGGCCATGGAGCCAGACCTCTCTTCACCACCTGCCAGCTTTTGTCTTGGGCCATCTCTGGGGCAGGCACTGGGCTTCCTACCTGAAGACTGACTATTCATACCACAGTTATTAAATGTGCCTTTACCTAAAGAGATAGTAATGGGAGTTGTGTAAGATAATTTATGGGAAAAAATGGATCTTTGGGTATCCCTCCACCCTTCCCCCCCCCCCATGAACTGGTACTTGAAATATTTGCTTTTATCCTAGGCTGCCCTGTGCCTGATCTATTTCTGCTATATCCCATGAATTTTTAAGTAAATATTCTTAAAAGGAACATTGTGTTTTTAATTGTTTGCAGACAGGTACATACTTAAGTACTTATTCCCCAAGCAAAGCGTAATTGTAGTAGAATTATTTCAGTGAAATTTGTAATAGCAGCTTGGGAGGTTCTCTTGCCAGGTATCACATTTCCCTCCTCCCAAGGTGGAAGCACAAGTGAAATAAGTATTTTTAATATAGAATCTTAAATTATCTAAATGTATAGAAAATGCTAACCATTTAAAAAAAATAAAAGCACAACTCATTGAGTGACAGGAAAGAGGGACAAACACAAAAATAATTACCTTGTTATGATAGTATCAGTATTGATATTTTGACATTAGAAAGTGGCACTGTAGCTATGTAAACATGTGGTGACAGCTGTAAAGATGAAAAGTAACTCTTTCATGCAGTGACACAAACTTTGCAGCATATGGTATTCAAGTTATAAACTCAGTTTCTCAACTTGTATTGTAAAAACCTCCTTCTCTCTGACCTGTGTTGACCAGGTATGGCTCCTATTTCCCTTTGATTTGCATATTCTGTGCAATTGGGGGTACAAAACACCTTGTAGTTTCCCAAGGCACTTCTCGATCAGATCAAGATTCATATTGCGATACCTAAAGCTGAATTTTGAAGTCAAGCAGCTTTTTCAAACCCAAACTGAGATATGCTGGAATGTCCAGAAAGTCTGGATCTGAGTGCACTTGAAGTTGCACCATTTATTTTCAAAAGAGAGTTCTCACATCAGATGACTCTGCCAGGAAGGGAAATATCAAAGAGCTGGAGAAAAGTATTCTTTTATGTATTCCAAGACTGGGGTGGAGGTGGGGGGGGCTTTAAAGATATTTTTGAGGAATAAAAAAAAAAAATTGAAGTTATTTTGAATGCCTTGTTAGACTTTGTGCTAAGAAATACTATATATGACACCTTCTCAGAAGAAAAACTTTTCTTTGTCCTGTGTAATAACAAGGCATTGCTCTCTAAATTGATTCGCACTTTAATGAAACAAAGTTGGAAAGTAACTATTATAAACACTCCCATTTAATTAGAAATTCACCCCCAAATTTAGGGATTTTTTGCATTAAAGCCACCACAAACTTGGAAAAATTTTAATAGGTAGTAACAATCCACGTTTTAAGATATTATGTGTTCTGTTTATAAATTCTCTAGGATAATTTCATTTGAGGTCTTTCTTTTCCTACCTTACTCTTATCCTCTAGTATATTTTCATATTCAGTGTTCAACTCAAAAAATAATAAACCAGGAATCTGGGTAAATATGTGGCAATATGGTTTATTACTATGGCAAAAACAGCTGTTTTATTTCTCCTGTATTTACTTCTCTTTTTCTACTTCAAATTGGAGCTAAGACTAAACACTTTCTCTGAGATCATATACCTCAATGATGCTAAATTGTAAATCTTAATTAGGTATGATTCACTGATTTTAATCTTACAAGATAATTATTCTGAGTAGGATAAAAAGGTTCCCATAATATTGAAGGCATTTTCATTATAATCCCCATTTTAAGATCAAACAAATACTATTAAATAAACAGAGTGCTATTAGTCTTTTATGTTTAATAGTTAATACTTCTGAATTTATGTGTATGGATGAAGAAAGAAGGGTAATGATAGAGCAGTCTTACTGTTTGCAAACTTTAAATCCTTTTGATAAATTTCACTGCTAGGAATTACATGGATCTAAGGACATTTTAAAAATAAAAGTTGCAGTTTTGATTATCTAAATGGAATATGTTATTGTGCATGTGCACAGACATATTTCTTTGTGAAGGTATTGATGTCAGAGACACTTTTGGTATTTCTTTATGAGTAATTAGGTTAACAGGGTTAGTTAGAAAATGTATCCTTTCCTGGAAAATGAAAAATTACATTCAAGCAGAGGTAAAAGAGTAAAATATATTCATGACTTTAAGTACTTAAAAAGATATTTTATGACTCATTTTTACAGAATAATACCCAATATGTAACTTGTTAAGAATAATAGCCATTTTTGCTTTTTAAAACACATCTGTATTGAAACTGACTCTCTGTCCTTGACTCACAAATCTGGAGTCAATTTTAGGCCCAAGATACAAAATATGTGGGTCATATCCCCCCGCCCCTACCATAGTATCCTTGGCCAGTGGTGTTAGTACATAGTTCTCTTTTGAAGAATAGGTCTGCATTACTCAAAAGATTAAGAAACATGGAGGGGTGGTGGTGCTGATATGGAATTCTAAATGGCTGAATCTTTGTCTGACAAACTGAGGGGAATATCACCAGCTTTT
The DNA here is from genome assembly GCA_025594165.1 of Tamias sibiricus. NCBI lineage: Eukaryota > Metazoa > Chordata > Mammalia > Rodentia > Sciuridae > Tamias > Tamias sibiricus. The sequence continues at coordinate 128,995,879 of CM046660.1, forward strand.
AGGATTTTATACACCTATATGGACATTGCTAATTTGGGGTTTTCTTGGGGGGTGGGATTCTAAGCGTAATATGAATACAGTAAGTGTTCCCTAATTTGGAAAATATGTTTTGGGTATAACAATCATCTCATTATTGATATAAATTTACTCATGTATGTTAAAACATTATAGTCATAGGTAGAAATAGACATTTAGTCTGAGCTAGTGTCTCTTTAGGAAAAATTGTGTACATAATCAGAATCTCTTGTGTTTTTTTAAAAATATAGGTGTAAAGTTTTTATCAATAACATTTAAACAAAGTATTAGGAAAACTCTAATATGGGAAGTTCTTTATTATCTTTGTCTTTAATAAATCCCTTAATGAACATATACAGTGTAACAATGCTTGTTTTGTTTTGTACTTTCTCCCTCCTAAATCAGATTTAGCATCAAAGTAAAAAGGCCTCACAGGGAAACTCTGTATACTGTTTAAATTTAAAGATACCCAAGGAGGACAGTACAACGTGTGCTCTAGCTTTGTATATAGTTATTTTTTATAATTATGGGTAAAAATCTGCAATTTTGCCACAACCTAATATTTCCCTGAAATTTATCCTATAAAAATGCACCTATCACTAAGCTGTCATCTGGGAGGTGTTGCAGATGTATAATTGTAATGCATATGTGTACCTAAATACATATTTTAAAAAATTGTCTGTATTTTCTAATGGCCAGCTCTGCAGGAATACTTGCTTAGGGGTAGGGGTAAAAAGTTTTTCTGCCTCTTTTTTCTATTTGCATACTCAACAAGAACCCTGCTGTCTCAGTTAGTCTCCCAGTTCTAGATTGGGATTCTAATCTTACCACCTACCTGTGTATTGTTTTTAAGCAACTGGGACATTTTTTTTTTTTTTTTTTTGTATTTATCTGCAAGGCTGGTTATTACTTGATCATCTGGATAATCAAATTTCCCTTGAGCCAACAGTATATGATATTTAGACCATGAGAAGGTAGTTTGAATTAATTAAGAGGATGTTAGAGTGTGTGGTGGAGGAGGGGAAAGTCAAGCAGCATTTGTTGTCTTGGGCAAACTGCCCTTTCTGATGAAAGACAACTTGTAAGAATAGGGGAAACAGTTAAAAGGAAAGGAAATTAGGGAAAGTTGTTGAGGCAAAGCTAAGAACTGTTTTCATGGGGCTGTTGCTAAAAATGATATCAGCGATTTTACAAATTAAATCCTAATAAAATTATGTACAAAACTGATCACTCATTAGGAATTAGTGACTAGTACACGTGAAATAGGATGCAGTATTATAATCTAAACAAATAATGATATCCTTTTTAAAAATGGCAGATTCTAAATCACATTTTGAATAATGGGATTTATGATCATCTAAACGAAAAGAACTATTTATTCCCTGCTTTACTCCCTATAATTTGCATAGGTATAAAAACACATATGCCTTTAAAGATGACTCATATTATTCTGAGAATCTTTTTTACTTCCCCCAACCTCCTCAATTTGCTTAGACCACATTGAAGTTAGAGAAGAAAATCCACTAAGGACTGAGATGTATCTATTTTAGGGCTTCTTTTGGGAAAAAAAAAATATATATATTTATTTTTCATACAGGGGTTTAAATTATTGAAATAGATAGAGGTATTAATTGATTTTCATCTGAGCAAAGTTTGTTGTTAATTTTTTAAAATTCTACCATAAGAAAAGAAAAGAAACAAAACAAAACAAAACAAAACAAAACAAAACAAAAACCCAACTCCAAACAAATGAAGTAAAATCCTTTTCCATTAGCTCTACCCTAGACCAGTTAAATGGAGTTTGGGGGGAATGGCATGATTCTTCTCTGTTTTACAGGTGATTCTAAAGTAAAGTTAGGACTGAGAACCACTTCTCTGAACCATGAAATCTCATGAGCTCCAGAACTTTTCTGTTTAAAAAACATTTCTTTCTGGTTTGGAGTCATTAAAATACGATATTCATTCAGAATTGAGCATAATAATGACATAAACTAGAGATAGTTCAACAGCTCTTCTAGATTCCTCCTACAGTGGGCCTCAGAAAGTTACAAGTAGGAGGGAAAGTGTCAACAGAAGCCCCCAGGCTATCCTATTCTTACCTTTGCAAGTCACTCAGCCTCTTAGAACCACAGTTTTCTTTTTCTGAAAGAGGAGATGATTCAATGACTAGTACAATTTCTTGCAATTCTATATAACTAAGCCTTGCTTCATCATGGCCTAGTGAATTTGAGTAACTTGGAACCTTGCTAGTGGCCTATGGCTGATGAAAAACGTTTGTTTCTCTCAAAGAAGCTCAAGAAATTGTTTTGGAGACAATGAAGGAAGTTTAAGGACCTCTTGGTTAACTCCTTCAAACAGGGGGATGGTAACTATTCTTCAACTGTGCTTACTAATTGGTTGCAAACAACAGTGTCAACAATTCTAATATCTTGAAAGTTGATGAATATTAGTTAGATAATGCTTTTCCTCAGTGAGGGATTTAAATAAAAGACTGATAATCAGATTAATTTTGGCATTGGAATTAGGGACCTTAAATACTTTAAAATATATATATTTATAGAAATTAGTGTGAAAGTTGGACCTTCATCAAACTGATTCCCTCTTTCCCTCTTTTCTCAACTTCACCTGCTCTTTTTACTCCTGGAGTGCCCTTCTTCACCTACTGAAATCCTACCAGTACTTTCGTATCCAGGCCAAAAATTAGATCATCTGTGAAAGCTTCCATGAGTAAGAATGATGAGGGTCAATTCTGACATCTATTTAATATTCTCTGAGTACTTTAAAAATATCTCTTTTAGATGATTATTTTTCTTTTGTAGTAAATCATGTTTCTCTTTTAGGAAATTGTAAATTCCTTGAGAACAGACACATCAAATCATTTTTATTTTAAATAGCCTGAACCTGTGTATATCGTATAACAGGTGTTCAGTGAATGTTTAGTTAATGGAATTGATAAAAGCTATGAAGACTATCACTTTGTTAATCTTTTGTTAATCTTACTTTAAAAAATCAAAAGATGCCTCTGAAAATATTTAAAGAACAAAGCTATTAAAATCATGTATTTCATTTTAAAAATTGAAACCCCTATGTTATTTATGTAATTACCAAAGAGACATTATAGCCCAGAAAAAGTTTTGTAATTGTATATCTGAGAATAAGACTATAGTTATTCTAATTTTATGTCTCTGCATAGGAGGGCACTTAAATTATTTTATTAACCAACATTATGATGCTGTTTTTAAGTTCTTCAAAACACAAAATTCTAACCTACTTTGATTATAGGCTGTAACAAGTAGCCTCAAATCACTATGCTGTACATATTTAATTTTTTTCCTCATGCATTTCTTCTGAGAAAACAATTTATGAGTATAGAATAATGAGACTTACTGATCAACTTCATGCCAACATTGGGTTGATTGGCATTTGCTTAGTCAGCCTTTGATTGAGCATGGGAAATCAGTAGCATTTTGGCTATGTCTTTCTATTTTGCCTTTTCTCTGATAAATAGGGAGTAAATTTGTGCCTTCGAGGTACTAAAAGCAGATTTCTGTGGGAACTTGATGGTACTTATGGTGATAAGGTGTGAGATGCAAAGTAGTTGATCTACAATTGATGTGATAACTTTCTGTGACTCTGCAGTTTGTGGATTTTTTTGCTTAACATTTTAATTGGCACTTTTTTGTTCTCTTTAGTATCTGACACTATTAATTTATTTTGTACTAAATACTGGGCAGTAAACAATTTAGCTGGGATTACACCTAATGACCCATGTCTTCTAGTGGTTCAATTGCTTTACCAGTTGGGTTTGTGGGCTTGGGAAGGGTCAGTTTCTTTCTCAAATCTGTCAATTAATGTTACAACAAATAATGTTATAAATATTTTTAAGGGAAACTCCATTTGATACAAAGTTGGAATTAGTCAATAGTATTGGAATTAGTCAATAGTGTTTTGCAAGGTTTCTATCTCATATTTGTGTTTCTAAAGCAAAAAATGCACCACAGAAAAGCACTTGTTCATATATCTTCATCAAAGAACCCAGAATAAAAAAACCCCCAAACAAAGACTTTATTGTCATTCTTTGAAAAACACCATTTTACTAGGGAAACCCATAAACCTATAACCTTTATTGAAAGCTCACTAGTTTCCTTCTAATTTGGGCTCTTCAGAGCTGAAAAGTTTTAGATGCTATCTTACCACTTCATGTTGAAATCCAAGTTGATCTTGTATAGTCTGTGTGGAAGAAAGCATCTGTAGTGCTGATTGCTGAATCTGGCTTATGACAAAAATGTGCCATTAAGTGAGTTACAGTGGACACCTTTTGCTTAATTACATTCAAGACTCTGCATCTCAGCAAAGAGCTTAGACAGTGATGAGTACATTGTACGTAGAATAATAAAGCAATATGTTAAAAGTAGCAAAAGAAGTTTTGCAGTATGGCTACAACAAAGACTCCCCCCCAAAATTTAACAAAGTTCCTTTGTTACATCAATTCCTCTGATTTTCTGGCAACCATTCTATAAAAAACAAATAAGTTAAAATTGCTGAAATACAAATTCAAATCCATCAGATTGAGAGTCAAGACTAGGAATCTTAAAGCCTTCTTCTAATGGTAGCTTGCCAACAACCACACTAAATCTAGGGAATATTTAAAAGATATAGCCTTAATATTCTACTTGATTTATAATAAAAAAAGTTATGGGTTTTTAAACGAAAGTGGATAAAGTTATCCATGAAGATTTTTCTTTGAACCTAAAATGCCTTTTGTTTTTCACAGAGGAATATTGGAGGATGCCTCTGAGAGGGTAGTGATATAAATTGGTAGCATAAAATATAAGACGTGGTTAAAAGTCAGTGGTCAGTGGTTTGATTTATTGTAGTTTTTTTACTCCCCCCCCACCCCATATACATAGTTGACAGCTGTTAGTAGTTGAAATTTTAGTTAGGATTAGAAAATATAATTCTTGAAAAATATAAAATTTATATTTGTCTTAAAATCTAAAATCAAACAATTTTTTTTCAGGTGAATACAACTGTGTGTGTGTGTGTGTGTGTGTGTGTGTGTGTGCACCTGCATATGCACACACACCTATGAAACCTGACAGCATTGAGAGCTCCTTCATTCTGAATTGGCCAGTTGGTAGTTCCATACAGATATCATCTAAGTGAACCAATTTAAATCCCTCTCCAGATTCTTATCTAAGTGGCACAAGTCTGTCTGGCAGGTAGCACCTATTTGTCCCTTGGGGATTAGGTTTGGTTGACATTCAGTCAAAGTACTAGTAAACAAGATTTATGTGAAATTAATTAAATCTGAAATTGAAACTGGAATTACAATTCACCTGAAAATGGATTTGGTATATTTGTCATATGTGCATGAACAGAATTCTTTCTCTTGGATACTTTTATTTAGAATGGAAGCTAATCACAAATAAACTACTTAAAATTTACTTTCCTAATATGATTGTTTTCTTTGAGTGAATGACCACACCTCCTTTAGAACTCAGTCTTTGTGTCCAGGGTTTAGTTTAGTCATGCATGTGTCCTTGAAGAAATGTAACATCTTTCACAAGATTTTGTATAAGTGAAATCAGATACCAGTTTTTATTGCAGGACCAAGCCTACAAATGTTTCTCTTTAAAGCCATTTTTAATAGAAACAGTAAAGTATAAATCATTTAAGCAATTACCTGGACATTGTGGAAATGGGGCTTGGCTTGTTCTCTAGTCCCAGATGTTTCCAGATTCCAGTAATAACACAGTCCAGATATTTACAGCTTAATTTTCTGTGCATGTGCACTTGTCCACAAATGGCTACTATTTCCCATTTTCTGTTGGACAACTGGGCTACTTATAGGTACAGAAAGTGATTTCATTGTGGGTGATGACAAACATTAATGGTTATAATAAGTTTTTTCTAGAAACTTTGATCACTCTAAAAATAGATTAAATTTTAGAGGGTTTTACACTAGGAATAAAATAAATTATTCAAATGGCCTTTTCCTTTATGTATGGGGAAGGGCATAACCTCCATCCATTCCTCAAAATTATATTTAATCTCAATATACTCTCTGATAAAAGTTTTTTTTTTTCTTTTTAAATGCATCTCCTGGCACTGGTTGGGTTATCATATAGGCTGCTAGTTTTATTTGCATCACTACCCCAGAGTTTTTCTTCTTTTTACTAGAAACTAAACAAATGGAAAATAATGATTGGTAACCATCTGCTTGCAGAAATTCACATATAGCAGTTAACTGTATTTTATAAAACAAGACCAAATGAGTGAATTATACTGTTGCCAGTAAATAGCAACAAGCACTAGAGCGTTCCTTTGGATAAGCAGTAACACAGGGAGCCAGCATTTCATTATAGGTAGTCAGTTGGGCTGTGTACAAATATGTGTGTGTGTGTATGTGTGCACGCACAGTGCATGTGTTAAGAACCAGATTATTTCCTCCCTACCTTCTCCTGTCTGAATTTTCAACCCCCCCGCCCCCTAATACCAGTGAAGTAAATCAGAGTACTGTAGATATAAATAAATCAATTCAGTTACATTGTTTTAAATCTATTTACTTAAAAAATGAAGTTAAAATCTATAAAACCATGCAGAATAAAGATTCATAAAACTATGTAGGCTTCACATCAGAATCATGGTTTCCTTAGCTGAGCATGTTTTAATGACTAGCAGCTAACCGATGTAGCTTTAAATCATTGTCTTGTCTTATCCTCTGCTTTAAAAAAAAAAAAAAAAAAAAAAAAAAAAAAACACCTTAACTGGAAATCAGATTGACTAAATGTTGAAAAGATATTGACAGGAAATGATTACTCATATAGATGCTATTGAAGTATGCATACTATATTGAGGGAAGAGTTATTATGGAAGAGACAAAAGTAAGTAGTTAGAAAGAATTTATTCAAATAGACCAGGTAATATCTAATTTTATAGTTATCAGCATAAAGTATAATCAACTTCTCTCTCCCTTTTGCGCGCTCGCTCTTTCTCTCTCTCTCTCTGTCTCAATATATCTGTATATATATATATATATATACACATATATATTTAATAGAGCAGTATATATACACTCAAAACACATGTATTCTCTCTTTAACTTTCACTTCTTTGATACTAGGATTTTGCCATACAGCAAGAAAAGTTGTTTAAAATGGGCAGTATATTGAGTTCAAAGGACCCATACAGTTCATAAATTCTCTGGTGTCTACTGGATTTTTCATCAGGGAGACTTCCAATAAAAATGATCTATTTTAGAAATAATATTGTTTAGTAGGTTGAAATGTGGTGTAATAAAATTAGACCTTCAGTCTTCTAAAGTTACTACTTAGATGGCACCCTTGGGATGGTAAAATGGCTGTATAAGCAGATGAATCAGACAGTTCCACTGATGGGTACATTTGTCAGTCTCTGTTACAGATATAATATATTCTTATATCTGTAATCCTGACACTGTTACATCCAAATGAAATCAACATGAGGTTGTCATCTTTAAGCAAATATGTTAAGTGTTGTCTTTTGTGCTTTGGATTTGAAAGAAAGGGGCCCAGGGGGGAGGCAGCATCATGCAAATGGAACAAATCCCATTTCTTCTGAGCTGTGCTGTTTTTCCCCTCCATGGCAGCTGGCTGTGTTATCTTTGTGTGTTTCTCTGAGTGCTGACAATTCTTTCAGTGATCTAAGTTAGGGCACATTAGAAAGTGGAAGCAGCTGTCTGTCGCTATACTGAGAGACGTGTTTGCTCTACTGCAAAGATGAAGGACCATGAATCCTTGACACACTCTCCCCTCCTCCCCCCTGTACTTTCCAACATGATCAACATTCAGACGCACAGATTGTCTGCTTGGACAGTTTTTTGTTCTGACTGACAGCATCTGGCATAGACAAATTTAAAAATACATAGCATGCCATGCTTGGAATTGGAACATCCCTTCTTTATTAATCTTCTCATTTAAACCATTCATTTACATTTCAAGAAAGGTTACAGCTTGATATGGTTGAAACGTTGATTTTTAAATGAATAACCTTCTAATGAAATGTCTTGAATGAGTACCAAGCAGCTAGTCTTCATTAAAAAATTACACCCGATTAACACGGCCTTGAAAGCCTGAGAGGAAAGGGATTTCTTATTGTTTTAATCCACAATGCAATCCGGTGTTTACCTTTCTGGCACAAAGCGAACAGAAATGATGCCTGTACTCGCAACACTTCTGATACTGAACACAACTATGATATCACCCTTAAGCCGACAAAACACGTGGCCTTGTTTAATCAGCTTTCTTTCCCTCTGAAAACCCCAGAGGTGTTGAAAAAATTATAAGCATCACCCAAATATGCCTCTCTCAAATCCTCTCTCTCCATGCCTTACCCCTCCCCCATCCCAAAATACTATGTCTCTGTGCCCAACTCAGGGAAAAGGAAGCTTATAGGTTTTCAGATGGAAGAGTAGACACAACACTTCAAGATGAAACACTCTCCCTGGTTCCAGGATGATGGATGCATACATATTTGTTTGTATTACTTTAGTAATAAAACATCACAGTGCAAAAATTTCTGTCTCACTCACCCCTGCACACATTCACATTTCTTATCCATTCTAAATTCTACAGCCAGCTTCAGCAACATGCTTGTCTAGCATTTATGTAAAAATAATAGGAATGTTGACCCTCCCAGTCAGTTTGTAGACTTTGAGTCCTGGGCTGGGGTGAGAAGGAGAGGAGAATACTTTGACTATATATTTCAGGCTTTCCCACTGTAGATTTCAGGTATAATATAACCCCTCAATTCTGAGTGTGGCTACATTAGTTCTAAGGGGTATCTGAAGGGAAGGGTGGGGCAGAATTATAATTCTTTTTTAAAAATAACTATTCTAGTGCTGGGTGGTAAACAGGTAAAACAAGTGTGCTGGATAACTTGGAAAAATAGGCTTCAGAGAGCAGTTCAATTAACAGTTGTAAGCAGAAAAGGTGATGCTTTTTCTCAGTATGTATAAGAGGTCACTTGCTTTAGGATAAATTTTGACGAATTGCAGAAAAAATAGATGCTGAAATCAAAATGAAAACAGATTGCAGTTTTATATCAAAGGCACTTTTACCTTCTTCAGTGTAAGGGAGAATGACACATTTCCCCTGTGGATTGTATATATTACTTTTTAAATTGTGCTAATTTTTAAAGTTTGAACATATTTCATTTAAACAAAATAAGCCTTGGAAATTAACATAATCTTTGAATCTGGAGTCAGCTCTTCACCTGCCCCTCGACTCAGATCCTGGCTCTGTAACTGTAAGGTAGACATGGGTTGGTTGCTATTTTTTCTTTTCTTTTCCTTTTTTCTCCCCAAGAAATTAGTGGCCAGAAATCAAAACTGAGCAGATCTAGTTCTAGTGTTGGATTTCTAGTAAATCCTATATACTGAACATTTTAATATAAATTACTTCATTTGTCATTTTCCATTGTGATTTTTTTTAATGACCACTTTAAAGGTAGTGTCAATGTGCATCTGAAAGCCAACTGGGAATGGGTTGCAATACACAATTCCCTCGTGTAAAAAGCCAGGTTTAGCAGTAATGCTTTTAATCTGGACTTGTAGAGGATTCAGGAGCATCCATAGATCTGCTCCAGTAATTACCATACCCCAAGTGGCACTGGAAGAGACATTTGCCTAAAAACTTGATGTCTTCATTACGCTGTTTACATTTTAATTAGAAACATGAAAATTACTGATTCATACAGACAACTATAGTTTAAGTGGTTTCATTCGCCATCCAATAAATCATAAAAAAATCCCCACAGTTGGCATAAATAGTTTACTAGGAATCATTCATGGGAATAATGTGTTGGCACTATAAGCTGCTTAAAATATGTTTTTATTTTACCAGAGGTAGAATTTGCATATAAATTAGAGAATGGCATTTTAAGTTGACAGTCATTTATGCAGAATACCACCCACATGCAAATACATATATGGGTGTATGTGCATACTTTCTTTGACTCTATAGGTTTTTGCGGTATCCTGAGTACAGATATATACCCAACCTAGCCTATCAGTTTTAAAAATGCACGTCCTCTTTTTAAGTCCTTTCAGAAATGCTGTGGTTGTTCTAAATATGCATGACCACAAACACATCTTTTATCTGTTGGGCAACATCAACTTGCAAGAAGGAAAACTGTTTATTTCTGGTGTGCGTGTGTCTTGGAAAGGACTGGTGTTTCTTCTGCTCATTTATTCCCTCTTTCCTAGCTCTTCTATTCTTCCCAACTTTTGCATGTCCTGTCAGTGCTGCTGCCCTAAAACAGCTCCCACTCAGAGCGGATGGGCTGAAGCAGGGTGGCTGTCACAGTCCATTCCTGAGTCAGCAGCACATCCATTGCCTGCATCTTGCAACAGTCACTCATCCAGTTTTCCCCTCCCCAGGGGACAGGCGTCCTCCTCATCAGTGAGGAGGAATGACCCCTCTGTCTGGCTTGCTCAAAATCCTGAATCTCCCCACATTGGTGTGTGAGTTCAAATCCCCCCTCCTAGAGGCAGGGCTGGGACTCTAGCTAATGACTCCGAGATACAGAGGGTCAGCGCACTGGTGAGCTGGAACACTGAAGCATTGTGCGAGCCGAGTTGTACATTTTTCCCATAACTGCAGACTCCTCTCCTTCCCCTCCCCTCCCAAGCCCTTTATTGTAGATCAATATTATGCAGAAATGAACCAGGAATAACCACAGACATTAAAAGCCATTTCCCTTTTTGTTATCTTTGTTAGAAAGTTATTGGTCATGGCCGAAGGAGGCTCTGTTATGATTTTTTGTTTGTTTATTGTTTTTTTGGTTGAATGGCAGCACCCAGTGACCAAGCACTTCTATCACCTCACTGTAAAACCCACATGCTTTAGGTCCACATTTATTTTGCATTTTAGGCCTATGGATACTTTAAAGTGAAAGTATGCACATACACCCGCAAAGTGAATTTTTAAAAAATATTATGTAGGAGCATCTATCCCTAAGTGTTCGACTTGAAATGCTGTAGCAGTCAGTATTTTCAGCTTTTGAATGTGAACAGATTACATTGAAACTTATGCCACCTGCATGGTGTGATTTTTGCAGATTAATGGTTGTAAGATTAATTCCGAAGAAGCTGCTTTAGATGATAAATTTTGTGCTTCGTTTCCACATCTTTGGATTTGCCTTTTTAAATATCTAGAGAATTGCCAAAATTTGAATGTACTAATCAGTATATTGTATTGTCCCCACCATTTTAGATTTTAATAGAAAGTTACCAGGATTGTTTTCATGGTGATTGAGGTAATCAAAGCAGGACTTTTAACTTTTTGTAGTTCTATGCATTTACTAGGCAGACTTCCTGAGCGTGTCCATTAGTGTAATAGTGAATTCTTGGGCATATGTTTATTGGTTTGCTTTGCATTGCCTATTTTGGGGGGTCAGGTGGGGGCAGGCAGGACACTTATTAGATCTTTCTACCTCCTCGATGTGATTAGATACAATACTCAACATCTGTAAGGACAGAAACATGCTGCTTACTTGTACACACGGCAAAATTCTAATAGTCCTGTGCTGTCTGGTAAATCCTGTCTGCTTTATGCAGTGTGGCCCGAAACAGTTGTGTGGTGAGGGAATGCTGGCTGCTGGCCAGCCATTGACTATGAAATCCTGGGTACCTGAGAGCTTATCAGTTCTTTTGCTTTGTAAAAGAAAAAAGTGATGAAAATGTTGGTAAACTGCCATGAAGGTTTAAGGCTGCTGGAACAAGGAGCCGTGTAATCAGATTGGAAAATGGAGCTTGAGATTCTCTGCATGGAGAGCAGCCGTCTGTGGACCCGGTGAGCCGCTGTGCAAGTGCCCGAGCTGACCACTTTGTTAGCAAATCAGCTTGTTTGCTGCAGCAGCAGGGTGGAAGAGACCAGAGCTTGTGATGGTATGTAACGGAGGGAGAGCTCTCGCATGGCACAATCTAATCAGCTTGCAATTAGCTCAGGCTCTACAGTCACCTTCTTAATTTTCTTTTCCCCCCTTCTTTGTGTTAATACTGTGCACTTTAAACAATTAAATAAGGGAAGTAATCCTTCAAGCAAATCAAAGCCATCCTTTAATTTTATCACCCTGCTGAAAAAGTATCAGGTGGTCCACTGGTCTTCATCAGATGCTAGAAATTCTTCGGCTCGCTGTAGCATAGAGGGGCTTTAACAAACTGATGTTGAGGATACTCTTTCAAATGTCTTGGCAATGGTGGGGAGAAAATGTAACACCATTTAAACTAGAATCGAAGTTAAAATTGATGTGAGGGGGGATTACAAATCCCTTTTGGTTTATATGCAGTTGTAAATACCTTTTAGTTTATATACAGTGATGCATCTATTTTTATATTTTTAATAACCAGAGGCAGGCTGCATGTGTGTGTGTGTGTGTGTATGTGTGTGTGTAGATAGAGATTATGTGTATATATCACATTCAATATCCTTTATGCTGCTGTTTATTTAGGTGTTTCTGTGCAGCACCTTTCTGAAGGCTCTGATGACATGGCCACTTGTACTGATAATTCTACTACTTCACCTTTACTGAACTTGATTCACTAAGGTTTAAAAGAACAAGGATACCATTGCTGATCATGGGTGTTACTTGTTAATCCTTTAAAATAAAATTCAGATCCTTTGGGGGAGAGGTGAGGAGAGCAAAGGATAGATTTGCAAAATCAGCACAATAGTTTTACATTTTACTTAATTCAAGGACAGTGACTTCTGTAATACCACTTAAAGAAGACGCTTGTTTACTGAAACTAAATAAATGTTTTAAGAGATATTCTTAAGCAACCTTCTATCAGTTTTTCCTCTTTCAGAAAGCTTTTGCTAAGAGTATCCATGTGCATGTATCCCTGATCAGTTATTTATATATTGTTTATTAAGTTTTTGTCATGAGGTGAAAATCGGCATTATTTTACCAGTGTTTACTTTAGAAAGCAGGACAGGGAAATATTATTAGAATTTGCTTTTAATGGGTATTAAAGAAATAATTAGAGCACTCTAAGCATTTTTTCTCCATAATAGCCAATTCCTTTCTGGAGGTTGTTTGCATTAATAAAAAAAATAAACATAGCTATAATATTATTGATATTTTAGTGCATACATATCATACTTGAATTTTCTCCATATTGTCAACATAAGAATTTTTTTTGCTTTACAAAATTGCAGAATACTAATAATAAACTGTCTTCTTTCTTTTTTGTCTTAAAAGATCTTGCAATGTATAACCAAGTGTTTGGTATCAGCATTTTTTAACTTAATGAACAGTTCAGAAAGTTTAACCATCCATGTATTAATGTGTAAGAGGATATCATGACTTTTTGTTTTCCTGTATGTGTTTGATTCTGTGTCTTACGTTTGTGTTTAGAGGCATGAATTCAGTTTGATAGAGAATGAGAGTGATTAATATCGAGTGCATTTAAAATTAGGTAAGCTTCTAAGTTTGTCTCAGGGTATTGCTGGTGATTCTTTAATGTGTCCTTTTTGTGTGTTTTAAACTTTTTTTTTGTTTTTAATTAAAAAATAAATTAAAAGGAAACATACATCACCTACACACATCTTATGCTGCAAAGATTCACTTTATATTCTTCTAGAGGACAAACTCCATTACATATGCACTTACTGTACGTTAGATTGTAAATCTTACAATTTAATGGTAATTCAGTGAGCAGTTATTGCTTCAGTGGCCTTTTTTCTTTCTTTTTTGTCCCATCTCACTTGTGAAATAGGGTTACCCTTTACAAGTGTCACATCCATAGATTCATCTTTTGTACTTTGTAGTTGTTCCTGGTGCATCATTCTTAAGTAAAAAAAAAAAAAAAAAAGCCAAAGCAATGGAATAACCAGGTGGCGGTTGGTGGGTGGGGAGTATGTGTTTTTATGTGTACAGGGGCATGGGGGCTGTGGAATAAGAGCTTTCTTGCTAATGCCAGAGAGAGACAGACAAACAGGGACAGAAAGACACATAGAACTCTAGCAACAAAGCAACCAAGAGCATTAGCATCAGTCTAATAGATTAATATCTTTTTCTCAATATACATTTCCTCTAAGCTCATTCTCAATCCTACATTCAGTTTTCCATAACAGATTGCATTCTGTGCTTGAATTCTTCGAAGTAGAAGTGGTTATCTGATTGGTACAAGTCTCTTCACCTTGCTTACTACACTAACAGTGTAGTTAATATTCTTATCCTTTTTGGACAGTAAAATACTTTTTTTTATAGAAACAATATACACATTCATAAAGAAATTATAAAGGGATTCTCCTTCTGAAGATAATGAGTTCTCTTCAGGAACTGCAGGTTACATGGCTCACAAATGAGCTCTAAGTGGGGGGATTTAAAGTCCTGCTACAGCATTTAATTTCTTGAGGAAAGGAGTTCAGTTCAAGGTTAGCCTGTTATTGTGGCACTGGCAACTACTTCTCGCGTCCCCGTTCTTCTGCCAGCAGTACTGCACAAAAGGCAGTCATTTTTATTTAATATGTGGGGAGGTATTAATCACTGCAGTATTTTCTTGCAAAAATTTATCTTATCATATTCATTGTTTCACTACCCATGACAATAATAGGTGTTTAATTACTCAATAAGGACCGTTTATAGATTCAATTTTTCCTGTATGCTGGACAAATGGTATTGATTTTGTACTTTGATGCAACATGAAACTGTATTAAGCACAATTAGAATTCCAAGGCTGGTAAAATGTACATTCCTTATGGTAACTGGACTTGCTTTGAGAAGCGGCAAGCTTCTTCTAATCCAGGCAATGCCTTTTGAATAAAATAGTGATATGATTTTAGTACAGTTCTGTGGTTAAAGATGAATGTGGTTTCCTCATGGTGTGTGTGTGTGTGTGTGTGTGTGTGTGTGTGTGTACCCAAGTGCATGTATGCCAATTTTAGTTTTAGTGAAGCATTAAAGAGTTTATATGATGGCGCTGGGGTTGTGGCTCAGCGGTAGAGCGCTCGCCTAGCACGTGTGCGGCCCGGGTTCGATCCTCAGCACCACATAAAAATAAACACATTGTGTACAACTAAAGCAAATAAATAAATATTTAAAAAATAGACTTTATATGAAAAGATGGTTCTTTGGAGCCAGGAAAGCCATTGCATACAGGTAAATGCTGACTTGGTTTCATCTTGTAATTGTGTCTCTTTGGCTAATGCTATAGGTCTTTATTTTACCGATATCTTGTTACCTGGAATGAGGGTGGGAACCATACAAGATGAAATAGCACTTTCATTTCTTGCTGAATTCTGGTTTACCTTCTTTTAAAGTGATGAAGAAGACCTCCAAATACCTATTGTGTCATAATTTAAACAGTGTCTTTTGTTTAAATGGACACTAAATAAAACTCTTTCATTTAGCTGACAATATTATGTCACAGTCGGCAGCAAAAAATCTTGCACAGAGCAAAAGTCCATCCTGTCTTTCAGCAGTGCAGTCTGCCTGCGTTTTGTTTCACCTTGATTTTGCAAACACATTTCCACCTGCATTTAGCACATCCAAAACCATAATTGGAGAGGACTCTCTTGTTGGTCAGTGCATTAATTGCCTATGATCTTCAGTTCTTTACAGATTTATTTCCTGTGGAAGAAGGTCATCTAGCCTTGCCAAAATAAAAAGCAAAATAAACCAAGGACAGACAATCAGTTGCTTAATCTTTAAAATTTCACTAAAGGCTATCTTATATCCTTGCTAAATCTTACTTTGTGTTTCTTTGCAAGGATCATAGATAGACCTCTGGGCTTCAATTTACAGTTTTGGAGAGTTCTATGGATGATTACCCATGTCCCTAAAAGAGGAAGGTGGCTCATTGACAAGATTGCTTTGTGTATCATGTAGGTATATTCTTTGCTGGGACACTAATAATCACTATTGGAGCATTAGCTGATCACTGCTTTTATAATTTTTAATGTTTGTGTGGAAGATGCAAAACTTCATGAGAGATTTTGTAAAGATCTGCCATTTGCTTCATGACATAGATATACCCAGTTGATTGTTTATTAGTTTTAAATGGACATTTCTTATTCAGTGAATACTTGCCTTATGAGCTGTTGTATATGGCGTATGTAAACCTTAGCAAAGAAATCAGAAAATAAAGACAAATAATGGTTTATATCTAGCTAGTATATTTCTTTTTCTCCTAGAGCTTTCAAGAGCACAAGAGAAAAATAAATTGATTGACCTGCCCATTTTAAAACACCATTCTGTTTTTTTTCCTCATAGATACGAGAAGAAAAGCTAAGTTTGATTCCGGAAATATGTTTTATATATTTATTTTGCTTTTCAGGGATCAGGCAAATACTGGCAAAAAGGGGCTTCTCGGGTAATGCAGTCTGAGGTCTTCCAAGTCCTGTGCAGATAGATCCTTGATCACACAACAGATTGCATCTTGGGTCTACCAGCTGGGTGAGGAATGCTGTAGTTTGTAAGGTAGGACTACGCTTCAAGAAAAAATATTGTAGAAATTTCCAAGGCTTTGGCTTTTCTCCAGCATCCTGAAACCAAGGTTTGCATGATTCTCTAGCCTAGGCCCTAGGTCCTTGATGATTCTTTTGTGCTCTCTCCAAATGAACTATTTTGTACTTTCTATTCAAGCTTAAACAAATCATTTATTTATTCAGTAATGTGAGTGTAGGTTTAATTAAGTGAAAGATGATTGCATGAAATTAGCCAGTTGTAAAGTGCATTACATGAAAAAATGGTACAGAGGCTATTTTATTGCTGAATATTAACTTTTTAGAAAGGCTTTTCTCCTAAAGAGAAGTGTTTTGGTTGCTGGGGGAGTGTCTGGATTAGGATATTGACTGTACAGCTCCTTACTGCAAGGTGATGGACTTCTCTGTGTGGTGCAGATAGAAAGGTGGCTTTCTGGGGGAGCCGTCCGAAACTCAGTCTGGCATCAGGTTCCATGAGAACTTAGACTCTAGCATACATTTGGAGAGAACTCATTGCTAGATTCACCTCGGATTCTTCAAGGGGATGCATTTTGAGAACTGAACTTTGGTCATCTTGCCTTACAGAAACTATGGTATTTACATGAATAATAAATATAGTCTATATGTAGCCATTGCTTTCTAAGCATTAATAGTGTATATTACTTCTGAATCTCATTACCTTCTTTACTGTGCAGTAGCATAGTATTTTGTGGACGCATTCATAGACTCCAATATGTTAATCCATCTGCCCAGTTTTTGTCTTTTTATGCCCTTACAGGCTTTGCCTTACCTTCCTGCAAACCTCTGCACTGCCCACTCCTTGCCCTGTCTGCTGTTTGAATAAAAAAATCGATATGACTATTAAAGCCATTTGGAACTTTTTAAAAAAGAGAAATAATATTTTAATTACCACTGACACGCCAGTTTGAAGCCCATATCCTCCTTTATGACAGTTCAGTTTAGAAACTACATTGCTTCATTTCAGTAACTTTATTACCATTTGGCTCAGAGATTGCTATTTCGCCTTGGCCACAGATTTCATCAGTTGCCCGGTTCACCTTTGTCCACACTATACTTGTGAAATGACCTCCTCCGTTAGTGCTTGTCAATAGTAAATTGCTATATTCTGTGCCTAGAAACACACCAAAGGACGACAACACTTTATTGAATGACTGAGTTTGTACTTAATTTTTTAAATTAAAACTTAATTGGAACAGTCTTAATTACCATTTAATACTAGTTAATTAAGGCACTGGTTAGGGTCAGCTATTACAGTATTCTTATCGCTAATGTAACATTGGACATGCATAGTATGCAGGTGTCTATGTAACAAGTGTGTCTTCTTTGGTATTTTTTCCCCTAATTTTCTATCTATTCTATCAAAATAACAATGTGTGAAATGATCAAGGTTCATATATACTGATGACATCAGATTAGTTTTTTTTTTCCCCAGAATTTCCAATGAAAGACTAAATCCCTCTTCACTGAAAGCTCTTTTTAGATAGAGGGAAAGTTGAAATTTGTGATATAAAGAGAAATAGAACTCAAAATCAAAATCTGACTTTTAAAAAAAATTTCAAAAGAAATCTTAAATATAAAATTTTCTTTTGAAAGTCATGAAAATAGTGTATTTGGAAGTGTTTAGTGTTTCAGTATATGTGGTTATATGAAGACTAGATATATCTCTGCAAAACATGAACTTCTTAACTATAAATATATGCCTTTATTCATTATAACATTTGTAAGAAAACAAAAAATGCCCACTGCTCACCTCTTATCACACATAGTTTAGCTCTTTTATCTTCTTAACAAAGTTGTTTCCATAAATAGGACACTGTTAAGTTAGTTGAAAATTAATGTAAAATTAAAGGCCAGTATTCTTGGAAATCTCATTATTATGAAATTTAGAGTGATGACAAAATACTGCTATTTCCCAAATGTTGCCTCATACGCATTTAGTTTTGGATGAATCATTTCACAAAGATTGTTCTACTTCAGTAAAAACTCTTAAATTTCAAATTCCATCTTGTCTGGATTTTTAATCTTTGTTTTTGCTTCGTCTCTACACTCTTTGAAATAACCTGATATCAGTTTACCTACTAGGGAATAAAATGAGGCTTACACTGTGGAAGGAGATTACTTTTGACAGATAAAGATGGGAAGCTTGTTTGTTGCTTATTTTCATAGTATTTTAAGTGTCCTGAAATAAAAGATGATTGATTGAAATTTTACTTGCAAATAGAAATTAATAATAATTATATAATAGTTGCACCATTTCACTGATGTTAGGCAATGAAGACAGAAAAGAAATGTTAAGCTTTCTCTTTCCAGATGTAGCTGATGCTGTGGCATTCAGGAATATGAAAGTTTCATGGGTTTGTTTATACCTTTGGGAATATTTTCTATAATTTTTTGTTTGTTTTAGATGAGATTACTGCTCTAGGGTAAAAGAAACCCTAATGAAATGCTGTGCTTGAAGACAAAATTTTGCCAGAATTTCAGCCAAGAAACATTCCCTCTGTGAAGCTCAATAACTGAGATTTCCATGTTACTCTCCCTCAAAAACGTACGTTTAGTCTCATGTAGCTCAGAACATAATTGTATGAAATCAAAAGCATATCAAGTCTAAGTACAGTCTGTTAGGATGATATGTAGAAAGTCATAATATGAATTTTCTATTTTAAACAGTATACTTTAGGTTCATCTCATAAAAAAGGAAAATTCCTGAAATAAATACAGATGTATAGAGACACCTGTATGATTCATTATATTTTGACTTATTTTGCTATATGTCAATTAAAATTAAGACTAAGCAGAACAATTGCATTTAATATACAATGTTTGAGCAAGTTACTTGTGCTTATTAGTGGTGTCACAGTTTAAATAACATTATTAAGCCCCCGACTTTACTTAGTTGGTTTTGCCGTATTGAATGTGTGGAGCAAAGGTTCAAAGCATTTCTTCTCATGTCCATAACAGGTACCTACCATTAATCAAAATATAATTATTTTAAGAAGAACCCATTTAGAAATAATAATGGATAGAAATTACCAACACAGAAAATTAGATGAATTGTGGATTCAAGTTTACTGGTAGTAAGTTAAACATTAGAGCTGTGAAGTGTAAAGTTTGTGTAGCATTTAACAAGCTTTAGTAGAGCACTAAAAGTAACTTATGTGTAATATGCAATACTAACAGATCTCCACAGAGCCTCAGAGGAAGCTGAAAATGTAATTCAGGATGCTTCAGGCTGTGAGATGTTAAGATTATGTTCCATGAAGACTAAAATAAGGGGTTTTTTTGCAACCATGTAAATTCTCCAGATGAAGAAAACTGAAAATATATGGAAAATTCCAGCAGCTTAAATATACACACATTCATAAATATGATTAAAATAGATTCTAAGGTTTCACTTTTTCTGTAGCAATTGGCATATCTTAGCTTGTTTTTATGTTAAACCAGTTATGTTAAAAAACCAAATGTGTATAGTGCCCCATCTTGTCACCATGTTAATGGAAAAAAGGTTGAAGAGATAAAGGGGAGAAGAAAGAAAAACTATAATTAAAGATTTCGAGTTCTGCTTGAGAATTAGTGGGAGAAATCTTATATCTTATCTATTAGGATTGACCAAAAGAGAAAAGAAAAGAAAGAAGGGATGAAGGAAAGAATGAAGGGAGGGAGGAAGGAAGAAAATATAACACCAAAAATAATTCATACAGTGCTCCTTTCTTTACATTTTTTTTTTTTTTTTTTTTTACAAGTTTCCCATGTTATCAGCTTATACATTTCTTATATATGGTGAATGGTAATTGAATTTTTAAGAACTGAATCTGCCTTTATGTGGTAGTTAAGGAGGCAGAAATACAGCCTCTCTGGGTCTCAGTGTATTTCATCTTAAAATGGATGACCTACATCTAATTTCTCTTCCAGCTCGAACACGCTATGAGGCACTAAGTTCCATTCTATGAAGTTCTGTTTGAAAATTTTTAGAAACGTGGAAACTGATTGTGCCTCTCAATTTCTCTGGTGGATGTCAGCTGTGCAACCAGAGTGTTGAGCAGTATGTTATTTCTTAGTCTCTAGGAGAGTGGATCCCACACCAGGGGCTATAGACTTCTGAGAAATATTGAACTTCTTGCAAAAGTTTCTCAACATCATATGTACTCCAGACATGTGTTTGTCACATGTATGATCTACAGGTTTTTGGCATATGTGGTATCTCATGGTTAGGATAAAAAATACATCCATTTAGAAGTGTTGCAAAGATGTCACAAAGTTATCATTATTCTTAATCATCATTTTCTTCATCAGTGGATGCTGAAAGCAAAAATCAATATCTTGAATCTACGAGGGTTTTTTTTTTTAATAGTATAAAGAAAGGTGAAAATCTGTTGTACTCAATGAAGTATATTAATTATACATAATTTGAACAATTAAACATTGGCTTGGAAAATGTACCATTTAAATTTTTCTAGTATCTTGAAATATTTTATTGCATTTGAACACCAGTTGAGGTTATATGGTTACATTTCCTGCCACAGTATTTGAAATATTTCTTTAGCTTATTGTTAGTAGTTGACTGATGAATTCCTTCTAATGGGGAATAATTGCTATATTTTGAACATTTACAAGACACTGTGTATGTGTCTGTGTGCCAGTGTGTGTATATGTATGTCTATGAATAATTATTCCCATCTTGTAAATTAATATATTAAGTCAAAAATGCTGTTTATTGCCCTCATAACCATTAGTATAACTGGGAGTCAGAATTGGACTACATTGCAATACCAAAGTCCGAGCAGGACCTGTAGCAGAAATTAATTTCAGACTTACCTTCACAGCATACAAAGATCCATAAAGAAATGCTTGAGACTTGTTCTGAAACTGACATGTCATTGTCATTACAGAATTGCTTCATTATGCCTCAGTTTACCCTACTTTAAGATAGAGAAACATTTTATCAGTGAATTTTACTTTTCTTGCCAGCATAATGTGTGAATTAGTTAATGCTTGTAAAGAAGTGATTTGATGAGGGGACAGCTCTATCTAAATGCTAAGTATTATTTATTATTCATGTAAGCATATTACTGTACCCTTCAATCACCTTTTTTTGGATGTTTCAAATGGGCAATTACTGTCGCTTTGTGTAGAGCTTTTAAAATTTTTAATTTAAATTAAAAGTTAATCTAATTTAGGGAAAACTCTGCCAGCTGGAAAGGAACATGGATTTTTTTTTTTTTTTTCCCCCTCTCTTACCAAACAAAACAGCAATTCAGAATAGACTGTCTTTTAATATAGTAATGTGGATAGGCTTTCCTGGGCTAGAGGTATTAGGAAGGAGGGCTAATTAGTAATGGCTGCTTTGTAATGCTGGTAATCTATGTGTTAGGATTAGTGCTGATAATAGATCTGATTAGGGAGAATTAGCTGATATTTAGAAGGATGGAGATTCTTTTGTGTATGAAATCTCCATTTTGGGGGTACAATGTATAGCTGGAGTGGCTGAATCATTGAAATCAAGTAAGCATGGCTTTCCCATAATACAGTGCTCATATGTGTGCGAGTCAGGAAGCAATGAGGGTCATTTGAGCTCAAGAAGACCTTTACTTCTTAAGGCCTCACTAAGGAGCCTACAAATAGTGAAAATCAGAGTTCAAAGATCAGAAATGTCAAGTATGCTTTAGAGGGGGAAGACATATTTACCTGAGCTCTTCAGTTAACATCTAACAATCCATGATGGGAAAATCCAACTATAGCTCTCTCCTTCCCATGCCTGTTGACACAAAAGTAACTTGTCTTTATTTGAAGAAGGGAAGTGGAAAACATATCATTAAAAAAAACAAAACAAAACAAAACAAAACACTGTTGTCTTAATTCCTCCTCCTACAAATCTGCATATTCAACCTCCCTTTTAAAATAAACCATATTAAATATTCCCTAGTACTATTAAATTTTAAGGAAGTATGCTTAGAAATCACATTATTCAGTTGCACAGTTTCAGTTGCTCAGCAGTATCATTAAATCCTCTGGAGTGATTCCAGTCCCATAAAAATTAGGGACCCCTTTACATTGTTTCTATATTCAAATGGAAATCTTTCTGCAAGTTAGTAATTAAAGTATTTAACCTCTCTCTCCCTCCATTTATTAGAAAACTCTTTTTTCTTTATTTTTTCAATTACGAAAAACTGCTAAAGCCAATCAAGCATTTATTTTGATAAACCGCTTGTAACAGTCTCAGCTAAATTCTGCAAATACAAAAAAAAAAAAAAAAAAAAAAAAAAAAAAGGCAAAGAAAAAAAAAAAAAGCTAAATAATCACCCTGAGCAGATTTTGCGAAGACCTTGCTCAACCTGTTCGGGGATAATTATGCCGAGCTTTTAGTATGGGGCAAAGGAAAACATAAAATTAAGGCATGAAAGAAAGTTCTACCTATTTTGAGAAAATACTGGGATAATTGGTACTCTTTTTATTACCACTTATTATAGAAAGATATTGTCTTGCCAGGAAATATAGGTTTTCAGGAATGACATAGTACTATGTGGAGATGAGAGAATTTCTGTATAAAATGGATTGATTTAACATGTAATAAAAATAGCAAATACTAAATAGTGAATTGCTAAATAGTCAAATTAGAGTTCATTATTTAAATGACTTTTTTTTCTTTTTAATCATATGATGTTTATAATTTCTTTGTTTCTGACAACTACATTATAGGGACCCTTTTTTCTTCTTCAGGGTTTCCCCCTACTCCCCCCCCTTTTCAGAGTAGCCTTTGGTTTGGAGCGACAACCATAAACTTTCTTTGAGAAATGAAAACAACAGGAATGGTACCATCACATGCAGGGTGCTAGGAGGAGAAGGCAGTAGACAGATTCACAATGTTATAAATGGTGGTGATATGAAATGTGACCCTGATAATGGTTATATGGTGCTTTGGAAATTTACCTCTTTTATAGACTTTGCCCTTTTCTATGTGTGGTGACACTGAAGAGTGTGCCTGAGCAAAAAGACCTGTTTCTCTTTTTACATTATCAGGGGTCTATCCAGGTTTAGAGGGACCTGAAGCTTATACCACGTGGAGACCCTGTTTTAAGAACAACAGTACAAAGTTAAACAGAAAACTAGATACAGGTGGTCAGTGGGGTCAGCGCTTATATTTCTGAGGATCCCTGAATTGTGAGCTTCATTAAGCTTCATTAGATTTGCCTCTGTTCATTCCATATATCACCATTGAAAATGGGTATCTGAAGGCTTCCTTTTGATGAGGTTTATTAGATTTTGCCTAGTAAATAGTCATAGTTAGAAGGATAAGATTGGTTCTACTTTTAGTATTTTGATAAATACTACTTTCCTAGCACTAATGTTCCGTATCACAGGGATTGTGGGCAAGCTTACAAAATTTGGATGACTTAATTTCAACAATTAAAATTTGTATATTCCTATTTATAGATAGTGCTTGCACTTGACAGGGTTAAACTCTTTGATCAAATGCTGACTTGTGTGGAACTCATATTTAAGTGTTATATTAAAGAAGTCACGAAGGAGAGACTAGAGTTGAACAGAATTGTTGGACATCTTAATAAAAATGGGGACATTAGTGACATCAATTAATGTCCCCATTTTTATTAAGATTTATTAAGTGAGGAAATGTTGGTTAGTGGGAAATATTTTCAGTGGGAACTGAAAAGTGCTTTCACTTCCTTAGGGTTATAGAGCCAAACGGGCACCCACATTCCACTTCTTATTCTGCTAGGAACCCAGGAAGCTAAGCTCTAATATCTATAGTGACTTCTCTTGTAGCACTTCAGTGCCTATGGATTTATTGGTGAGCTCCACTGACTTGTTGGTATTGTAATACTCTTATGTATCTGGCTGCACCAGACATTCACATTTGATAGTCACTCTCTATTTGTTCTCTTCTATGTCTAGATCATGCTATGAAACAGCAGACATTTACTGAGTGACATTTAGCATTTTACTTTGGATAGCTGCTTGCATTTTATAAAATGTTTTTGTATCCATCGCCTCCCTTGCTTCTCACAATCCACAGAGGTAAACTGAGTCGATGCTGTAATTCACATTTTATGGAAGACAAAACTGAGGTTAGCCGACATGGTTCAGGCCATATAAGGTGGCAACAAGATTTGCATGCTGAGGTACTGACATAGAAATTTCTTTTTTAAATCATACCCCCAAACTCCTAATAAATTTATGAGGAGAAATGAGAAATATAATAAACAAATAATTGCACATGTATACATACATACACACATATACTATGTAAATACATAGTTATGTAATATGCACATATATACATACATATATTTAATATGTATATGTATATTCCTCTGGTAACTATACTATAAGAAAGCATTAAGAAGCTGTCTAAAAGTGACCAGTGGAGAGTTGGGTATCTAGCAAGAATTTCATAAATACGAATTAAGTTATGCTCAGTCTGTAACTGCTGAGCACCTAGAGAGTGCAGGACACTATAAGAGCACTGTATAAAGGGATGACCGTGACTGGGTGTTGCGCTGAGCCTGTTGGAGTGACAAGACAGAGCTATGGGAGGGAAAGCCATCAGCTGTTTTAGACACCCGACTTCTCTCCGCTTTCACTAAATATGATCCTGTACTCAGCAGCATTTCTTATTCTCAAATGGAACATCTTCACATGCCACACTGTTCCATTTCCCTCTTCCAATTGCCTCCATTGCTCATAACCTTGACTGAACTCTTCCCTTTCTGCTTTCTCTATAAATCTGCTAGTCACCACTCCCACAATATAGCCTATTTATGACATTGCTGCAGCCCACTCTCTGAGTTCTGGATTTCATCTTCTCTCATCCAGGCTGATGTGTTCTGTAACTAGAGCTTCCAGTCTTCTGCATTCTCACAGTGGTAACTGCCACAAACTCTGCTTCTTGTTATCCTATTAGACCATATTTCAGAGCCCTGCCCCAGTGTCCCTCTTCCACCTTTCTCCAAGTGAAACTATTCAGAGACCTCATTATTCATATGCTTCCAAATCTGTACCTTTAACAGTATTCCCAATGATTGGAATCACCTTCCTTTTTGTGTGTTAGACAGGAAAGTCTGCCTACCTGATGTTAGTGTGGTGAAGTTCTTTCTTCAGTTTATTCTGTTTCAAAAGAACAAAAAGGGTTCCTCCAACCTTATAATTAGAAGCAATGTCAGCAGCTCACTAGGTGCATGTCTGCTATAAGCTGAGAATATTAGGAATGATTTTAGAATCTACTTCAAACTCTGTTTTTACATGGAAGATTTTTATTTCATGTATATTTGGAAAGTGAATAACTGTTAAAAATAACAAGTGGTATAGTTGGTTAACACATGGAAAAATTATAAATTGTAACCTACCATCACACTAATTCCAATTGTGAAAGAAGCATCATGCTACTTTCACAGAAAACAGAAAATAGATTTTATTTACTCAAACTGAGTTTTTAAATGATATTTATTGTTTTTGTTTTACCATTTAGCATTTGAGAAAATTCTTTCTACTTTGTGAGGGCATTAGAAAACAAAAACTCTAGTGTTGGATGGTAGAGAGATAGATCTATGGAAGTACTTTAGAAAGCCACTTGGCAATATGAAGAGGCACAACACATAACTTTAAAATTCCCTTGATCTCTATCCCATGAAAATTCAAACATATATGAGCAAGAAAGCCATGAATATTTATTGCAGACCCCTTTTTAACATTCAAAATGTTAATAAAAAATCAAATATTTATTAATATGAAAATTAATAGTTTTATGTTTAATGAAACCCCATGTCAAAATTTAGCAAAAATAGATATCCAAGCATCATCAGGAATGGATCTCAAAAAAAAAAAAAAAAAGTGAAATTATAAAGCATGTTCCAACATAATACAAATAAAACAATGAAATTTTACTTTATTTTGAAAATACAAACAACACTGTGTCCTGAATATAAATATTCTACAGGCATATCTATATTTAAAAATACAGAAATATTCATGGGGAAGGTAAGCATCAAGTTTTAGTCAATAGTTATCACTCATAGCATCTCTTCTAATAAAATCTTCTTCATATTTATATTGCTGTATCGGTTTTTTCTTGATTTTTTTCTAAATTTTAATTAGGTATATATGATGGCAGAGTACATTTTAATTCATTATACACAATTGCAGCACAACTTTACATTTCTTTTTTAAAAAATTTATTTATTTGCTTTAGTTGTACACAATGCCTTTATTTTTATGTGGTGCTGAGGATCAAATCCGGGCCATGCACATGCTAGGCGAGCGCTCTACTGCTGAGCCACAACTCCAGCCCACAACTTTACATTTCTATGGTTGTACACAATGTAGTGTCACATCATATGTGCAGTCATACATGTACCTAGGATAATGATGTCCATCTCATTCCACCATCTTTCCTACCCCCATTTCCCCCCACTACTCCCTCCCCTTTCCCCCATCAAAGTTTCTCAATTTTTCCATGTCCCCCCCATTACTGATCAGCATCCACTTATCAGAATATTTGGCCTTTGGATTTTTGGGGTTGGCTTACTTTCTCCAACTCAATCCATTTACCTGCAAATGCCATAATTTTATTCTCTTTTAATGCTGAGTAATATTCCAGTGTGTATATATACCACAGTTTCTTTATCCATTCATCTATTGAAGGGCATCTGGGTTGCTTCCACAGTTTAAGTATTGTGAATTGAGCTGCTGTAAACATTGATGTGGCTGTGTTACTATAGTATGCTGATTTTAAGTCCTTTGGATATACACCAAGTAGTGGGATAGCTGGGTCAAATGGTGGTTCCATTCTAAGTTTTAGAGAATCTCCATACTGCTTTCAAGATTATTTGCACCAATTTGAATGAGTGTGCCTTTTCCCCCACATCCTCACCAACATTTATTGTTATCTGTGTTCTTGATAACTGTTATTCTGACTGGCATGAGATGAAATCTTAGAGTAGTTTTGACTTGCATGTTTTGAATTACTAGAGATGTTGAATATTTTTTTCATATATTTATTGATTGAATGTGCATCTTCTTCTGAGAAGTGTCTGTTCAGTTCGTAGGCCCAAATCTTTATCACGTCAGATTAGGCCCTGACTTCCTTAACAAGACTCCTAAAATGCAAAAAAATAAAATCAAGAATTAATAAATGGGATGGACTCAAACTAAAAAGCTTCTTCTCAGCAAAAGACACAATCAATGAGGTGAAGAGAGAACCTACATTTTGGGAGCAAATTTTTGCCACACATCAGATAGAGCACTAATCTTCAGGATATATTTCCAACTATTATGTTCTGATTTAAAGACCAAAAGCCAGGCCCACCCCCTTGGTGGTGGAAGAGTTCTTCTTCAGCTCCTATTTCCTCTGTATCTCCTCACCTCTCCAGAATTTCATATAGTCAGAGAATAACACATAGAAGTAATAGGTTCTTAAGTGTAGATGAAATCACCTGACAGGCTGGAAAATACAATATAAATAAACCAAGTTTATTTTAAAGATTTTCTAAAGTACCAGTTTAATACTAAATTTTTAGAAATATGGTTCACACAGATACCATAGATACATGAAATATAATTTTAAACTATCTTCTTATGAACCCTTAGCACGGATGGCTGACAGCTTCCCACACATAAAATTTTGGAATAAATTATCAGATATTTAGGGGGGGGGTTCATTTTAAATACCATATAGTTATGCAGATTAGTTTTTTTTTAAAAAAGATAGATGTGACAAATATGGATTTCTGAAGCATAAACTATCATCAAATCTATACATTTAAAAAGTATTTTCCATTAATGCTTATTTAAAGAAGCATTGTATAATAAGTTGAGAGCTCAAAATTAGACATGGTGAAAAGTCATAAGGATAAATCATGACTGAGCATGGTTTTCATACAGTTTCATGAATATCAGGTATCTCCTCTACAGCAAAAGTTATCTGATTTTACTATAGAAAAACTATGTACAGCTGTTTGGCAATAGTTATTCTAAAATTTATCACAGATTCTATTAACGTTCCTTTCTCAAACTAATATAAAACTTTAATTAAATCTTAAGTGTCTTCTTGAATAACATCTTTCTCAAACTCCTGTTCTCAGGAAAGATGTATCATTAGAAAATAATAGCAGATTTTTGCTTCATTATTTTTAGCATTTTTTGAAAGCTGTTCTAAATGTAAAACATAGGTAAAATAAGAAAGGGCATTTATGTGAACATATAATTACTCTAAAGACACTTGGAATGCCCAACCTTTGAAAAGGTAGTAATCTAAAATTGTACTATTTTATTTGACTTGTTAGTTTTTGATATTGAGATCATATACTAATAAAGAAGAGTTAGATAGCCATGTGGTTCTGGATGTGTAAATTGTTGTGCTGCCATGTTTTTAAAAAATTGGTATAAAATGGCATTTTGGGTTCTATGGTTTTTAAAAGTTACTATGTTTTAAAAAATGTATCTTCATTCCATAAAATTGAAAATATCTGACAAAACCCACTCTTCATGGTTGTGTTCTGTCCTAACAACTAGAGACCTCTTGATTTGTGCATTGTGAAATTTGTGTTCACAAAGTTCCTTCATTTAAAAAGTTCCCACTGCCTAGCTATTGTCAGATTCCCTGTAGATATGCTTTCCCTCATTTATTCCCGTAAGGTTCTTTGTGGCAAGTTTAGGTACATTCCTTTCTTGAGGCAAGGGGAGGGTTCTCCCCTCCCCAGGGCGCCAGTGAAACTCTCCATTACTTTGTCAACTGCAGACAAGCCTCAGGAGAGAGGCGATTTTTTTTTTTTTTTTTTTTCCTTTTTCATTTGAGAGCCCAGTGTTCTTCCCGTGTATTTTGTTTCTTCTCAGACAAAACAAGAAAACTTTTATTTTCAGGCCTCCTTCTTAAAAAGCATCCTTCCTGCTGACAGGAGCTTAAAACATCTCAAATGATTTATACAACCCAATACTGGCAGGCCCCAATGTGAAAATTCAACATCTGCAAAAGTTTGTCTGCAAGCCATTGAAAGGTATAGAATGTAGGACCTGACAGAGGGCATATTTTCGTTGTTTAGGTCCCCTGTCCAGTCTACAGAGTTCTGTTTGTTTGCTTATCTGAATTGTGGTATTAAGAGCCTTTACCATCTATTATGAATTATGCGTATTCAGTTTCCAATTAGCAAGGAGCCAGCATGGAATGTGGAGTCTTCTATGCCCATGCTGGCTGCCCTGGCAGGAGGGTGAACTGCTGCTCCCTCTGTGCTTGGTGAGGGGATCCTGGAAATAAGACTGGCATTGTTCAGCTTCAAGGCTTCATTGTCCTCTGGAAGAGTGGTGTTAGGACCCAGGGAGTGACTCCAGGGACAGGACTTTGGGTGAAAGGGGTGGAGGAAGGAGCAGGTAATGACCACAGGCTGTCTAGGTCTTCTGTCTTTCTTCTTTCCTAGTTTACCCTCTTGCAATCACAGGATGGGTTGTTGGAGGGCCTCCCAGGGAAGATGGGGAAAGGGTGAGATATTGTTACTCCTAACCCAAAGCCCTGTATTGGGGAAATGAAGAGTTCCCTTTCATAAAACTTGAAAATGAGCCTCCGGGAGGTTAAATAAGCTGCTTACAGTTCCACAGCTAGGAAGAAGAGAGGCAGAATTCCAAAGCATGTCTTTCTAATTCCAGAGCTCCTGCTCGCTCAGGCTAATAATGCCTGGTGTTACACAATGGGCAGGAACAGAGGGCCCTTTTCCACCTACCTTTTGTCTTTCTTTAGCTCTTCTAAAGGTGGTAAGGAAGAGGTCATGCCAATGAAGATGAAGCGATTAGAAGGAGCAATAAGGAAAAGTACCAATAATAATATTTATTAAGCACATATGATTGCTCATTTAATGTGCTTTGTATGTGCTGTCTTTATAAAGCTTACCTCAACTGTTGGATTCCAGGCAAGAGGCTGCGCCTCCCAGGCAGAAGGCCACACCTCCCCAGGTGCTTTGTGAAGAACTACAGCTCCCAAGATCCTCAGCAAAAACTGACCAGCAGGTGCCCTGGCCACTACCTCCTGACCTCTGGTAGCCTATAAGGCAAGGACACACTCCAGGGGGGCTTTCTGACCCCCCACTCTATTTAAGCCACCCCGGACTGAAACTGCTCTCTGTTCGTGCTTGCCCCTGTTCCCGTCCGTCCCCCATTTTCCCTTTTTCTCCCCCTTCCACGCGTGGCCCCTAATAAACTTCCCTTTTATTAAAATGGCATTCCCTGTGTAAGAAACTTTGCCTAAATTCTAACATCAACACCAAAAGGTACAAATCTTTGTGTCATCTCTGTTTAGTACAGGGGGATACTAGGCACAGAGAAAGTCCTTTGCCCAGGATCCCATGACCAGTGTGTTGTGGAACTGTGATCTAAAGCGAGAGCTGTGAGATTCCACAGTCTGTGCTCTGGCTCCTCTTGCCATTTTATCATCCCTCTTGGTTCCCCATCTCTGCCAACCCAGACTGGGAAAAGTTCAGGCTCTGGGGAGGAGGGAGGCGGTGTGGTACTTAAGAGGCATGCTGGCTGTTCCTGGTTTAGGAAGGAGACATGATGGCCTGCATGATGTTTCATCCTTTTCCTTCCTGCTAAACCCCAAGCAGCCTGACCTCCTTCTGAGCAGACCACCGTGGACTTACTCTGCAGAAACCAGTCCACTGGCTCTAGTGGCTGGAGGTTCACAGATGAGAAATATGTACGTGGTAGTGATGGCGTGCTGCCCCGTTATTAGTAACACTAATTTTTTTGATATGCAAACACAAACAGACATGGAACCAATCTGCTATGAATGGGACCTAGATAAAGGATGGATTAGTGTAATTAGGAAGATATGATTGTCAAGTAATGGGTCTGGCTTTCCTCCCTAGCTTGTGAAATCTAGCATGTTACTTAATAAGCATATTTTACAGGGTGAGGCAAGCAGACTTATGAAGACAAAATCCAGTGACATGGGCATTAGATAGGAACAAACAAACTAATGAGATATTAAATGGTTTCATATCTGAGTGTCACAGTTTAAGACTTTTAGGATATTTTAATACATAAACACCCTTTTCTAATTCTAAGTTGAATGAATCTAAACTCTTACAATATTATTTGTCTGATGTTCATTCGACATAAAAGCTATCCTTTTGTCAGTCTCAAAATGAATTATTGCATGGTTTGTATGATGCTCTTTTTAAAGGGGCAGTGTCTCTGCTTATGGATCTTGGACAGTTTGTGGGATACAGACACATATATAATCATGGTACAAATGTGCTTAGTGCTGTGTGTAGGAAAGCATAGGGCTTAAACAGGTTGGGTACAGGTTGCATGACTTTATCTCGCAATTTTGGACAATTCTCTTAATCCTCTGTATTTGGATCCATGTCTCTAAAATGGGATAATAATGTTCTCTCACAGGGTTATTAGAAGGGTTAAATGTCACAGTGTGTGTGAAAGTTCCTGGGACTCTCTCTGGTACTTTGGAGATCCTCATTTAATTGTTGAATCTCCACAAAGTATGTTGGGAGAAGAGGTGATTAACTACCTGCATACTTTGAGCAACGTTTTCCAAGACAGTGACATTAGAGTTGGAACTTAAGTAAGATATTGTGAGAGAAAAATAATTGTAGAATAATAGAACTAAGTAATAAGCTGTTTCTGCTCTATCTCAAGGGTACTGGGAAATACTCTGAGGTTCAGAAACACCTCACCAGATTTCATACTAGTTTTGTTGAACTATTGGATTGTGATATAACACCTAACATCTGTTCTTATTAAGAACTGTCTCTTGCTAAGGAAAATACTGTTATTAATAACTGTCTTCTTTTTGGAACATAGTTTCTTTTAGTGTCTTTATTTGGCTTCTTCATTCAAGCAACATTTATTAAGAATCCAAGATGTGCTAAGCCTTATGCTGGGTGGGGAAAAGTCTCTGACTTTGACGAACTTGTAGTCAGTTGGATATACAACATGTGAACGAGTAAATTACTGGATGAACTGGTAAGTGCCTTACTTATGTGGACCATATATCTTATTGGCCTGGGATAGTAACAGTGCAGTGAACACATATTGTCCTAAAATAATTACTGGTAGCCTTCTTTCGTCTTCAGATATGTTCTGGTTTAGACAATTAATTTTATGGTCAGATGAGATAAATATGTGGATATATAGGATGTGTGCTCATTGAAAGAGATGACAAACTTCAAGGATTCAAGCATGATTTTGTTTGAAAAGGTGATATTTACCCTGAGAGGCTTGCTGCTGCTGAGAGAAGGTAGGTAAAGGGAAGGAAGAAGGGCATTTTTCATCAGCTAGAAATGTAGAGGACCTGAGTAGTCAGGGACAATGCTAAACCAAAAAATCCCTTCTTGCTGAAACCTTGTAGAGTGGGGGATGATAATTTGAGGTGAAGAAGGATATAGTTTGGACATTCTTGAAACTGACAGTTTATGTCAAAAGAGAAGGGAGACCAAACTCAATGGAAGAGAGGGTAGATAAGGGCTTGAGAGCCCAAAGGAGGTAGTAGCAATGCTCTCTGGTGCCCAGGGGAAAGGGTCAGCCTGCTAAATGGAAAGGCTAGGAGAGGGTGCACATAGAGTAGTTGCAGGGTAGGGTTGGAGGAGAATCTAATCTAACATTTCTTTATTTGGTGATGTAGTAGAAAGATCAGACACAGCAGCTAAGGAGCTGGCTCAAGCTTTTGCTCTTAGCATAGTTAATGATTGTGTATACTCTTGACCAAATGGTTTTACATTACGAGTGGGAGACTGGATTGATAACCTTGATAATCTCTCTGTTTTCATCCATTTTTAAGATATTGCAGTTCTTTGTTTTATCAAAATGTTGTGAGATGCTAGTTACTTTGATTCTATCCCCATCTCTCATAAACTCTATGCTGCCTCATCCTGCAGAAGAGGGTTCTATGACCAAGTAAATTTGGGTCACAGTTAATCAGGTTTCTTTACATAAGAGCTCTCAGAGTCTCTAGAATGCTAGTGTGTATTATGAATCTTGAGTGGAGGTTATGGTATATGATGTTCCCTAGACAGATTTAACTATATACTCTAGTGTTCCATAGAACATACCATAGAAAACATTTATCTAAGCATTGACTCTCCCATGTAGTTAAAAAAAAAAAAAAAATCTATCCCAAGTTAGGATGCAAAACGAACATTTCAAATGGATATTTTCTGCAGTGAGCCTGGATGTTTGTTTGGAAAATGATCTATTTCCTTCCAAAATTAGGAAAAAAAAAACAACCACCACCAATCCTGGGTATACAGAATATTGACAGGAATAAAACATGTAGCTTTATCTAAGCACTAGATGTTGGCAAGAAGCCTCTGAGCAAGCTGAAAAGAATGTTTCTTTATAAAACTTATAAAAGAAAGGCCAAGAAAATAGGTACTGTGTTACCTGGATGATTTTTTTTTGAGTTGCAAAACAGCTAAGAAAGTAAACACAGAAGAATGAGACTTAATTTTGCTAATGTGATATTTAGATCATTCTGGTTGACAGTATAATTTAACAGTTCCATTTCTTATCACTTCAGATACATTCTAATATGATATTTAGTATATTGTTTTAAAAAAAAAAAAAAAAAAAAAAACCTCTTTGGCACTAATGGGTTTCTCCCTGGGGGTGGGGGAACCTTTATTTTTAGCAGTATTTCCTAACATAGCACAGCATAGTTCTTTTCCAGTCCTCTTTTCTAACCTGAATGATTATTTCACATTATCTTTTTGTATCTGTATGTTGCTTAGTTGGCATAACCACTCTAATTTTGGTTCCTTTAAATTGTGATCATCGTAAGTAAGAAGAGTTCATCTCCCTAAAAAATGTTTTATAGTTAGTTTTTGAAATTAGTTTTGTGAATTGAGCGTATACTTTCAATGAATACAATTTATTGTTCTATTCATACACTTTTTTTTTTCCTTAACTGAACAGCTACTGTTTAAGCACTGTGCTAAGTACTGAAGAATAGAGAATATACACAGGATTTTTCACATTTTTTGAGCTTGTAGCTCTTCCTTAGAATTCAGCTAGCCCCAAGCTCCTGTTCTGGTCCTTTTAGCTGAACACACACACACACGCACACACACGCATGCATGCACGCACACACACCCCTACATGCCTGACAAGATCAAGGGCCTGTGCCGGTCATGGAATCGCTTGGAGGCTGAGACAAAAGTCAGTGGGATTTGCTTTCACTTGGAAACTAGAGGTGTGGTTTCAGGTGGTTCGTGACCAGTTCACACAGCTCTGGTTCACTGTGCCCTATTGCTTTGAGTTGCCTTCAGTTTCCTTAGTTGAAAATGGGTCATGGGAGGATGCTGAAGCTGCTTAAAGGAAGTGAGGGGTGGTGGTAGTTGGCTCCTCCCTTCAGAACTGGAATTCTCTCAGGGACTGCACATTGCATCCAGGTTCAGCAGAATGTTTCACATACATGTGACTGCCTTTACTTTTTCTTCACAGATTCTTAAATTGTGTTTGCCTTCTTGTCTCCCTCACTCTCTCCTGCACAAAGGTCATAGGTTTCATTTGATTACATTTTGGTTCTCTGTTAAACTAGGCTAGGTCACCTTGCTCCACATAGCTATTTAGATTTGCTCATTTGTTTTTTTTTTTTTTTTTTTTTTTTTCTTTTAAGCATGTCTGCTGTTGAAAGTTAATGCTTTCTCCTTTTATTTCCACAGACTAGATGTCAGAGGACATAACATTAATAGAAGTCTGTCTCCCCTATTACCTTTTCAGGAACAGACTTTCAAACTCCTTTAGGAATCATCATCTGCACTAAGAAGAGACCTGTAGTAGATGATCAACATATTTTAAACTATTTTTTTCTAATTCTTTCATTGCTTTGACTTCAGAGTGTCTCATTTAATTAAGGATACATTATTAACCTCCTTCCATGCATAAAAATAGATTGTATTTTAAACATGAGATGCTTCTAGTTTCTTAGAAGAAAGTACATTTGCTATCATATTGTCGCATATTATTGAGCTTAAACATTTCTAACACCTTAAGAGCATGACTATAAATAATTTTATCTTATTAAGAGCACCAATATATCCAACTGGTACTTCTAGTTAATTTCCTGGATGCTTCTAAGAAGGTTCAGTCCTGTGCCTATTCCTTACTGAATTGTATTCTCATGTAATCACCTTTCACCTGAACTGATGGTGTAAAATCCCTTTTGTTTGAACAAGGTTAGGACAACAAAAAAATCATTTGTTTCCTTAGCAGGAATTTTATTTTGTTTTGTGGTTTTAATTAGTAGTGCAAAACAAAACATTTTATTTATTTATCTAATCATATAAACAACAACAACAACAACAAAAAAAAAACCCTGGTATTATTTCTTCAGCAAAGGGTGGTTTGATAATAACAGTTGGAAATATAAATGTTTCTGTATTTTGAATAGATGGTAAAAGTATACATAGAACCTTTTATTTTTATAAAACATTCATATTTACTAAGATAATAATGTTAGAAGAATAATTATTTTTCCTTAGATATAACAAAACAAATATTTAAGATAGACTTTATTGAGCATTTGACATTCTTAAAGATGAGCTCACTTCTAAGTCTTTGCTCACTTCTTGGAGTGAATCATTGGAAACAAACATGAAAGCATTTTAATTTGTGTTTTCCTTGCATAGAACATTTTGTTCTCTATTCTAATTACACATTCCTCTGGCCCTGGTTGTAGGACATATTTCCCTCTTCCCTTATTCCACAACTCCCACTCTGTTTTTTGTTTGTTTTTAATTCTCAGAAGGGTGAATTTTGTCCTTCATTCTTAAAAAGAGGGAGTTGATTGTCATTGACATATTTTAGTGCAGGTAAAATGAAATATGTACCAAATTAAAACCGGTTGAACTAAATAACCACATACCCACTTATTAACAGCTGCCACTCTCTGCCTTATTCATGTTAGTTACTCTTGGATTAATAGTATGCTGCAGTATATTCTAGGCAACTATACTCAGTGAAAAAAAATTCACATTAAGTAGCAGAGTAAGAAAACAGCCACACTTTTATAAATCAGGGATGACAAACTCAGATGTTGCTGGCCACCAGATTGGTCAGAAATGAGAGAAGGGCAGGGAGCAATATAATTCTTTCTCTGTTGCTGATAAGCATTAGTAGAATTATTTGCTTGTGAAAATAAAGGCTCAGTGTTGCCAGATTTCCTTCTCTTTCTTTTCCCTTTCTCTTCTGTTCCCATTCCTTTCCTTATATGCCAGATACCCCAATTTTATGTAGATTACATCAATTTTTAAGTGAGGCAACCAATGAAAGATTTTACAAACACTGTACAATCTGCATTTTGTACACAGCCTGTCAGCTTTTGACCTGTAGAAACCCCATCAATTTGAAAGATAAATTTAGTGTTACATTAAAAAACAGCACGCAGAATATTCTTAATTCTGTGGTCAGTGGCCAATGGTTCATTTCCTTTGGGAAAAAAAATATTTTTGAGTTCCGTGGTCCTCACTCTAAGCAAAAGACTGAAAGGAATACGGTGGATTATTTACCTAAAATCATGTTGATAAACATTGAGTTGGAAATTTTCGTCTAAGTCTGGTATATAGTTTTTAAAAATCATGGCTTTTGGGAAGAGAGGGGGCATAGGGGGAGGAAAGATGGTGGAATGAGATGGACATCATTACCCTAAGTACATGA
This sequence comes from Tamias sibiricus, assembly GCA_025594165.1. Taxonomy (NCBI): domain Eukaryota; kingdom Metazoa; phylum Chordata; class Mammalia; order Rodentia; family Sciuridae; genus Tamias; species Tamias sibiricus. Next base: position 129,033,051 of record CM046660.1, read on the forward strand.
ATGAAAACACAAATGGTGTGATTCTACTTTGTGTACAACCAGAGACATGAAAAATTGTGCTCTATATGTGTACTATGAATTGAAATGTACTCTGCTGTCATGTATAACAAATTAGAATAAAATAAATAAATTTTAAAAAGCATGGCTTGTGATAAAGCCTATTAAATTATGTAAGAATCCAGAAAAAAAAAATCTAATTTTTGTCACCTATTTCAGTGGCTTTAAAATTGCAAAATTACGTTTTTTTGTGTACATCTGTCTTTGCAAGACTATGTTTGCTCTTTTTTTTAAATAGAAACAAATATGTTACAAAATAGCTTTTTACATATTCAAAGCCTTTGAGCGATCTTTAATTTTTACATCTCTAGATTAAATAATTCAGAATTCTTTAGTATTTCCATAGTCCTATTTTATTTGCTTTTCATTTTTTTCTATACCATTTTTTAGAAATGGTATTGTTAATAATCATACCCAATACCAGTAAATCACATAACTGCTTTATTACATTTTACATATTACAGGTATTTATCCAGATTAGATATGCTTTTTGAAAATTGTTCCATCTGAAGCCAGGATTAATTTGGGGTTCTTTTCCAGCTGCACTTTTTTTTTTACACATTTGTTTCTGCTGCTGAAGATTGCTGTTTCATTGTATATTTTCTCCCCGAATATGTAACCATATCTCTATATTTATTTATTTTAAAATTTATATCCTGGATGTAACCTTTTGTTTTGAATTCCAGCTATGTCCACTCTTAAGTTAGCCATGACAGCTTTCCCTGGTGTGATGTCATCTTTGAAATTAAGTATCATGTGCTCTTTCTTTATTGAAGGCAGTTAGCTGGAGTGTTTAAGAAATACTGGCCTCATCCTTGGGGACACTGCAGTAGGCTTCTTTGACATTGAATCATTGGTAACTGTTCTTTCATAGGCCCAATTTGGCCATCTGATTTATGTGCTATGTATCTTAACAATTGAGGGTTACTGACATCTTGAAGAAAAAGTACATGTATTTTAATGTTGGGCTCATCCAAACTGAGGACTTCTTTAGCTTCCAAATTGAAATTATTTGTTATTTTTGACTTGCTTCATGATGCAGAGTACAAATATTCTACTTACACTTGTGGTTTTAGAAAGTATTTCCTGCTCATTTAGAGTCTCAAATGCAAAATATAACCCTCTAGTATATTATGTGGGTTTGTGACACTCCCGTGGGGACCTTGGGCTCATAAACCAGCGAATGGATTATATAATGCTGCATAAATGCTGTATTTTTCATCTGACAGACATAATCTTGATCCTATATTTTTATGTTACCTAACTGCTTCAGAATACCACTTTTGAAGCAACCCATCAAAATGGAAATTGCTTCTAAAACATGGAGCAATAAATATTGGTCAAGGCTCTGTGTAATTCAGTGACTCAGTACATGAACACTAGTCAATCAAAAGTGTCTGTTGTTCTAAAAAAAAAGTTGATAATCTCCATTTTATGGTATTGTTTGATAACTATGCTAGTTAGCCATATAGTTACTTTTTAAAAATTAAATTTGCTTTTTCTGTCTAAGGCATGCCTAGGTGTGAATCAAGCATAAAAACAGGCATAGATATGATATTTACAACTTATATGATATGGAAATTTAAACCACATGGATCAAGATGCATATGTGGTGCCTTTGAAACCAGTCATGGAAGGATGAACATCACTTTAAAACTTTTGGCACATGCTCCGTCTCCACCATGTTATATTTGAAAGATTTGATGCCAGAGCTAAGATTATTCTCCAGCCTCTCATGATTTCATTGTTATCTTAATCTGTGTGTGTGTGTGTCTGTGTGTCTATCTGTCTCTCTCTCTCTTTCTCTGTCTCTCTTTTCTGACTTTCTTTTTTTGGTGCTGGGAACTGAACACGGGACTTCACATCTATTAAGCACATGCTCTATCACTGAGCTATACTTTCTGCCTTGTGTTAAATATTTGTTGGTGATTGGTCTGCTTGCTTTCTCTGCTTCTCCTAACAAATAATGGTTAGACCATTTTTGTTCTTTTCTGGAATCATGAATGGACATTTTCTGATATTTGCTGTCCTGTGTTTTGAATTGAAGAGGATTTGAGAGCTGTCAAATCTGCTGGCTCTTCTTCCTATCACCAACTTTATCTTGTCTTACCTTCCATTCTAAGCAGCAATTTTTAAAAATGTTTTCATGGATATGCTATGCATACAGTTCTCTTTTCTTTGTTCTTCATGCATTCCAATCCTCTTTATTCTCTAATACCAACATCAAGGGTCATCTTATGATCTTCCGTATCACTGTGTTAGGCTGCTAGTCTCTCACCTCTAATCCTTTTCTCCAGTTTATCTGTAACATTTAGTATATCCCTCAATTTGATTATGTGAAAACAATTTGATTTGTTCACTGTTACACAATCTTGTACCATGTTCTGTTCTTGAATTCCCTTAGGATGAGCACATAGTAGGTCTCCGAATATTCCACTAGTGATTGAACTCCTGGATCTTTTACATGGAGTATCTTTTGTTGTAAGTGTGCCTGGCCATAAAAACATTAGATTTATAATATGTCACTTTCTTGAGATATATGCCATATGCTTTTCTTCTCATTTAAGTGTAGTTATATGCTCAAATACTTTCTGACAAATCTTAATAATGGAGACTAGTAAATAAGGTAAAATAAATCCTTAAAGATTGATGGGACATTTACTTTGTACCAAGTACCTTATGCAGTTTTTACAAAGAGGTTAGTGCCTGGCTTTCTAAAACTCTTCCACATAATTGCTATTATAGCTGTTGTGGATGATGCATTTCCATGTCTTCTGGTTAGTAGTATAGATCTTCCTGATCCAGGGCCTGTGAGGACTCCTGTTTGACTTAACTCTACGTGATACTATTCATTTTTTAATTTCTACTTTGAAAATGGGATAAAGAATATACTTTTGATTTTTAAGTTTGCACTATTTGGCACAGTAAGAAGCATCTTATTCCATAGGTAGACAGACAGGCACTTAATGAAATAGTAAGTGGAATAAAATGCATAATGCTTCCTTTTGTGACTAAATTCTGTTTTTGACTCTCTTTCTCAAAGAATAATGCTTTGATGTGAAGCCACTTGACCAGTCTCTGTTACCTCATTTTGGAGTGAAGTCTAGCACTCTGAAAAGGGAAAGATAAATTATTCTTTGGGGAGCAATACAGTTTACTAAGCTGTGTATGAGGCTGGGGGTCGGGTGACCTGACTCTGTTCAAATTGTCAAAGGCAAGTGTCAATCGACAGTGTGTTCTGCTCTCTAAACCAGCACTCAAAGCCTGTGGTTGAGTTCACAGTGAGTTTCTACATAACTGCTGTGGAGAAAGATTTTTGTTTATCCTACTAGCCAAACCTGGTATTGGTTTAAAATGTTTAGATGCTACTCCTTCAGTGTTACATCTAAAGAATCCAGGGTGGGCTTGGAGGGTAAAGGCAAAGTTAGGGAATGCCTGGCAGTTTTACGACTTTGAAGACCATTCTGTTTCTTTTCTTCTGTAACCTTTCCAAACCATGATTTAAACCTTGTCTTATCATTGTGGCAAGACCATTTTACTAAACAGAAAGAGAGCTCTCTGGAAGCATGTATCAGAGTGTGTGTGTATGTGTGTGTGTGTGTGTGTGTGTGTGAGAGAGAGAGAGAGAGAGAGAGAGTTGTATACATCTTGATATGAAATGTGAATATTAAGCAGGCATTATTTTAAATTAAAACAAATGTTCTAAACTTTATTTAAACTTCTGCCCCTCCAAGCCTACTTGGCCTCTGCTTGGGAGGTGTTTTCTTTCCTGTGTCACTTTCTTATGGTTATCTTTGGTTTTGGTAACATATAGTAACATATATGTATATAAATCACACACACACACACACACACATATGAAAATGGCTAAATGTTATAAGCAACCAAGCCTCATAAATGAGGTACTATGAGGCTTGATTAAATAAAATTGGTAATGTTTTAATAATATTAAAAGCGAGTTGTAAGGCTGGGGTTGTGGCTCAGCGGTAGAGTGCTCACCTAGCACGTGTGCAGCCTGTGTTCGATCCTTAGCACCATGTAAAAATAAATAAATAAAGGTATTGTGTCCAACTACAACTGAAAAATAAATATTTTTTTTTTTTAAAAAAAGCAAGTTGTATGCATAAAATAAACCTGGATCTCTTGTGTAGTTTATAACTTGAAATGTATGTGTCATGTGAGAGTGTGTGGAAAGCGGCATTGCTCACATTTCTCATCGCTTCACAGTCCCATCTCTGGTTTACATGGCCATGAAACTTCAGGTATGTTGTTGTATTGCTCATCAGAGTGCCACTTTTAGAAGATTGTACTTGAAGGGTTTTTAAATAGCACTAGAAAGCCTCTGCCATGCCACAGAAAAGCTTTTCCCTACGCTAAGTGTTCATTTAATCAACATTATGGCAATTACAGCTCTACTAGAAGTCCTTCACCCTCTGTTTTGTGGCAGGAACTTTGTCTAGGATAAAACTGTCATGAGTAGAGGTAATTTGAAATCCCCCCCAGTTTTTTTTTTTTTTTTTTTTTTTTTTTAAATGTCAGCATAAGAAGGAGAGGGGGGGTGGATACTCATCTTTTTCTAATTGAAGCAATCTGTTCTAAATTTCAAAGGTAACTTGTAGAATTTCCATCGATTAAAAGTGTGATTCTGTTTCTCTGTCATTGCTTTTGTACTGTTTTAATAATCTCCCTGGTGGTATTGATTGAGATGTTGTTATAAAGCTTAATGCTAAATTGAAGAAACCCAGACTTGATGGCTCTCTCAAATAGTTTTGTGTCCATGGGAGATTTTACATGTGCTTTTTTTTCCCCCTATAAAGCTGCTTTTTTAAGAAGGGGTATTAGTGTCCTCATGTTCTCATGGTATCTTCACTCAGTGGTTTCTGTCATCTGTCTTCGATTCAGTTCTGCAAACCCACTGCTGGGAAAGTGAACTTCTCTTCCAGTAGTCATGATGGGAAACACAGATCGTCTGCCACAAGCCTCGGTGTGGCCTCCCAGTTGTCCCTCCAATAGCATTATATTTCATGTCTTAGGAATTCTACTTAAGAGCTCACATATACAATTATTCTTTCACTTGCTTCAGGTAATCACACAGTTAGATTGTTTCTTTTGAGCTGGAAGAAGACAAGCTCAGCCTTCCCATGGGAGAGCTGTAAAGACTGTGAAAGCTACTACCATCTTGATCTAAAACCTTGGGTCCCACCAGGGCCGTAGCCCTTCCTCTCAACTTCACGTAGATCGAGGTGTGAGCCACTGTTGGAAGTCGTGATCTGAGTCTTGGAGTGCTATGCTGTGGAGGGACACTGCCCACATGTACTTGATCTAGAAGGTACTTTCAAAGAAAGATGATCTCAAAAAGTTCTGCTATGAGAGAGTATTTAAAAAACTGGGAAAAATAGACCTGGAAGTAGGAAAAAAGACCTCAGGGAAGAAGACATGAATCAATTTTTGGTTTAGTTTTAACTTTGAGGAGCTTTTTGCCATTTAGAAAATACTCTGTACTCTTCAAAAGAAGATGGAATGAGGAATATAAACTAATTTGGAAAATATTTATAAGTGAGCTAAAAGTCTAATATACTGGGCTAAAACAGAATATACATCTCCATACCTGGTTAAGCAAATGAAATCATTGGGTGTACTGGTGATAGGAAACATCACTCTTGTAGTCTCACATGGACTTGATCATCAAAAAGCTTTCAGTTCAATAATGAACATAGGCATTTTCATAACTCTAATAAAAAGTAGAAAACAAATTTTAATTTAATTTTACCAATAAAGCCCTGTAGGTCATAGAGAGGGAAAAATGATGACTTTGAGTCATCTTTTGGGATCCTGAACCTGATAACTAGACTGTTTGCTCCAAAGATAATATAGAGAACCAGACTGGGGCTGGGGGAGGGTTGGGTGGGGGAAGACCTGAGATCCACTGGGTTAAATCTACCACTGAAACATGGGCATGGTACTTCACCTTATGGGTCTCCATTTCCTTATCTAGGAAAAGAAAATCAGAATCTCTACCATGATTAAATAACAAAAGTACTGTTAGGATCCATCTAGATAATGTTTGTAGAAGGGTTTTAAAACTCAAAAGGCTATGCAAATATTTGGGATTGCTGTGACTTAAAATTTCATCTACTTGCTTTTGCTAGGTTTAGGAAGAGTGAATGCTGATCTTCTTTTGACTTTAAATAATGCCCTCATAGAGACTGGGTAGTATTTCGAGATAGAAATGCATGAATAATAATGCTGTTTACATGTCTCTGAATTCTGAGTGTGTATGTGTGTGTGTGTGTGTGTGTGTGTGTGTGTGTGTGTGTGTAGGAAAGACAATATTTGGATAAACATCATTATGGTCCTGTGATAACTATTTATTTAAAGGAAAACTCTTGAAGAAATACAATTTATCAATATATTTGTGTGTATTTATACACACACAGACACACACACACACACACACACACATTTTCTGTTTGGAGATTTATCATTGATTTTTAGCATTGGAAAAATAGAGACTGATGTCTTTCAAAAGTCCCATAGAGATGTTGACAGAATAATACAGAAAAAAAATATTACATATAACTCTGCAGTTATGATTAGTAGTTAATATTAAGGAAAGAAGTTTAAAAAACCCACTTTAATAAAAAAAAAATAGAGCATAATAACAGCAGAAGATAGTTCATTAAAACATATTTTCTAGGCCTGCCATAACTCTCTGCCCTTCTAATTCAGTGGTTCTCAACCTTGGCTGTACATTAGAATTACCTGGGGAGCTTTACAATCCCAATGCTCAGGCTGCACCCCTAACCAATTAATTCAGAACCTCTGGGGGGTAAGAACCAGTTATCAGTATTTTTTAAAGCTCCGAGGCAATTCCAGCATGCACCTAGTTTGAGATCTACTTCCCCATATCTATCTGTAGTACCATATTGGATTTACAAACTGGAATGCTATTTTTGACTCCTTCTTTGTCTCCTTCCTCTCTATTTAATCTTACAAGTTCTGCAGATGCTTCCGTAGCTGTATTGGTTTGACCCTTACTATCCCAAGTAATGCTAGCCTAACCCAGGCCTTTATAGCTTAATATCTAGTTTTCTTCTTTCAGTTCCTCCTAAAAGGTATTACCAGACACTTTGAAACAATGGTTTTCAAACAACCATATTGTCATTTCACTTAAGAACCTTCACTGTTTTGACATCCTAGAATTCAGGGATCCTTTATAATCAAACTCTATTTTTTTTAAAAAAAATGCCCCTCTGATTGCTTGTATTTCCTAACACAGCACTTTGCAACTGGAGGGGAAATGAGGAATCAGGAAGATGAGTTGTTTTAAAAAACCATTTTCCTGTAATTCTGAGCTTCTACAGAGGGGGCTTTGAGATGTGGACTGGGGAGTGATTAGGAAAGACATTGAACAAGAAGCATATTCTGGCTCTCTTCTCCCCAGCCCCATCTCTCTCTTTAGGTTGTGCTTACATTTTGTTAGAACAGAAAAGAGTCTTACTGCTGCAAGGAAAAAGAAGAAACTTTGAAAACCACTGGTGGCTAATCCTCTCATTTCACAAGGGAGGAAACTAAGCCTCTGAGAGGTTAAGTGACTCATCCAAAGTCATATAGCTAAAATGTGCCCTTTGTTCCTGCTAGCATGATCTCTTCACTCTCACTGAAAAAAACAAGAAGAAATGTCAGGCTAGCACTTGACACAGGGCCTTATACATACATACAGGTGTTCGGCAAATATTTGTTGAATGAACACTTGAATGAATGTTATTTCATACTTTTCTGTTTCTGTTTGCATTTTACTATAACAAGAATACTTTCCTTTAACAACAACAACAGCAGCAAAAAACAAAACAAAGAAGCCTCTTTTCCATAACTAGATTGTATGCCTGCCTATTCCTTTAGGTGCAGAACCTTTGCCTATACATCTCTCTCTTCTGATTTAAACAAAGTTTAATAAATACTTGTGTTGGATCACTAGATTGCCCTGCAGCTATAGCCTAGTTTTTATGCCCCTGCTAATAGTAATTAAAACATGCCAGAATCAAATCTTCCAAAATATGAAGTTTGAATTTTTATTTAGTATATAAGAAGTGTTCTTTTTGTTAGAGAATTTTAAAAAAGGAGTTTTTATATCCAACAAATTCCTTTCCCATTAAATTAAACTCACATTCTTTTCATTGTGACCTCTTTAAAAAAAAAAAAAAAAAAAAAAAAAAAGCAAAAGATTGCAACAGGAAAGAAAGTAGATTAAATAATTTGGTGTCTGCCAGGATTTTTTTTTTCCCCTGAGGTCTGTGAGTATTTGCCGTCTCGGTCACTTATAGTACTAGCCCCTAAAGCAAGGCCAAACTGCATCTTCATGGGAAAAACACTTGGGAAATGTCCAATCCAGTGTGAGCCAACTCACATTTGCCTTCCTGTTTAAAACCACATTTCCTGGCTGGACCAGGAAAAAAAAAATGTTTCTGGATTGGCTTCAGGCCCTTTTGTTCACAGCAGTCATTCTAGCATTTGCCACAGAGTTCTTCTTAAGCTGCGAGGAAAAGCCATTTGGTTGTTTTCCCTGGAAAGGTATTCAAATACATGCTGGGCCCTTAGAAATCTACACTTTGATGAAGTTCCCAGTCCAGACCCATCTTCTGCCTTCAAGTTCTGCCTGAGCATAACCAGAGCCTCAAAATATATCTGCCCTTCATCCTGCTTCAAAATTGTGTCAGGCTTAGTGGCATCATATAGTCCTTTAACTTGTAGGTGTTTCTCTTTTAAGGAGTCACAAATTTTTAAAGTTAATTATATATGCATATTGTGAAAAATAAAAAGTTGTGGTATCACTGGAAGCCTGTTTCCTCCACTGTAAAGTGAAGAACTTGGACCTCATAACCCTCAAGACCTTCTTAGTCTGTATGCTAGGAATCTATGACAAGCAGCTCACGCATTTAGAATTCTTTTTTTTTTAATAAATATTTTTTAGATGTAGATGGACAGAATACCTTTATTTATTTGCTTATTTTTATGTGGTGCTGGGGATCGAACCCAGTGCCTCACACATGCTAGGCAAGCGCTCTACCACTGAGCCACAACCCCAGCCTGCATTTAGAATTCTTGCTATCATTTGCTGCAGTACAGAATTCCTATCATTCATTCACTTTCATTCATGTACTTATTAACTCAACAACTATTTTTGATCCCCTTAGAGAAGCAATACAATACTAAAGAAAATAAACTTAGACTTGTATGTAACTTCTAAAACTTAACTGATGTATGAGCATGGGCAAGTTACTTAACTTCTCTGGACCTCATTTTTATAAACTGATCTTAATTTATAAAGTGATCTTAAGAATTGTACTATTAGTTAAGGTCATTTTTGAGGAATATGTAATTATTGTAAATACCTTAGCATAATGCCTAACACATGTCATTTATTTAAATATTTTTACTCTGGTAGCCTGTTCTCTGCCTGATAAGGAAGCAAGGACTTATAAATCCTGTTTCTATTAGGGGGCTCAAAGTTGAGTGGGAAGGAAATATGTGTAGATATAACTTTAGTATGTAACAAATACCATAATAGAGTTGTTTACAATGGGCTATGGGAGCCCAAAAGAAAGGTTCTCAAATTCTAGAACTTGGGGAAAGCACAGAATGGTGATGGTTTATCTGAATTTTGAAGTATATGTTGGTAGTTGCCAAGTTATAGGTTGTAAGGTAACAAGAACAAAGAACACCATCTACAGAAACATGGAAACATGAAGAGAATGGTATGCTCTAAGGAGACAATCATTTCACATGCTTATAGTCTGAAGGGTGGACAAGTATTAGGCTTGTGGTGGTGCCAGCCTGTTCTCTTGTCTCTTCTCCCAGAATTTACCTATTGCTGTAGGAAATTGAGACCACCCTAGAATGGAAGTCCAGGAGTAGTTGATAGCTGGTAGGAGTCCAAAGATAATGAGGAAGTCAGTAAGTCTCATACCTGGTGTGTGATGCCATTACCACAAGTAGAAGATATATACCTCAATGTCAAGAACTTCAAAGGAGGATGGCTTCCATCAGAGGGTAGAAGAGAAATGGATTTGAAGGACTGGGTAGAGAGGGACAAAAGCAGTTAGGTTATAATGTTAAAGAAGATCCTTGAACCTTAATTTTAGAGATATACCAGGGTATTTAATTGCTACATTCATTACTGTCCTATTGCTTGTATGGATACAGTCTGTGTTGTATTTCAAAGGTCAGATCATTTTGGAAAAATGATCTTGGAATTTAAAAAAGTAATTCCCTTTGAGTAAGCATGCTTCAGATGGAATAAAGGGGAGCATAGTGTGAGGAATCATTCTACACATTTCCCTAGATTTGGGGTGCTTAGAATCTGCTGTTGACTATTTTGCTGATAGACTTTGTGATTTTGTTAATTATTGAGCCTCAGATTTCTCAGGTGTCTGATAAAGGCCATGTTCTAGACAGTGTAGCTGATTTCAGTTCATTCAGGTACACTACCAAAATTTCTAAAATGTAAGGTCATTTAATTCTAAAAAGCAAATTAGAATGTTCAGTAAATGTAGACATTGAAATAATACAGTTTGAAGAGTATCTTGGTAGGACAAGGTTTTGTGTGTGTGTGTTGTGTGTGTGTGTGTGTGTGTGTGAGGAGAGGTAGGTAGGTGTGGGAAAATGACAGGTATCTCTAATCTCTTATGGTTTCAGAGGTAAACTGGATGTGAAATTGAGGCTGTTATGGAGTTGATTCTCACTCACTGAGGAGTGGCTAGCACCCGCAAGTAGTTAGTTGTCATTTGCTGGTATCTAGGAGGATGTTGCAAGGGTACTTCTATGATCCAGGATGACCAGTGTTATTTGTGAAGGTTATCTATCAAGGTATGCTCACTAAGTTTTTTGGTAAAATATAATCTCTTTGATCTTAAACTTGATTTTTTTCTTATTTCCTTGGTATTAGTAACTCATTTATAAATTTGCTCAACCACAGTAATTATAATTAAGAGTAACAAAAAAGTGTGAGAGCTTCTATAGTCTGGAGGAGCTTAAGAAAACATGACAAGCCGGGCGCGGTGGCGCATGCCTGTAATCCCAGCACTTTGGGGAGGCTGAGGCAGGAGGATCGCGAGTTCAAAGCCAGCCATCAGCAATGGCGAGGCACTTAGCAACTCAGTGAGACCCTGTCTCTAAATAAAATACAAAAAAGGGCTGGGGATGTGGCCCAGTGGTCAAGTGCCCCTGAGTTCAATCCCCAGTACCAAAAAAAAAAAAAAAAAAAAAGAAAACATGGCAACTTAAAGCACTGTGGTGTTCTGGGTAGGATAATGGGACAGAAAAAGACCATTGAGTAAAAACTAAAGAAAAATAAATAAAATATGAATTTAGTTTCTAATGATGTATCAAAAAATTGGTTCACTTTTTGTGACTAATGTATCAAACTAAACTAATATAAGACCTGAAAAATATGGTAAGTCCTATCATATCTTTGCAACATTTTTCTAAAGCTAAATCTATTCTAAAGAAGTCAGCTAGTCTCTTCCCTGCTTCTCCTACCCACTAACAAACACCATTGCTTTAAAAATATCTAAATAAGTTGATCTGGCTTAATGAAGGGCACAGTGTGTGGGGAGGTTCTGAATGTTATTTCTAATTTCATGCATGAAACACTTTCCACAGTAATGTCACTAAATAAAAGACAAAAAAGGAAACAATTTTATAAAGAGAGAGAATGTTCTGTAGAAAGAATAATTTTTAACTAAAAAATTGACTTATGAATACAAAAATAGTCTAATAAAAAAAGTAAAGGCAGATGTGGGAAATTGTATTTTAAAAGAAAAGGAGTATCTCCTCCACTGTGCAACACAGTAGCCACTAGTCACATATGACCATTTAAATTAAAATTTTACTTAAAAATATTATAAATATCCTGTACCTTTTTTATATTCGAAGTGCTTACTGGACACATTCTCTAGCTAGTGGCTGCCATATTGGAGAGAGCACATAGAGATCGGTTATGTCATCATAGAATTCTTTGGACAGCCCTGAATTCCATGCTTATTGAAGTATCAGTGGGGTTAAGTTATTTAAAGTAAAATCTTTTATATTTGGATTAAAACATTTTATTTAGTTACTAGCATGTCTTATGTGGGAATCCATAGAAATCCAAACAAAACTCAGAAACATTAGAATTTCCTATTTTGCATCTTTTATTTCTAATTCAGTGCAGGGAATAAACCATATACTCTTTCAGATAGATAAGACTGTGGCAGAGCTATACCCATTCTGCAAACTTGATGGTTCACATCCTTCTTGAGATAGATTGTTTTGGCTTAAAGTATAGCTGCAAGAGTCAACAAGGATATTATTGCTGTCAACCAAGGTTAGCACATAAGTAGAGTGGATAACTCTGTAAGAATTTGAAACCCATCTCTCCCCACTTCCATTAAAATATATTCTTATTTGGTTGTGTATATGCTATGAAACACTGTCCTAATAAATATTTTCTTGTACAGCTGTTTTTATTATAAATTATTTCTTGTATTATAACTTAAGAATTTCCATTTCTGCATATCATATAACTGAGATAGGGGCACCTGTTATGGATAGTTCAGCCGAAGGTGTCTCTAAAAGGTGGCTTCAAGTATTGGTCAAATATATTTCAAACTAACAAATGAGTTTGGCTATCTGTATAAACAAAACTGGGAATTTGTTTTTTAAAGGAAGTTTAATCCTGGAAGTGGTATTTTTCTGCTTTAAAATATAAACAATTTTCAAATTCTCTGGTAGTTGATACAAAGTAAAGTAATAATAATTTATTACTTTAAAATGTTCTTGAGCATTTCATTTTGACTTGAGATGTTTTATAAGGCAATGAGGGATGGCATGGGTTAGCCTGAAGCTATTTTACAGACTGGGAGGCAGACACTTGTGTCTGTATGTGTGTTCCTAGAATCCATGGTATTTTTAATTATATTTCTTCATTTTAATGATAAGATTGAAAAAAAAAAAGTTTACAGGAATGAATAAATAAATAAAACTTTATCTATGCTTTAGGTCTGTAACCTGTGGTAGTTTCAAATTTTTTTCCCTTTGAAAATGATTTATAAGTTGCTCAAGTTTAAGAAACTTTAAATAGTGACTTCAAGCACAATAATAAGGCATTTATGTATCCTCTCTCCAGCTGATTTATCAACATATATAGAATTAAGTCTCCTATTATCTTCAATGGTGATTGGATTCCAGACTTGTATCAAGTAGTGGAATAATTGTAAATAAATTGACAACTAGATTTCTAATGGATTTGATGACAAATATTGAAGTCACTGTAAATGATCACATAGGCCATGCCTAGCAATACCATTTCATTTAGTAATGAATTCCTCTACCCCTCCAGCTTTCCCAGATATCTGCTTTGCAGGACCAAATCCTGCTGCCCCTGACACATTTTGGTGAAAGGAAATCTTGGGCGGATATTTTAAAATACGTTAATATATCAGAGTTCCAAGCCACTGAAAGTGAAGGTGGAACCCAGGGTTTTGGGGGTTAAGATTCAAGGAAACAGCATGGAGGTGATCTAAATGTCCATCTTACGTTCTTGCACATTGAAGTGCAGTGTTTCCTTACAATTAAGAAAAGAGGCTGACAGAGATGAGCAGAAATTATAAGACATACAAGCACAAGATCTTGTCAAGTAGAACAAGAAAAGCAAGACTAAAAACAAAGGTGCTGAACCTGCTAATATGTAAATAACTGGATTAATGAGCTCTGAGGTAGTCTGGGTCAATGGTTCTCAAGCCTTTGTCAACATCAGAATCTCACAGAAGGCTTGTTAAAATATGGGCTTCTAGGCCCCATCCCAGGATTTCTGGTTAAATAGGTCTTGGGTAGGGCTCTAGAACTTGTATTTCTAAGAAGTTTCCCTGTGATGTTGCTTTTCCAGGGGCTACACTTTGAGAACCACTAGTCTGTAGTTAGAATTTCTAAATGATTAAGTAGTTAGGTCCACAGCTTTTTCCTGTGTGGACATCAAAAGTTCTAGAATGTTACTTTTCCTACTCTGAGAACTCTGTGAGTCAGATCGTCCAAAACCAGAATAAATACAAGCATAATCTCCTGATTCAAACAAGTGATTGGGAGCAAGGCCATGGGAGAAGTGAGAAGTGGAAATTGGGATTTATTTAGGTCCTTTTATATCTATTTCTATTAATATTAGCCCAGGTCTTTTGAAACTGTAAAAGAATATGTTAACCCAAATGCAGTATGAAAAAAATGCATTAGCTTGACTTTATATAATTTAATCTTATTTAATCTTTAATATTTAATCTTAAAGACATTGAGATAAAGTCTTAAAGGTGAACATGTATTATAGCTATTCCTAAGGGATCATATTCAGAAGCTACTACAGATCCATCAGGATTAGTGGATTCTAACCAAAGACTCAAATTATCCATCTCTCTTCCAAGAGCTAACTCTATACCACTCAGCCATTTCAACACTCAGTGCCTCACCTTTTTTAACTTTGAAAAGAGAACTCACTGAACTCTTTGTGTGTGTGTATGTTTGTGTGTGTGTGTGTGTGTGTGTGTGTGTGAAATGCTGTGAAGAATATATGCTTCTCTTTAGAAGAAGACGACTCTAAAAAAATCCATAAAACTGCACGATCATTTTCAAAGATTTAATTTCCTGTAGATTTCTTCACTCCTATTTTAAGACATACTTGTATTTTAAAAATTAAGTGTTGTTCAGCCTTATGGTACTATTCAAAAATTTGGCAAAGCCCCCAAATATTCAGTTTCATAAAATTAAACAATTGCCTATATTAATCAAAGTTTAGTTTAAATTGGCCACTTTTATTTCAATTTGCATTCTTGAAGACAGTTCACATAACTGGTAGTTCAAAACTGAAAACAACTTAGGACCATAATTGTCCTTGATATTCCCAGTATACAAGTACCTCCTATGTGTCAGAAGATAATAATGATGAGAATTTTATTCATATTCTATGAGCACATTAAATGTTTACAGTGTAGTGGACAGCACTGATCATATTAAATGTATTATTACATTTACTTATTCAACATTTTATAAGATAGATACTTAACAGGTGAGGAAACTGAAATTCAGATATGGTTAAACAAATTTTCATGATTACTCCCTGGAAAACTGCTGAAACTACAAACTTGGGCTCCAAGCCAGATGTATTTGGATTCAAACTCTGAACTCTTAGCTACTGTGCTGGTTGCCACTACATTATATTATGTAGAGACATGAAAATATAATGAAGAACAGAATGGACACTATCCCTGCCCCAAAGACCATGTAGCTTCACTTGCCCATTTGGAGGGTAGGTTGTGGCATAGTGTGGCTTTGCTGCTACTAGATCTTGCATAAATGCTAGGTAATTGAATGAAGGCTTTAATGGAACTAGTGCATATAATCAGCAGAGAAATATTACTATATCTTTTCTCCTTGGGAAGTGCTTAGTAACCTTGGGCAGTTCACTGAACTTGAGCTTGTGCATGGAAACCTTGGGGAAAGTCACAATCTAGGAGAAAAATGAAGACAGAAAAAAATGGACTGTGTTTATATTCGTGGCTTAAAATTTTCTCTCTTGTCCAGAAGACAATCAGCTGTCAGATTCAACTTACCACAGGAAACTGTAGAAATAAAGTCTGTTTCTGTAGCTTTTTTCCCTCAGGGACTCAGTGTCTCACAACAACTTTTTTCCATTTGAAGAAATCCTTGAGTGCATCTCACATCCCAAGTAGGATGTTTATTTACACTTTGCAGATCCAGTTCTATGACTCCACATTTAGGGCAAGTTACTTCTAAAGCTGCCCACCCACATCTTTTCCTTTTATCTTGAATAATCTTTCTCTATCATAAGCCTCTTAATTCCTGTCCCCACACACATAGTTACATTTTCTGATCAGAAATTCTAACCAGATGTATATTGGCATTAAAAATACATTAATAACATAAGATGTAACTTGTGGTGTCTTGTTGCACTTTGTATATATCTTTCTCCTTTGCAAAGACAGAGAAATGGTGATTCAAAGAAATTAAGGTAAAATAAATCTCACATTCAGAGACATTAGCAAAGTGAGAAAGAGTAAATCAACTTATAAAAAAAAAATTGCAGTTTCCCAAGTATGTGGTTGGTGCACAGAAAGTACTAAACTCAGGACTCTGTACTCAAGAGAAAAACGTGTATATTTGACTCTGTGATCAAAGGAAGAGTTTAGACTTAACTCCTAAGCATGGTCATTGCTGGGTTTTGCCATTAAGGTTGTTTTGATGTGCTGACTGGCAGCAACATGGAAACAAAACATTGACTATGGTACATGTTTTTTTTGTATAGAGAATTTTTTTTTTAAAATTTCCATTAGGTTATCTATGGATGCCTCTTCTTAATCTTTAAATATTTATGTACCTGTTATTGTATGGGGCACTGTACTAAATTCCTTTAGGAGCTTACTAATTGAAAGAGGCATACAATGTACAGTTGAAAGTGGGATTCAGGCATGAAAGCCTTTCTCACATGTTCTTTTTTTTCAAAAATTTGAAATTGGATTTTTAACTGATACATAAATATTGGGTGTATTACTGCTTACCATGTAATGTTTTCAAGTTCTGAATAGGAGATTCTTAATGGAAGAACATCATTCTAGACACCTGTGCCCCAGTCTTATCCTTAGTATCATGGTTTTCTGAAGGTTATCATAACTATAAGATATGCAAAATTTTCATAATAAGTCTCAGTAAGCAAATCAAGTATTTTCCTAACAAAAGAAGCCTTATAGAATTTTTTAACTTGCTATATTAAAACATTGAAATAACTACGTTATCTCATTGTAAATTTTTTTTTTTTTTCTAATTCTACATTATTATTGAAGAATGAGAAAAAATGAAGAGAGGGAGATGGCTCTGACCTGGGACGGAACACAATAGATCTTGAGGAACTTCAAAGTAGAAACATTATCTCAGCAACAGGGATGATTTGGCATCTCTTTGCTAGCTATTTATGACACATGTGTAAGACTTTGACACTAATTTAGAAACTGGCATTTCTAGAGTCTTGCCATATTGCCAGGATATTTCTGTCTCAATAATATATTGATTATATTATTGTAATGTGTTGGCTGGTGACTCACAGAGTTACAAAGAAATTATACTAAATTTATCTGAGAGAAGTAATGGTGAAAACTTCAGAATTATTATATGCATGTTTCATAATTTTGTCATGTTAACACTTACCTATTTGGTGAATTGATATCAACTGACGCTTTTTAATGGGAATCAGAAGCAGTGACTAATCCCTTGATGTTATACAGTATTTAATACATTTATGAGTGCTCAAAACATAGGGAAAAAATCCTTCACAATTGCCCAAACCTACAAGACTACTTAGGTAAATGGAATTTTGATTTTGGCTACTATGCTAAAAACAGTTATGGCTGCTCAGTATTTGAAACTACATGGCTAATATTGACAGTTACCTTTCCATTACTGATATATTACTTATCACAGACAAGTGAGAAGTTGCTATGTAAATGACTGTAAATATACTTTTTTTTCTTTGTTAAACCATGAGGCAAACCATAGGGCAGTTTGTCATGGGTATAACAGCATAGAACTCTGAGTTCAGGGTAATAATCATTTAGTGTACCTCCTACACTAAATGCTTGTTTGGTATTATTTTCAGTCATAAGTACCTCTCTTGCAAGGTGTGCTTGTGGCTGTCAATAGCATGTAGCACATCTGATAATAATACCCTGTGTCCTATTGGAAGCTTTAATATAAATGATCTCCTCACTTCCTTATATAGTTAGTATACCATGGAGGTTGATTCCATTTTATCTATGCTTTCTTTATCCTGCTGTCTCCTATTCATAACCCTCCCCACCCCAACTGTTACACATGGGATATCTGCCAGTTGCCAGGGTGTAGAAAAATGGATGATGGCAGCGAACAGAGATTATATACCACACCTTCAGCACTGTTCACAGAGAGGGGGTATGTTACATCCTAGACAATCACAAGCGGGTACAGATATCTTGTAAAATACTGTTTGCCAAGTCATGCCAGCTGGATAGATAATGTGAATCATCATATTATATGGTAGCTCCTATTCCAGGCTGATTTCGATGTTATGGTTGGTTAAGTATTATTGATGAACTGATCATGTTCCTAAAATAAACCTATTGCATTCTTTAAAAAGGACTTTCCAAAAATAGAGCCACCGATGACTGCCTTGTCACAACGGCTAAAGTATCTCTTTGCTGAATTTTTTTTACTGTATTGTGCACACATGAGAAGCAGCACTTGAGATCATATAATAGTGTTTTTTCAGGAAGGTATTAAGTGGCTGAAAATACTTCATTCATAGAAAATAAATATACATTGTGGATAAATAAAAAACTAGACTTGTAAAAGTTTATCAATATGCTAAATAAAAATTGGAAAAATGAAATGTAAAACAATTAAAATTTGAACATAAGGCAATTTAAATAAAATGGACAGGCCTGGACCCAATCATATGTTTGTGTAGCACTACGTATTACTTATTGGATGATATTATTACACTGTATACTTATCAGAAACTCCATGTGGGTAGTTATTTTGCACTACTTAAGCACTTGATGTTTTGTTGTGGGGGTCTTGTTTGTTAATTTTTTGCTGCTAAATAATTAAGAGCTATTTTGAAAACCCGGCTTACTCTATTATTCCAACACAAAGTTGCCAGTCATATCGTGTGCTGCAGTATTAATACTGCCTCACTTTAATATTTGACATAATGCCTTGTGGCAGCTAAAATTTAAAAAGGATCACATTTATTTTAATATCATTATAAAATTATTGTGGTGCACCCAAGCAGATCACTGTAGCTTTTCTAAGGCTGAGCTTTGCTGTCCATCAGAATTACCTTTCTGCACATCTTTTTCTGCACAATACAAGAACGTAAATCTTGCGATATTCATTCCAGGTTTTTATTTAGACATTCCATTGAAGTACAAACTATTTAAATATCTTCTCCTTCCTGTCAGAATGAGTGTCAGTACTTCTATACGCAGAAATAGGTTATGAGTGGACATTTAAACTTACTTCTGTTAAAACATAAATGTCCATATTGGAAGGGTAGCCATTTTTTATCATAGAAAGATTCAGCAGTTAGAAGAGAATAAAGCCATTTTCATCACAAGGGAAGGCAGAGAAAAACATCTTGATGTGTGTTAGTTTAGTTTGGAAGTTTGTTCAACAGCTTAAGACTTGCAAAGTTTTTGTCATCTCTTTGGAAGAAAGCCACAATAACAATTTGTGATACAGAATTTGTAAAAGGAAACAGTTGTATTCAGCTTTGCTATGACTGACAGTTTGATTATGGAACATGCCATTTCATTTTACCTTCAATCTACAGATTTTAAAGTGGATTTTCTTTCTAATCCTTAAATATATTACAATAATTAGAGCTTCATTCAGATGATAATAAGTATGAAGCCAAATATATATATTTCTTATTTGTATATAAGAATATAGTTATGCTTCTTTATACTTACAAGGATTAAACTATTATATTTATATCTTTGTTTCTAAAAGCTGAAATGGATGTTTAATTGTTATAAGGTTTATAGTTTTACAAGAAATGTACCCTATATTTTGAGTGTTTTTTCGACAAGCCACTTTTTCCAATGTAGAAAAATATTAATAAAACAAGTGATTAACTGATACTCAAACCAGGATGAGTGAGTGTGGGGGTGTAGAGCCTGGTAGGGTGTGTGATTAATGCTGTGAGGACCTGGGTTCCTTTCCAGCACTCAAAACAAACCAGCCAAAGAATAAATAGGGTAAGTGTCTTTCCTGATCTTTAAGTATTAATAGTAGGCTTTATTCTTGTTTTGTAAACTGTGTTGCTAAGGCCTTTTTCCTAAAATGTATCCTAAATCCCTTCTAAGTTTTCTTTGCTTTAGCCAGAGATACAGAGGAACATGTTTTTGTTACTGTGTGACTTCTTTTCCTGATTCCTTATGCAGAGCTGGGTATCAATTCAATTCAGACTTTCTTAGCTCAGCTTTCAGAATGGCCATCCAGCCTACTAGGACAGACTTCTCAATGTCCTCTACTGATTCCTCTTCTCTTTGAACTCTGTGTGCTAGTGTCTCCCAGGGCTTTATCCTTCTTTACTAGTCTACATGCTTTCCTTGGGTGTTTCCATCCAGCTCCATGGAAATGTCATTTGAGTGCCAATGGCCTTCAAGTCTTTCTCTCTTTCCTTATAATGCCATCCCAACCATTTCTAGTTGCAGGCTTGACCCTCTTCTAAATGACCTACAAATCAAAGGGTCAAATGGGGAACTTTTGTTTTGTCTCCCTCAGTGTGAGCTGGGCTCATTTTTCAGAGTTGTAAATGTTCTCTGGGCAAGGTATGTGGAATAGTCCTCCATACTCCTGGTTCAGATGAAATCCCCTGATCATTTGAACACCGAGTCATTCTCCTTCCAAGCTGATGCTCTGAATGGCTCTTCTCCTTATCAGTTATTTTTCTTGTTTGTTACTTGTGGAGTTCCCCCTGCCCCCGCTGCCCCCTTTTTGTTTTCATCTATTTCCTTGAACTCTGGGAGACACTGAGTGAAGTAGATATTGAGGAAGTGGTGATTTGCTGGTTTGTTGTTCATTCACTCACAGTCCTAAATAGATGTTGAGGACCTGCTTCTTCCAGGATCAATGCTAGGGATGCAGAGATGATTAGGATTCAGGTGAAGTCAGTTCTAACATGCAAAGTAGTTCAGGGTGGGATGATTGGGAAAAGGTGATACTGGGTTTCTATTTTTGGATACCAGGCCCCTGGGGTAACATTAACCAAAAATAGAAGATACAGAAATACAGGTTCATCTGACAAATTCAGTTTGTATTCTCAAGTTGAGAATTTATAGGACTCCACTGAGGTATAGAGTTTGCCAGAATTTATGCTCAAACCCCAAAGTCTAGTCCTGATTTTCCCAAAGACTGACTAAAACTATGGCACTTCTCTGAGATCTAGTGTCCTCATTTTTATTATCCTGATACCAGAGTTGCCTTCTTCTTTATTTCCAGAGAAAGTTACCTTGATACTTTTAACCTTTCCTAATGGATTTTGTATTCTAGGTCACAGGTCATTATATATGTACTCAAAGAATAATAGAATTCTGAGTCTTGGAAAGAGATCATTTAGACCAATTCCCCACCTCCTTCATCCTCAGAGTCAGTTGAAAAAACAGAGGTCCAAAGAATTTGGTGTGTTGAAGTGATGCAATAAGTTAATGTTGGAATAAATATTGGAACATGTAACTCCTACCTTCTGACACACAGTCTTGACTAACCCCCTTAAATAATAGCCCCTGTTGTTCCCAATTCTGACTGTCCTGTGTTTCTAGGCAATTGAAGAAGATAGCTCCTCTGTTGATTTGTCCCCTCTATGCATAACTCTTTTGGAAATGGGAGTAGGCTTGAATGAGGGGAAAGAGAAAAGAACAGTGCCCCCTACTTCTAGTTCTGTAGTTCTGTAGGGAATTTAGTGTGGGTTAGTACAGCAATTGGTGACAGTCTAGGTACTTGGGGTTTGCTTTGGAGACGTCCTGCCCCTTACTCCTTCCTGCATTCATATTCTTTCTATTTAACTCAGGTTTCAAAACCAGAACCAGACAGAGTAATGTGTGATTGTAAAGGAAGAGGGTCAACTTCAGTTCTGACATATATTTGCACATCCTGGGGTTTTAAACAAACAAAATGAGTGTTCATTGCTGATTCATGTTTTGCTTTTCGTTCCTAGATCCTTTTCTGCCATAGTCACATGATGTGCACCATGGTGGCTTTCATCATATAATGCATTCTGGGTTCTCCTTAAATCCTAAAGCACTTTATAAAAATAAAACCATAGGTCTCATTTTTCTGATGAAGAGAACAAGGCATAGAGAGGTTTTACAAAGTGATACAACAAATAAAGGAGGAAAAAGAATCCAGGATCGTTTTTTTTCCTCTCTCCATTAAATGATACTCTCTCTTATGCTTTTCTGTTGTCAAAAGCCCTCTCTACATTCTGTATTGTTGGGTCATCATCTCCTATAGTTTGCACAATACGATGTATTATGGATTGCTCACAAAGCAGCAGATATGAATTCTTTATAATGGATTTATTCTTTTCAATTTTTTGTCATCTTTGGGCTTAATAGAAATAGTTCAGCATGTTATATTGTGTGATCTGTTCCTAAATAGATAAAAGATTTCTGTGTTTTGAAGGAAACATTTATATTGGTTAATTTGCTGCCTTGCCTGCAGGAATGTTAGTCCGTAGGAGGAAAACAAACTGTTTCCTGACAAAATTTCCCTTAATTCTGCTAGAAACTCTTATTTTAACAGGAAAATAAAGAAAAGTAATCCATAAACAATTAAGGAGTGGTGTCTTCAAGAATGTTTACTATCCCTCAGAACATCTAAGATTGTGAGACACAAAGGTTTTTTTCTTACTTGAAGAAAGGCTCTTAATTCCCTTCCTAGCTCTTAAACCATAACAGTCTAGATGGAGTGAACATGCAAATGTGAGCGTGGGCATTTGCTTCTGTATGTACAGTTCCCTGCCTGCCCTTTCGAGAGCCACTGGTTTAACTACAATAGAAAGAAAATGTGCACTTTCCTTTAAGAAATTAAACACCACTGTCCACATTGTGCAAAAGACTGTGAAATTGAAAGTGTGTCCCTGGAGTGGGTAAAAAAAAAATAATAATAATAAGTGGCAACTCACAAACAGACTTGGCAAATAATCAATTATCTTCTGAATTACGATACAAAACTACAGTTCATTTTGCCAGCTCACTGGGGGAATAGTTCCCACACAAGAGGCAGTTGGCTTTGAGCAGTTGATTTTCGTTTACTTCTAGGTTACCTTCAAGAAAATATCAACTGGACATCACGCTGGTGTGATGCAGTCTTAAGAGTTCACATAATGAGATTGTAGAACTAACTACAAAGTAGCAAACTCAGTCAAAAAGAAGTTTGTTGCCTGTTGCATCTTTGTGGTTGTAGTGTTAACTCACACAGCTTAAATTTTAATCCTGGGTTAGCATTAAAACTTTCCTAAATATTAGAGACAGGTTTGGTAGATTTTTGCCTGGATAGAACTATTTTATGAATCCAAGTTGAATCTGTAACTTACATATAGATTTAGAGCTGGTTTAGACATAGGAAGACACGAAAAGGAATGATGTTTCCTACAGACTGGCCATATAAATAAAGTCTGTAGAAATTTAGATTGCTTTCA
Source organism: Tamias sibiricus (assembly GCA_025594165.1). Taxonomy (NCBI): domain Eukaryota; kingdom Metazoa; phylum Chordata; class Mammalia; order Rodentia; family Sciuridae; genus Tamias; species Tamias sibiricus. Next base: position 129,056,383 of record CM046660.1, read on the forward strand.
GAGAACACTATGGTTAATCATTTGGAGTGTGTGCATCATGGGGGGAAGGGTGGGGTTTGCTGATGACTGGTTGGCTGAAGTTTTGTGTCTAAATTATTAACTGAATCATGAAAAGTAAATTCTGGAATGTAATAAACAGTAAACATTTCTGATCACATTCCAGAAATGTTGGCCTATGGAAATGTACAAAAGTATTGAGCATCTGTATAACTGGAGTAATATGTCATGGATGAAGCAGTTTGACATCCAGCTGAAGAAGAAACTGTAGAGGAAGGGAATTGAAGAAAGATCTTCAGTTCTCACATGTTTACTTTTTAAAGGGGAAGACTTCCATCATTAAATCATACCCAAGTCAAAGCTCACTTCATGCAGCGTACTGGGGATTGAGTCCTTTATTTATTAAGACGCCTTCACGTAGTCGGTCCTGATTATACCCACTTGTCCCTACGATACACAACCACACACACACACACATGGGTACATTTATACCTATTTTATAGATGAGAAGATAGATGCTTATTATCCAAGGACAGGAAACTAATGGATGAGAGTACTGGGCTCACCAAGTCGCATTTACTCATGGAACCAGCTTGGTTACAACTCAAAAGTTACTTTGGCACAGGGAAAATTTCTCTCTCTTCCCTTTCTCCCCCTCAACTAGTACTTTAATTTCAACAACTTGCTGACTTATTTACCAACAATGTACTCACTCTTCATTTATTCTCTAGCCATTTGAAAAAAATTAAAGTAGTTAATACATACTAAGAAGAAGAGGAGGAGGAAATAATTCCAACAGCATAAAGGAGTATGCAATGAAAATAATTCTATTTTGGGTTTAGTCAGCTTTTTCGGTTGCTGTGACTAAAAGGACCCAACCATAACAGCTGTAGAGGAGAAAAAGTTTATTTGGGAGCTCATGGTTTTAGAGGTCTCAATCTATAGACAGCAGGCTCCATTCCTTGGGGTTCAAGGTGAGGCAGAACATCAGGGCCAAGGGAAACAGGTCACATGATGATCAGGAAGTAGAGAATGATAGACTCGACTCAGATACAAATATATACCCCAAACCATGCCCTCAGTGCCCCAAAGCCATGCTCTCAATGCTCCACCTCCTCCAGCCACACCCCCCACCTTCAGTTACCACTCAATTAATCCCATAAGGTGATTAATGCATTGATTGGTTTAAGGTATTCACAACCCAATCATTTCCCCTCAGAACACTCTTGCATTGTCTCACTTGTGAGCTTTTGGGGGACACCTCACATCCAAACCATTACAATATCCTTCACACCTCAGAGAAAATCACTTTACCATTCATTTTTTTTTTTTTTTTTTTTTCTGAAATTGAAGAGTCCTTATATATATGAAGATACACTTATGTTTCTCCTCCACTTTTCTGGCTTCTATAAGCAGTGCCACAGCATAAAAACAGGCTTTCTTATTGCTGTTTTCACTCTTGGGCTTTTGTAAAAATAAATACCTTAGTCAGGTTTGACTAGTCCACCAGAGTGAAATTATTTGCTGTGTTGCAATATGGAAGGCTGCACAAAATATGGTGTTAGCTTGACGTGGCTCTTTTTCAACCTGTAAAAGTTAGAATGTTCTTCCTTTGTATCTTATTGGCATTACTAATTGATGTGTTGTCAGCACTTCCATAAATATTTCTTTGCTCTAGTGATTTTTCTCATTAAATTATATGCTGTGATAGTTTAGCACATTTTTCCACCTAGTAGATCAGTTATCCATGAGAGGGTGAAGCCATTTTTATGAGGTGCCTCAGTTCTCCTATGCCTAGATGACATCATGCTGCATTGAATACTATTAGGGACATATGGAATAATGCAGCACTATAGAAACATTTATACTACCCATTGGCCTTGAGAGAGGTAGAAAATCTCTAAAAGAGGCAGTTGACTATACAATCAGATGAAAACTATAACCAGTCACTTTTTCTCTTAATCCTTTTTAAAAATGTTGAAAAACATGTACTTTCTCTTAATTCTTTTTAAAAAGTATGTATTACATATTTAATCTCCTTTATTGGTACTTTTCTTGCTCATTAGTACATCACAATTGCATTTATGAGTTCTGAAGCTTATTTTTCATCTGAGTGTTTTGATAATATGAGTGAAATTTGAGTTTGAGTACTTCCCATGGTTGTTAAGACATAGTTGTTTCAGTGACAATCTTTGCTAATTTAGGAGAAGGAAAAGAGTTTCATCTGATTTGTGCTGCTCAACAAATAATAATCGAAGCCATTTTATATTCATCTCTTCAGAACATTCAGCAGAACATTTATAGGCCTCTTGAAATACTGCTCTGGTGGTAACCCAAGAAATGGGTTTTTACTAGATCTGGCTTCAGGTTTCATTCAATAGCTAGGGCTAGTCTATGTGCATTCTTAGACTCAAGGACTCTCTGTCCAGAGTTTCTGAATCATATCTTATGATCCAGAAGAGTATCTGGTTAGATGGTTTGATTCTGCACATGGAAATATATTTGCTAATGTATTTAAAGAATGCTTTGTGTGTTTCTTTTTTATTGGTACATATGAATTATGTAGAATAGTGGTTTCATTGTGGTATATTCATACATGCATATAACTTAATAATCAATTCGTTCCTGGTACCTTCCCTTACCCTCTCCTCACTCCCCAACTCCCTATTTCTACCCAATAATCTTCCTTCTATTTTCATGATGTCCCTCACAACTTAGGTTGGCAATTGAGATTCATATATTAATTCACCTCAGATTATTGAACAAATGATAACTATGAGAGTGGAACAGTGTACATTTCAAATGTCTCCCAGAGATTCTTCCCACAATATTTCTGCTTGGTTTGCTCTTTCTGATTTTCAGCATCTTCTTTTCAAACTGTTAACTTGTGTTTTTGAGCATATTTTCTGAACTTATTATTTATTTCTTTTCTATAATATTTCACATGATTATATAGAATTTTCTGAGTATTTAGTTGGAAGAGAAGAAATTTGTGAACTTACAGGGATGGATACCACAGAGGAATTCTTTGCTATTATAAAAGATGTGGCTGTTTTGACACCTCCCTAGCAGTGAAATCCTGTTGTTGGATGAATGTTCAAGAACATTCAGCATAATGTAATTTATGTGGAAAAGAATTGGTGTTCCCATCAGGAGTTGTTCCACTCTCTCCTCATGGATAGTATCTGAGAACAAGTGAGAGAAAAAACAGGGAGGAGTTTTCTAAGAAGATCTGTTAATAAATTCAATATATGGTGTGCCCTGGAGTCCAGACCCTTTGTATCACCACAATCTGGGTCCTAGCACTGGATACCCCTATCAGTGGTGAACACTTCACAATGTTTCTGTGAGATGATGAAGGAATTCCTCTACCTTCTGAGGAATAATACACCTGTCACTAGCAATTCCTCCTTTAGATTACCCCAGTAATGTCTGTTTCCAGAGTACAGCTTATTTCTTAAGAGAGAATACCGAGATTTTTAATTTTTAAAGAATTAGTCCTGATGCCAATGATTTTCTAGTCCTTTCTTCCCTCTTTCCTTTAATTAGCTCCTGCAGTTCCTTGCCTCTTCAGGAGCCACTGGAATAGGCATACAGTGTTGTTACCTTACTCCATTGTGTACATTTATATTAAACCTGGGAAATTAAGCTCTAACCTCAGTTTGCACTTCAATCTTAAGCTTCCAAATCACAAAAGTACCACATATATCTAAAATTTTCACAACATCAAATTGAGTTCATTCTATACTATATAATCTATTACACATTCGTGAAATCATTTTATTGAAGTATGAATAATTCTCCTTATATTCAACACCGTGACCTTCTAACATCCTCAATAAGAGACTGTGCTTCCATCTTACCACCATCCTCTGACTAAGTGAAAGAACTCTTTTGGGTACAAATAGGCTTCTATTAATTATATGACTCCTCTCTTTCATCTCATATAACTATTGCAGAATTCCTCTTGAATTTTCAGCTACATGCAGGCAACTTTGGAAGCACCTATCCAAGCACGTACTTGCACACACCCATACACATACATGCACACACACATACCTCTGACATTGTGACCCTTGACATATCCAACAGTATACAAGAATATCCCTCTTCTAACACATTCTATTCATCTTATGCCAAAATTTTCCCCTGGCATTTATGATTGTGTGTATGTTCAATTTGCCATTAGAGAACCTATTATATTATCCCTTCTAATTAAATGTATTGAGAGTGAAGAGTTTTCTGACAATAGAGTTCTGTAGAATGGCTAAAAATTGGTGGGGATTAAGAGAAAGTGGACTTGATGTAAAATTAGGATTTGATTCAGTGTCTTTATGGAAAGTATTATTTTTTTTTAGGATTTTCTTTCCATCATCATAAGGAGGGAGATACTCCTTGGCAGTCATTGTGTGTGTGTGTGTGTGTGTGTGTGTTTTCTCCTGGAGTGGAGTGCAGTAAAGTCAGCTTCCTTGGGTGAACAAAAGAAAAATAGAGGTTTCTCACTGTTTGCTTTTAGTCTATTGGACTTTTAAAGATGGCCTTCTATTTTCCATTTACAGCATATATCTGCTTATCCATATACCTTCAGATCCATAAAGAGTGGATATTTAAAAGTATCTGTAGTAGCCAACAGCTGGAGTCATGCCAGGCATCTTTACATTTTAAATTCTTCCTAGGCTCCAAAGGTAGATGAGCCCAACTTTCCTTTGGACTCAGCAGGGAAGTTTTACTATGAAAAAGCACTGCTATTTTAAAAAGAAGCTCACGATAATCTAACTCCAGAAAGCATTTCCCCCCTCTGAAATAGCACAGAGGTGCCTGCATCCTTATTGATGAAACAGAGGGAAATAATGCCTGTTAGAAGCAATTGCAATCATTTGCGAGCTTAGTTTCTGACTCCCCAGTAGATTTCTAACCCAAGCACACTTGCTATATCTAATATCACAGATTTCCTGATTGGGGAAGTGGAGAAATCTCATTTTTTCAGGCACGGAACCCAGCACAAGTGTGTCTTGAAGAGCCCTTCCAAGAGTGGTGCTTCAGTGGTTAGCTACCACCAAGGGGCTGGATTAGTTCTAGAACCTAGATGCTCTGAGCATGACTATAGCTTTTCAAGTTTTATGCCTCAATGAGGTACTTTCCTGTTTTCTCACTGTTTCATTATAATCAAAAGTTTCATTTCTAGGCTAGCTCTGATTTAGGTGAAATGTCACAGTGCTTGCCTTAAAGCTTCTGGTTATTGGGAACACTTGCAGTCGAATAAACGAATAAACTGTATAAGGTGATCACTCATCAGTATCAAGGACAAATTTATGCAGCTTCAAAATTCTCTCTGGATACCTCTAAGGGAAAGAGTCAGCAACCATGGGTTAATTAAGATCACTTAATTAATCTTAAAGATTTATTTATTTTGGACATGAACAGACTTGGGAGATATATTTGATTGCTTATACTAGTTTTGTGTTTAGTTATTTGCAAAAGGAAATATTCTTATTCCTAATTTGAATCATTTGATTCAAAATAATGTTTTTCACCTCAATTTAATATTTAGGGTTAAAGAGGCATTATAACAGGTTCTAAAGAAGTAATGAAAGACTTCCTGGCTCAGGCCACTTATACTGTAAGTACCACCAGAAACTTAGCAGGACTTCAAATATTTATTTTGCCTCAAGTGTTTAGAAATAAACTATTTTTGCAAATGTTGGTGTGTGTGTGTGTGTGTGTGTGTGTGCACGCACACACAAGTGTGTGCATATGTAGTGTACTAGATGTTTCATTATACTATACATTTTAATCATTAGAACTAAATCCATGTATTTGTCTCTGAGAAACCAAGGTACAGTAGAGGAGATAGAGCATCAACTTCAAGAGTCTGAAATATAATTAATTATCTAATACAGTCTATCAAAATGGATTTATCACTCATGAATTATAAAAATGTGATTATTTTTTCAGTGAGGACGATGTGATTATTAGCAAAACCTGGTAGTACAACTTGATGTTGAAGTTTAGGAACATGGTGGGAGAGTGTAGTATATGTGAAGTTTCCAAACTGTGTACATGGCTAGGATTCAGTGACAGAGCACTTGTTTTATATGCAGAAGTCCCTAGGTTCAATCCCCAGTACAGGGGTTGGGGGAAGACCCTGTCTTCCAACTGTGTATATCATATTTCTGGTATCGCCTGAACAACTGAAAACCTATCACAGCCTGTAACATTGCTATCATCGTTTTACCTTTGTGATCTTGCCTTCATCATTAGGCTTGAAGTCCTAGAAGTTAGGAAATTTTTCTCTGAATCTCAGGCACCTGGTAAAGATAGGTGCTATCTTGTGAAATGAACGACAATGAGCCATTTGGGCTATCAACCACATCCAAAGTCATATGTCAAGTGTTGTCAAGCGTTAGGTACTTTCACTTGAAAGGTCATGGATCAAGACACTGTATTTCCTAGCCTAGAAAGCATTTATTAGACAGAATAAAAGGTCTCTTCAGTATATACACATGTTTTTAACACAGAGTATGTTTTACCATAAAGTCTTAATGATAATAGAGATGGTAAGCTTATATTAAAAGAACTTGGTCTAGCTTCATCCCAGGGTGGAATGCATTCCACAATTTATCAGTCTCCTACTGGTACTTTCCTTCTTTGTGAATTAATAAAATACCCCCACTTTGCTGGCTCTTTCTTTCTTTCTACATTTTAAAAGTAGAATGACTAAAATGTGAGACCCCATGAAAAATAACTTGAGCCTAGCTCATAATGGACATTTATTTCCTTGCCTTTCCACTTCTCTTTACAAAGTCATCCTACTCCATTTCATGCTGATCTTCTTGGTGCATAGAAGTTAAATACAACACAGAGTTACATCCTGTTAATACTAAGTGAGTCAGAGTCCCAATTACCCTAAACAAATAGTTACCTTTAGTGTAGCATTGATGCTTTTGAGGACAAATGAAATCCTTATTAGCATGTCAACATCTTCATCAATAACATATCATTTCTTAGTTTAGTTGGTGCTACCAAGTACTGTACTGAAATTAGAGCCAAATCACATGAGGTTCTTGTCTTTAAATAATTAGAAAAATAACAGGCACTTTTGGCCATTCCAATATGTCTTCCAAATACAAAATAAATAAATATTACTCAATACCCAGGACTCAGGATTGCAATTTCTATGATAGTTCTAGAAATGGAACAAACTCAATGATAGGAAGGGAAAACAAAAACAACATCTATTTTAATCATCCTTTATCCTTGAGATTATTCATAAGTCAAGATTTTCACCTATTCAGAATGAGAACTCTTGAACACTATAGTTTTCTGATTCTTCTTATATTCACATTAGCAATTTGCTCTAGTTTAAGAAGACACATAATGTAAACTTAAGTCCATATCATAGCCTTAGAAAAGTGTGTAAAAATACACCAAAATAAAAATTAAACTAAAAAAATCCCATAAGGTAAATTTCTGTTGCACAAAATCTTTTTTTTTTTTTTTTTTTTTTAATTGACTTCTGTTTTACTGATGAAGGCTCATTGATGAAGGGGTGGAGTTGCCCTGGATAGATTAAGATCACATAAATATTTTAAAACCACATGCTCAAAATAGATAACTTTCTGATTTAAAACATTAGAAACAATATTGTAAAATATTAATACTAATGCCTTAAGGTAATCAATAAATCACAAAATAAACTGAAACCATAATTTGGTTCTGGAAAAAAAATTTGTTATTGTCACACAATTTTATTATTAACAGAAGCAAAAATATATGAAACTTTAAACAAATATTGCCTTTGATTTAATATGGAAAGTACAGATTTATTTTATTCCTACTTTAAGGTCTCTTCATTATCTGGTAATTAGTATATATTTTAAGAGAAAATAGTGTATTAAACTTGAGAATTAGACTGAATATGTTGGGGACTATCTATTCCTACTTACATTCTGTTTCTAGTACCTAGCACAGGTCCTAAAATATGATATAAATAACCTTCATTGAGTGCTGAAATGATAATTGTTCTTCTAAGCACACTTTCATGTATTAACTTACTTAATCTCCAAAACAATCCCTCAGGGTAGGGGCTACTTACAGATGAGAAAACTGAGTGAGGTCCAGAGAAGTGAATTATATTTCCAGAGGTCATATGATGGGTAAGTAGTAGGGATAAAATTCAGGCTTGTTTGCTGCTTACTACTATACTATATTGCACGCATTAGACAAACTTTAAATATTGAATGAATAAAAGAATGGAAGTAAGTAAACCTAAAATCTGTCATTTTCTACTAGTGGTTACCACCTCAAGGTTTTCGGAAGACAGTGTTATGAAATTGGACATATATTAATTAGAGCTAAGTTGGTGTATGTATGTTTGAGAGAACATGTAGGAGGATGTGCCATTTGAATGAATTTAGGAATTCCTTGAGATCATTTATTTATGTGATCATTTAATATTTCTTAAGTTTATTATAAGCTAGGTATCATTTTTCTAAGAACCTCCCTATAAATTTACATATATACATATTTTACACATATATATATCATGTAAAAAAACAAAGAAGTGGGCCAAAGGAAGAAGAATTGATCAAAATATTTAGATCTAGGGAAGAATCAGTTAGTGTTCTTTTGCTCTATACAAATTGGTCAATTACAACATGTACTAAATGTGTATTTTGTTAGTTAGTTTTGTTCAACATATGTATGTATGTGTGTATGATTTTTTTAACTATAAACAGAAATGATAATTAGAATTGAAGTTTTTCTTAGTGAAAATTACTCAGCAAATGTGGAAAATTTTAACAAATTATAGACTATGAAGTTCAAAGTATGTTTGTGAGACCCAAGAGATGAGAGTAGGAATAATTCATATCCTTTTCTTCTTAAACAAGCACAATTACATGAACTTCCTTAGCAGAATGTATGCTAATTAATCTATGTAAGAATTTTAATTATATAAATGTTTAAACTGAGGCATTATATCACTGCCTAAATTTGGGCCAGTATCTTTGCACATGACTTCAAAATAGTCAAATTACCTAATTTTCTGATAAAATATATTAAAATGATAGAGAAAAAGTCCTATCCTTAACTGGAGTCCAAATTCTAGCTTCATTCTTAACATTTTTAATTGTGGAGGGGTATGACAGGGGAGAGGAGAGAGAGAGAGAGAGAGAGAGAGAGAAGAGTGTGTGTGTGTGTATTAATATGTTTCTGTCACCTTCTTCTCTTTTGTGGAATTCTCTTCTCTGAATTGCCTGACACTAAGTGATTTAAATTTTTAAATATAGGCAGAAAAGCTGTTATTTTTTATTTAGCTTTTACTGTGTAATGGAATTTGTGACAAGATTATTTCCTACAATGTTATTTTGTGTCTTGATTAGTGTTCTTTGTAAAGGACCCCAAGCTATGTGTACAAAAGGCACTATATGAGCTATGAATGGAGGGGCAAATGACCTTCATTCAAACATATCCAAGTAGTCATTACCAAAGTTTTAAGCAATTTGACCTGCCTAACTGGAGGTATGACAACAGTAATTGTGGATGTCCATAAAGGATAGCTGCATGCATTTTGATCAAGGGATACCCTAAGTTCTCTTTGAAAGAAGCAATTATTACTAGATTAAGTTCTGCCTGAATTAAGTTCTTTAAAATAGGCATTTTGGAAACTTCTTGGGCAACCTTATCCTGCAGAATGTCTCAACATAACAATAACATAGGCCAGTGTTGTATATCATAAATGTTTGCCTACAATGTAATGACTTGCTATCAAATGTCTCTTTTTCTACAAAACAGAATGACTTGAGCTTAGAGGTGCTGTCAATATTGTAGATGTTTTGAGTCCTACAGTGGCCACCAGCAGGGTATCAACAATATAAACTTCCTTTAGCAAAGGTTAGTTCTAATTTTTTAATATCTTACAGTTTGTATTGTATATAGGACTCAAAAAGTGGCAAAATATTTAAATTACCTTTATCAGACAATCTCTCAACTCTGTCACACATCCTTATCAATGATGCATTTCCCAAATTGCTGATTTTTAAAAGTATTTGAACAGTAGAAATTTTTGTTTTCACACTAAGTCAAACTCAGACGTCCAAATTATAAAAATATATAAAAGCAATGGAAGGATAGTTTTAAGTCTTTAGTATTTGCTAGAGATTGTTTAATTGCAGTATCTGTACAGCATCTTTTGTTGGGTTGGTACAGAGCCCTGGGTCCCCACTGAGCCCAATTTTAAAATCACCAGGCTGTTCTCAGGACTTAGAGCTCTGTAGAACCAAACTGTTTCTTTCATTCCTATAACAAAATCTCAAATTCACAGGGAATTCAGTAGTGTACCAACAACTTGCCTATCTAGAATTTTACTTAACTGGAAGTGCCAGCTACCCCAAATATCAAATTTAGTGTTAAAAGGCACATATACTAAAGCCTATGTACTTTATTCATAAGAGAGTTCTATAATCTCTAACTCAGAAGCCATCTTCTTTTTTTACAAATTATATGAACTTGGTTGTCCAGGTTTCTATGCCTACTAGAGATAGGACACACCCTAACAACAAACAGAAATAGACAATATATAAAAATCAGAAAGAAGGATTAAAAATGCATTCTATATACAACATATTACATATTTGGGATCATTTAAGGTAAAAACAAGTAAGCTTTCATGTCTCTGAGTGCACCATTATATTAAAGCACATAGCAATGGCAATATAGAGAACAGTAATAGTGATTAGTCATTAAACAGATTAAGCAATGGTGCATATAGTCTATTATAATTTCTAATATATTTTTTTGTGTGTGATATTGGGATTGAATCCAGGACTTTGCACATGCCAGGCACACACTCTACCACTGAGCTTCATTCATCCCCAGGCTCATATATTCTATTTTCAATAATGTGTGTGTGTTTAAGAAAAGTTTTCATCAAAAATAATTAAGTTTGTAGGCCTCTCCTTGTGTCAGTCTTCTTCCTTCTTCCCTTTTCACAGCTTGCCTGGCCTGAGTACATCTAGGCAAGAAAATCAAATCTATCTTCAAATTCTGGCTCTTCCACTTTCTAGCTATGTGACTGTAAGCCATAATCTTACTCAAACTGTCTTTGTCAGTGTAGCAGTGAAGTTTAATGAGATAAGCGACAGGCAAATTAGTACTTAATAAATGTTTTTCTTTCATGCTCAACAGGGATAAGCTTCAGTTACTTACACTTTATCATCTTCTCAATTTCCTTCTATAAACTCACCATTCATGCCATTTTACCCTTGGCTTCAATTTTGGTAATCTATTGCTATTTAACAAAACAGCACTAAACAGTAACTTGAAACAATAACAGTTTTACTTATTTATTTGTTTTTTTCCTGATTTTGTGCATGGATGAGGTGAAGATGAACAGTTCTTCAAGGGGATAGCAGACATTGCCAAAGTCACTCCAGGACTTGTGGCTAGGATGTCCAGTATGGGCTTTCAAATGTTTGGTATCTTGGCAGGTCAGCCAGAAGGCTAAGCTCAGCTTGGACCCTGTACTACTGCTACTCCTTCTGCATTACTCCCAGGGTTTTTTTCTCTCCAGGAGGTACCTACCCTGGAATTTGTAGCAGAGTAGCAGAGTTCTTTTGCCATAGATCAGGCCCCAAGAGTGGACATGGACAAGTTGTCAGGGCTTCTTAAAATTTACCACAGGAACTGCTCAGCATGCCTTTTGCTGCATTCTGCTGGGGAAAGGAAATTACAGGGTTTCACTCAACTAACTGTGAGAAGGAACTAAGAAAAGTCTGGCATGAGGGCTCATTGGAGGCCATTTTGGAAACTAGATACCACAGTACTGGTTTTCTAATTCTTTGCCTCTGTCCTTTCCCATGTCCATAGTAGTGTTGCACTGTAAGAGCATAGGACGGGTTTCTTTCTAATTTTGCTTTAGTTTGTATACAAAGAACTCTTCTCAGTGTTTAGATATCAGTCTATGAGATGATTGTCTTTGGTCTAGCTTTAAAATATGTTTTGTTCCACTGTTGATGAATAGGATGGCCCATAAATAATTAACTTGAATTGAAAAGTTTATATATATATATATATATATATATATATATATATATATATATATATATATATATATATATAAAATTTGTTTTAAAAAAAAGTCTACAAATCTGTTATTATGACCATGCCATCTCAAGCATTAATTAAGTTTGGTATAAATTGGGCCATAGTTCTTTTAAAATGAAATTCACATTCTCAAATACTTTTTCACAAACAGAGTTGTAGACCAAAACTGACTGGATTTAGGGCTGGGGGTTGTGGCTCAGTGGCATAGCGCAGGCATGCATGTGCGCGGCCCAGGTTCGATCCTCAGCACCACGTAAACATAAATGCATTGCATTGTGTACAACTAAAGTAAATAAATAAATATTTTTAAAAAACTGACTGGATTTAAAAAACAGGAAAATATTTTGCAGTTAAGACAAAAGTATTTAGGGTGTAGGAATACTGACGATTCATTAGGCATTGGTTTTCTTAATTAGTGAGTTTTGTCCATATTGTTCAGGTAGTTAATTTTTGACATACCAAAGAAAGTGCATATTGTCAATAACCCTTCAATAAACTATCATCATCATTCTAAGTCAGCATTCTGAGTCAGGGGCCTCTGAAAATGTTTCTAGGAAAATACACACGTGCTCTGAATTTTATATATAATATCACGGAGCTTTTAAACACAGCTAAATGCTTCCATGAATCCCAGGTTAAGAATCCTTGTTTTAAAAATCATTAAATCCCTCTGGGGAGGCTGAGGAAGGAGGATGGCAAGTTCAAAGCCAGCCTCAGCAACTTAGCAAGGCCCTAAACATCTTAGTGATGCCCTGTCTCAAAGAATAAAAATGGCTGGGGATGTGGCTCAGTGGTTAAATGCCCCTGAGTTCAATCTCTAGTACCGAAATTAAATAAATAAATAAAATAAAAGTCATTAAATCCCTAATGGTAAGAAGAAGATGTTTCTCTTGAAAGTTGCTTTCCCAGAGCAGAAATTAGGTCATGGTTTAAAAAGAAATGTGACTCTTTCAAACATTTAGACAATAACTATTGCTCTGATGCTATTAAGGTTTCACCCATTCCATGGGGTGGGCATGGGGCTAGGGGTGGGCAAAAAACAAAAGAAAAAAATAAATAAATAAAAATAAATAGTCATACTTTAAATCTCCTTCCCCAATGATGATTTTGGAGCAATCCTTAAGGTTTATGGAAGGAGCAAGAGGATTTGGATTTTAATACTGGTTTTAAGGTGCTTCTTGGACAAGTACTGATCTTTGACCTTGGGCCAATCATTTATGACCTCTGTCTCTTCTGCCCTGGTTCATGTGCCTGTATATGTTTTTTGTCTGTGTGTTTCTCTCTGCCACTTATTTTTGGCACTTACTAATCTCTTTATCACACTCTTTTGGCTCCTGTGTTCTCTCAGGCTCCCACATTCTTTCTCTCTTAGTCTCTAGGTATTTCTCTATGTGCCTCTCACTTTGTCTTTTTTTTTTCCTTCAAATTATTTTTTATTCTAAGTTGTTCGAAATGACAGCAGAATGTATTACATTTCATATTATTACTTACAGAGCACATTATTACACATCTTGTTGTATACAAAGTATATTCAAACCATTCTTGACTTCATACATGCACTTAGGGTAATGATATCCATCTCATTCTACCATCATTTTTTTTTTTTGTTTTGTTTTCTTCACCCTTTTGCCCCCTCCCATCTGTTCTCCCCATTGGTCATTCTAGTGTTCCTCTAATCCTCCTATGCTCCCCATCCCAACCCCACTGTGAATTGGCCTCCTTATAGCAGAGAAAACATTTGGCATTTGGCTTTTTGAGATTGGCTAACTTCACTTAGCATTATATTCTCTAACTTCATCCATTTACCTGCGAATGCCGTGATTTTATTCTCTCTTATTGCTGTGTAATACTCCATTGTGTATATATACCACATTTTCTTTATCCATTCATCTACTGAAGGGCATCTAGGTTGGTTCCACAGTTTAGCTATTGTGAAAACATATCTACATATATAGGTTCAAATACATCTGATATAAAAAATATTTCTATGCCCCTAAGAGAATTCAAATGTTTTTTGAAGTAGTTTATAAATTTTGCAGTGCAAATGATTTTGAATAGTTTTTATTTCAGAATATTTGCTATTGAACAATAAATCAGGGTTGTGGTGGAAAACCACAGAACTGGGAGTCAGGTGCCTGTTCAAGTCCCCTTCTTTCACTAACTTGCGGTGGGATATGAGGAAGGTTGTAAGCCATTTGGTGTCTATTTTCCTCATGAATGACAGTCAAGGGTTACTCTAGGTAAGCTCTGGGGCCCTTTTCCAGTTCTGTTTTTCATTCAATCTGTATTTCTAATTTAGTCAACAGGTGAGAGGTGAGGTTTTCCCCTACTTTTCTCATCTTATGATATAATTCTGGAGTGCTTTGATGCCAGTAGATTATGTATGCCTAGTTAATGGCACAGGTAAAACCTTCCTGCCTCCACAGCTGGTCTCATAGGACTGTTTCCTGATAGAACTAGACACTCCACATTGTTTATTTTTCAAAGCCATGAAAATAACAGCTTTAAAAAGCATTTGCAGATTACATTCCTCTAGGGCAAACTTACCTTTTGTTTGTACCTAGATTTAATTTTGGAAGGAAGACTTCTCTGACTAATCTATTTGGTATATTGAATTCAGCCAAAACAGAGGGGGAGTTTGTTCCAGCACTTCGGGAAATTGGCTTATGCCATTTTGTAACCTTTGGTGCTTTCATGTTGTTAAGTTGGAAAGCTTTCTGTGGTCTTATTGCTAGGTGGGTGTTGTCTGGGATGCCTGTCTCTATACCAAAAGGGACCTTGGCTCTGGTAATTGTGGCAGTGTTTACTTCTTCCCATCAGTGTATCTGCTCTTTTCTGAAGTAATCACTATAATTACACTTCTTCAATGAGTTTCGTTCCATTGTGTCACCAGGCCTATCTGCTAAACATCACTGTGTTTTTCTTATCTGAGTGCTCTCAAATGGAGAAAGTGAGACATGTTGGCAAGCCACCTTCAATCAAATTAATGTGAGATCAGTGTATTGTCAACAGAGGTGGTGATGCCCCCTATTTATCCCGTTTGGGTAGAATAGTGTGTAAACTGACTGTTTATGATAAATTGGGTACTAATATTAATAAAATAATTTTGGCTGAAAGATATACACACTAACCCCTAAATAACAATAATAAGGTTTCTTTTCCTATTACTCTGACTTCACTGTCATTTCATTGAAATACGATATTGCTGTATTTTTTTTAAAGAAATGGGATAAAGTCTGAATATCTGTCATTGTAAAATATTGGTTATACCCGGAGCTATAGGACACCTACAGCTTAAAGAATAAAGTGTTAGTTTTGTGTCCTAATATCTTTTAACCTGCTACCTCAGCATATTTTCAATGAAATCCATAAAGTCCCTAGACATTATATGGTTTTGTCTCTGTTATGAGCTTAATGAATGGCAACAATGGCTTGTGACTTACTTTAAAATACAAAACTGTGTAAATTTAGTTTTGGTTAAGAAAATGGGGATGCAATAAAACTAAGACTTTTTAGATAGCACTGTATTAAGTCATTGATATACCACATTTGAATGTGTTTTTTGTTTGTTGCAGATTCATTAATTCAACTTTTAGTGCTCATGATTTGGTAAGACAGTAAAATTTCAATAACTAGAAAAGGAAGCTTTCCATTCATTTTTCAAATGCCATATATTCCAAAATACATATTTATTTTTATTTTCTTACAAGCAGAAGGGATGAAAAACAATACTTGCCATCCTAAATTTGCACTGAAATTTGCTACATGACAGATAGCAATTTAAATGGGAAGATATAGTTCATGTTCTGCTTTACTAACAAGACTACTAAAGTGATATAGGCATATAATATCTGTCGTATTCTCACAGGCAGATGTGAACTAACAGTTTGGAGGGTCATCTGACATGTACAAGGAATTTGACCTCTGATTTACAGAGAGTTGGAGAATGACCAGCATACTCTTCCTTGAGTGAGTTTTGAGCATCAGGTCCTGTTCCTTGTGTCTTTAGCAGGCATGTGTAATTATATCTCTGAGCTTGTATTTCCTGAAAACAGTGCTCTAGTGTGAGCAGGTTTACCTGGAGTAGGCCTTAATCCTTTGTGTAAGATACTTAATAAATCTTTCTGTAAAGAAGTTTTCTTCTAAGAGAAGTTCTTGTCTTTAGGTTTAGCTCTACATTAGGTCTGTGACCCATCTCAACATATTTTTGTGTATCATATAGAGTAGAATCCTACCACACTCTTGCATGTTGCTGTCTAGTTTTGTCCCATCACCATTTGTTTAAAAAAAAACAAAACAAAACAAAAAACTATTTTTGATCCATTCACTGATTTAATTCCCTTGTAGAAAATCAGTTGACCATTAACAAGCTCTTATTTCTGGACTTTCAATTCTATTCCATTGTTCTGTTCATTATGCCAATAATACTGTCTTGATTACCATTTCTTTGTAGTCAGTTTTGAAATTGAGAAGTGTGAATCTTATTTTGTTCTTCTTTAAAAACCATTCGGGGCCGGGCGCGGTGGCGCACGCCTGTAATCCCAGCACTTGGGAGGCTGAGGCAGGAGGATCCCTAGTTCAAAGCCAGCCTCAGCAATGGCGAGGCACTTAGCAACTCAGTGAGACCCTGTCTCTAATAAAATACAAAAAAGGTCTGGGGATGTGGCCCAGTGGTCGAGTGCCCCTGAGTTCAATCCCCAGTACCGAAAAAAAAAAAAAAAAAAAAAGCTAAAAACCATTCGGACTCTTCTGGGTTCCTGGCAATTCCATATAAATTTTAAAACCAGTGCATCAATTTCTACAAAGAAGTAAGCTGGAATTATATAATAGGGATTGCTCTGAATCTATACATCAATTTGAAGATAATTGTCATCTTAATAATAAATCTTCCAATACATGAGCATGAGATATTTTTTCATTAGACATTTAATTTCTTATAACAGTATGTGTGATTATTTCATCAGAGTGTGTGATTCCTTTATTTGGGGAGGGGGTACTGGGAATTGAATTCAGGGACACTCAACCACTGAGCCACATTCCCAGCCCTATTTTGTATTTTATTTAGAGACAGGGTCTCCCTGAGTTGCTTAGTGCCTCACCATTGCTGAGGCTGGCTTTCAACTCCATCCTCCTCTCTCAGCCTCCCGAGTTGCTAGGATTATAAGTATGTGCCATCATGCACAGTGAGTGTGTGATTCTTGTTTAAAAAGTTATCCCTAAGTGTTTTATTATTTTTGATGTTGTTACAAATAGAAATATATTTTACAATTTCTTTTTCTGATTTTGTTCAGTATATGATTAATGAGGAACTACGGTGGGCCAGGATTTTGTGTTCTAATGCTGATACAAACATGAACTGTATTCAGCACCTGCTGTTGGGAACTTAGGGTTTTGGGATAAATCTAACCAAGTCTATTTTACATTATTAGATGTTCCTTCCTCCGAGTACCAACAGTGACTTACAGATTCTAGATGATTCTAGATGAGGCATACATGGTAGTCTTCCCCTTACCATTTCTCTGATATCTAGAATGAGTTTCTTACCATAACATTTCAGAGATAGAAAATGCCTGAGGGAAGGCTATGGTAACTTCATGTGTACATGAAACAGATCGTCCAAGTGCTGAGTGAACACAACTAATTATTAGCAGAGCTCAGACTAATTTCTCAGACTTCTCTACTCCTATGTTTAACATTATTATCACTCTTCTGTCATTTTCAGGTATTTCTGGAAACCTTTGGGAAGTGGTCATTGCATTTATTGGATCACTAGGGTACTAGCTGTTTGCATCAACCTAGGCTAACAGTGTATCAAACTGTACCATAATGGCTGGAGAGTAAATGTATTTTCCAAAAATAAACTCTCAGTGGGCATTTTACATGCTGGGAAGTCATGACTCAGTCATTCCCAAGTGACTTAAGTTTGAGGCCAGAACATTCTATGGTAATAGTACAATTATTTCACCTAAAATGAGAACCAAATGAATGTATCAGGTTGTTTTTGTATGTGATTCTGCTATAAATAGACTAATAATGCAGTTTGACAATGCTCTTTATTACCAAATACCAATAATGCATAAACATGAACTCTGTTGGAAATCTTCAGAGATTTAGTGGCCCAAAGAACATAGGTTCCATAAAGACAAAGCCTCAGAGTTCTTTACTAGATTTTAAGGGGGAAATAAAGGTTACATTCCTCTCTACTTGTTACCAAAACCAGCACAATTATAATTCTAAGAATATTTTGTACCACTGAAACTGGCTTATTTTTATGTGTAACACCCATTGGATTTGCTACATTGCAACTCCATTTTCTTCTTCATCATTAGATTTCCAACTCCTTTGCTTCTGGAAGGTTATCTTTGAAATTATAATTTTGTTTCAGTATGTGGATTTTTTATTTGTGGTGTGTGTTTGTGTGTGTGTGCGCATGCGCGCATGAGCATGCACTAGGGTTTGAACGTTGGGCCTTGGGCATGCTAGGTAAGCACTTTGCCGCTGAGCTACATCCCCAGGCTAGAAAAGATAGAAGGCAGTCAACGTAATGGAAAGCTCCCTGAGCTGGTACAGGAGGAGTTTATTCTAAGGTTGACTCTACTGCTCCTGATCTATGAAAACTCTGGGGCTCAGCCCCCTCAATTGTAAAATAAAAGGGCTGACTTAGTGGCCTCCAAAGTCCTTTCAAGTTCTGTTATTTGGTATTTGAAATTGGAGCTTTTGCTGTTTAATTTTCAATGGATTTCTAATATTCTCCTTTAGGATTCCTTGACTCTGAAATAATTCAAATACAAAAACCAGTATTATCAGGATACTTTGTTTTCTTTATGTAACTTTAAACTGCACAGTTCTATCTTTTCAAAATCAACTTTGAGGCAAATTTGAGGCCAGACAATTCTTTACTAACGTTTGTTATATTAATAATTATGTCCATATTTATTGACATGCACCATACCTTGTTAACATCACTGGTGAACGCTCAGTTTTGGAAGCCCGCTGCTTGCCAGGTTTAGTGTTAAGAGTTGGTGTCATCCTGATCAACTGTCTCTGACAGAGTCAACTTGGTTATCTCTGTGCTGTCCCTCCCTGGCTAGCTGTGGGTTTCCAGCCCACTGAGTACTTGATGTCAAGCAGTCTGTTAAGGGACAGGGAGAGACTCATTCAGGTTCCCTGATATTTATCACTAGATAGGAGACTTGAGGATCAAAGGGTCAGGATTCACAGGTAGGAGTTCTATTCTAAATATTTGATCATGTGTACTCTTAGGGATCTTCTTTAGTATTTTTTTTTTTTTTTTTTTTTTTTTTTTTTTTTTTTTTTTTTTTTTTTTTTTTTTTTAGCAAATGAGGACTCTTCCATTCTGTCCAAGCATATCACTTCTTTCTTTTGTGTACCTAAATGTGTTTCAAAGACCTAGCATTACAATCAAAATGGTTGGACTTTTTTTTTTTTTTCCAAGTCAATAGGTCTTGATTTAATAATAATAAAAAAAAAATCCACAGCTGAAGAAAGGATTTCTTCACATTGAAAAAAAGAAAGAAAGAAAACCCCTTTCCGGAGAAATGAATCAAACTGCTTTTTAAGTGCAGATTCTTAAATGTGCAGGATATATTTAAAATCAGTTGTTATAAATGATTATTTGTTTCCTGAGCTGAAACACATAAAAAGAATTAAAACTTAAGTGTAGGAATACATACGTACCCACACGTAACTACATAGTAGGGAGAGACGTTGGCCAGGTAAGAGAGTGTGCAGATGAAAAAAAATGATGAAATGAATAACCAATGGAGCTATTCATGAAAATGATTAGTAATCCAAGGTAACTTCTAATTCTTGCAGTCTTAATATATAGCCATGAAAACATTCCTTAGCTTAATGTAAACAAAATTCTCTAGTTCAATACTTTTTTCTGTTAACTTGATTAAACACTATTCTTTTCATAAATGCAAAAACAGTTTACTATTTTATTATGATGTGCTAATTATTAGGGAAGTAGAAATTTTCTACAAAACCTTATCAATTAAGAAGTGAATGTGAAGTAATATATTTCTTGTAGGAATTACTTCCTATGCACATGTGCAAGTACATGTACATATCTATAACTTTTTAGGAAATAGTTTTCAAAAATAATAATTGTATCTCCAAGGGCAGCACTTAGATAACAACAATAATTCTGAACGAAACATAAGCTACTTTTTGCATCAAACACTCATGTATATCTCTAATTTTGCTCATTAAAAACTTAAAATAGTAACATGTTAGGTCAATAGCCATAAAATACTTAGGAAAAATAGAAAATGAATCCCGAATAGACTGTCTTCCCTGAAGAATTTAGAAAACTTATTAGTTGAAAAATAATTGTTGTTATATTTGAAAAATAATGCATTTTACATTTTTTGTTGTTGCTGGTGTAACTGTTTTCTATTTGGTTTCACTACATCTGTGTCCATTCCCCACTGGAAAGAGTAATAGAATTTTTAGCATTCTCTTGAAAGTATATATCAAAATAGATTATGCTAAAGAAAATGAATCTGAGGAGTTGTTCACATGGTTTGAGTGGATTGTTGGCCTCAAAGCCCTTTAGGAAGTGATAACTGTGGCAGTTGACTGAATTTGTTTCCCTTCTAAAGATGTGAAGGAACATTTAAGTCTGCCATGTTTCACCTATGCTATATGCAGAAGATGCATTGCCTTTAAAATAATCTGCACAACGAAGCCTATAATTATAGATTGTAACATATATATCATGGTAATAGTCTCACTTGAAATTTTTTATCTCTTCTCAGGAACTTGTCATGGTAACATTGAAAGGATAAAAAAGAAAAAGAAAAAAAGATAACCAAATGATAAATGTATTTTTAAGTTTGAAAATTTTAAGTATAGAAAAAATTGAGAACTAAACCAGTGATAAAAATAATGCAAATTCATATTTTAGGTCTATAGGCACTTCCTAGTTAGTCCTTATAATAATAACTTTTCTCAGGTAGAAAGCACTGAAAAATAAAAAAAAAAATTTTTCATCTTCCATCTTAAATCTGATTATTTCTTTTTGTGTCATAAATGCTATTTTTCTAATCTTAGTAACAAGCAAACAATATTAATTTTAAATGAGGATCTATAGAAATGTTCTATGGCTATTGGGATCTATAAAAAAATCAGTTATGCTTACTGGAGGGATCTAATGTTGTTTAATATACCTTTTTCCTTACAATTAAATTAGATGCTATTTTTTTAGGGGAGAAAACTCATAAAGAAACAGCCTTGGAGATGTAATATGCTGTAACATATTTAAATAATTAGACTTCTGTCTCATTGAAATGTATGTGCTCTAGGTTTGATAGTGATAAAAGCATGAATATTAGTATGATTAGGAAATTACATCATGTCACAGCATAATTGATTGATTGATAGCTGAATGAAAACTAACTATAAAGCATGTGAAAATAAATGTGTGTTCTGCCATTATTCAGGCAGAATTTTTGCATCTACCCAGTTGCAGGATTAGTAACGGAAATGTTCATCTTCCGAACAAAACAGAATTGATATTTCTTATTTTTCCTTGTGTCTGTGCATGCTTTCATTATAAAAACTGGCAGGGGAAAGAATAAAAGGATTTGAAGTGCTTAGTGCTCAATTCAGTATTTAATTGTTCTTTAAGACTTGTCAGATGGACACCACATTCCTAATTGACTCTGCAAGCAATTAGTGTTTTGGAATTTACCTTTCTGAGCTTCAAGTTTTAAATGTAAAGCCCCACAAACATAAGAGTTAATACTCTCTTACTTGCCTCTAGGGAATTGAATTCCCAAACATTTAAATTATCATTAATATTTAAAAAGCATTTTGTCTTTTTTTTTTTTTTTTTTCATGCTTGTGTTTTTACTTTTTCATTCTCTGTCTTGATCTTTTAAAGATTCCTGCTCACACGAGTCTTCAGCAACACACTAGCATAGAAGGGCTGGAGAAGCAAGACCACTGCAGGATTCCGTTTCAAAGCTGAACCAATATTCACCATTGACATATCCATTCATCTGTGCAGGGTCATTGGAAATCCTCTCTCTCTAGTTTTTCCTTCCCTTCAGGGAGCAATGCTTAAAAGAGCAAACCCCTGGTGTGAAGAGATAGGAGAATTCTCAGCACGGCCAATGGTGCCAGGAATCGAATTAAAGTTGTCCATTTGCAGATGACTGTCTATTGGAGCTCCCAGCACACAGAAGCAGTGTGCTTTCTGTTGTTACTTTGTTTACTTGAAATTCTGTCAGTGACACTTCAATTTATTTTTTTATGGCAACAGTTATATCATGCCAAAAATATGCCAGGAGGATAAAAACACTAAGCTACATGTTGGTCTGTAGAGTTATAGTATCTTATTATAAAGATCCACAAGACTTACTCAAGACAAACTATAAAGATTTTAAAGCTTTATGTGCAAGAAAGGATTGTGCTTCATATTCTAATAGCAAAAAAAAAAAAAAAAAAAAAAAAAAAAAAAAAAATATATAAATACTGAATTCACTCCTCTTTTGAGGAGTTTAAAACTTGTCATCTATTCTGCAATTGTTGACATTTCCTGATCTATTTTGGCATAAATCACATTTGATATGACTGAACCTACAATTTTGTCTATCTTCATATGCATTATCTCTTCTGAGTGAGAGGCATTAGAAAACATGAGTTGCCATTAAATCTTAGGTGCCAGAAGTCAGCATTGAAGATGTTTCCTCTGGTTTGATTTCCTTTGCTATTATAGGAGATATTACTGTGGATTAATTTATAAGGCAAAGTTAAAAACTGTCACAATTAGATTTGTGAGAAAAAAGTTTTAATACCCCAGAAAGAACATAACCCATTTAGGACATGAAAGTTGAGAATACATGGATTCTTTCCAAGTTCCAGAGAATAAGCACATGATTGGAAAAGTGTCAGTTTTAGGTTAGTGATTGCTACTGGTTGATTATGTTTCTTCCTTAATTTTCTGTTTTATTTTTAAATGGTGAATAGTGCTTGGCACAAAGTAGCCTTTCAATAAATGTTTATTGAAAGAATGAATAAATTATATTCAATGTTGGACTTTTGTTTATACTAGAACACCTTATTTTGTCTTATTTTTTCTAGTATTTTTTTATATTTATTTGTTTGTTTTAGTTGTACAAAATGCCTTTATTTTTACATGGTGCTGAGGATTGAACCGGGATCGCGCACAAGCTAGGCGAGTGCTCTACCGCTGAGCCACAACCCCAGCCCTAGTATATAGTTTTATTTATATATAAGTAGATATATAAATTTATAAAGATATGGATGTATATATAAATATATATGTACAATCATATATATAATCATATATATAATATTTATGTATGTACACATATATGTTCTTTACTTTGCACATTCTGTTTAATGTTGAAGTTAATTTTCTTCTGAAAGCAAGTCTTAAATACATCCCTAGAATTTTATTTGGAGCAATGTAGAGAATATATTTATCATCAACTGCCATACCCATTCATTCACATGCCTACTGAAGGCAATTCACTGTGAGGTGTTTTGTTCATACCACCTTCATTATAATATCACCCTTGGAAAGCAGGCATATGTAGTTTTAAAAGAAAGATAGTGTTGTAGCAAACAGTTTAATCTAACTAAGTGACCTTACACTAAAGAGAAAATGTACAATAACAGTCAAGCTTGAAAAAGGGCAAGCTGTATTCTAAAACCACCCAGAACTGATCCTGACATATCAGCAATGAAGAGAATGTTTCATCATAAGAATGTGCTGCACAGCTGATTTTAGAAAAACTACTACTCTCTTTGGATTTATTGGAAAACATTCATAGCATGATGCTTTTCTAAAAAATATGAGAAAAATATCTCTTTATCCATCTATGTATCTATCTTTGTAGGTCTTTTCTTTTTTCTCTCTCTCTCTCTCTCTCTCTCTCTCTTTTTTTTGTTATGCTAAAGAGCAGTCCCTACTGATGCAATGATGCAATTAAGCTGGTTCTTCCCTTTAGTGATCTAGACCTTTTTAAGAAATGTCATATCTGGTTATCCTCAATATAAAATAGCCCTCAAAGTTACCATGGTGCAACCTTACATCTTAAATATCAGTCTGTGCCCTCTAACCATTACATATCAAATATCATTTAGAACAGTCATAGTACAAACTCTGTTAATAGAGTTTTACAAATAGAATACAACCTATGTGATTTAAGATGTATGAAATTTAAAATTATACTTTAGTGTTTGTTTCTGATAATTTGGTTATCCAAAATTTTTAGGCAAAATATTTAAGCATGAAGATTAAGTATTTTATGGGTATCTGATTCTGTGGCACCCATAATGTATTCTAATGAAGTCTTGTTTTATTTGTTATTTTCTGAGGGCTTCATTAATGAATGTTCTTCATGTGTTTGACATGATACATACATGTAGTAGCTACTAACATGAAGTATCTATTATTCTGATTTTATTTTTTAAAAAAGTCCTAGGTACTATTTAAATAATTACCTCTGTGTTTTCATAAAAATTTAATAGGATGGGTTGTCACAAGTTTGATACTTTTGCTTATTTTCTTCTTCCTTTCCTGTTTATTGATCACATATTCTGCACATAATTCAGTCCACAATGCAAGGAATATAAGATGAAGAAGACAGCCTCATGAAAGAGAGTGACACATGAACAAATTTGGGAAGTCAAAGTGACTCCACAGTTGGTTCAATGATTCTTACAAGAATTTTGCTTTACCCACCTTTTAAGTTCCCTAAATATTCTATGCGTAACTGATAATCAGACATCTTTTCTTTAAACTTATTTATTTATTTATTTTATTTTATTTGTTATACATGCTTTTAGAGTGCAATTCCTTTCATATTACATATAAAGAGCACAGTTTTCCAAGTCATTGGTTTTACACAAATTATTTTCATATCATTTGAGTTTTTATACATGCACTTAGTATATTGAAACTCCTTCTGCCATTGTTTCTATCCCCTTGCCCCTCCCTTTCCCTTCCCCCTTTTTTTCTATTTAACATTCTTTCATTCCTCTCATCCCCCCTCCCTTGCCATTATAATTCAGTATCATAGTAGCAAAGAAATTAATCGACCTTTGGTTTTCTGGGATTGGCTGACTTCACTTAACATTATTTTCTCCAACCCCATCCATTTACTTGCAAATGCCATGATTTTATTCTCTTTTAGTGCTGAGTAATGTTCCATTGTGTATATATACCAAAGTTTCCCTATCCATTCAACTATTGATGGGCATCGGTGTTGTTTCCACAATCTAGCTATTGTTAATTGTGCTGCTGTGAACATTGATGTGGCTGTGTCCCTGTAGTATGCTATTTTTAAGTCCTTTGGGTATAGACCGAGGAGTGGGATAGCTGGGTCAAATGGTGGTTCCATGAAATGCTAGGCAATCATTTACTTGTGACAGTATTGTTGGAAAAATATGCACTATAGCTTAATGACCTTTTTCTAAGATCATAACAATTTTGATACACACATGTACACACAAGAACAGAGAGCAAAGATAATTGATATCAGAGACTTCACAGACAAGCTAGAGAGCCAAACAGTTGCAGTTTGGCCAAGTTCCACTGAACCAGGAAAGAAAAGAATTGAGTGGGGGGTGGGGGGGTGCGGTGTAGGTAGGGTATAACAAGCAGAGAAAGTAGCATATATAGAGTTTGAAGGCAGGAGAAAGTCTAGGATACTCCTATGAAGTCAGTAGTATATAAAATATGTTTTCAACACTATAGGAAATAGAAATGCATGGAGGATTCCTAGAAAATATTAATAAGTATTCAAAGGATAACAAAGCTTTTTAAATGAAAAATGACTTTAATGGATGTCATGACTACATGATGATAGATAATGGTCACTTTTTATTCATGTTTCTGTATTTTTCCATATTTTAAAATAATAAGCTGATATTTTAAACTGGGGAAACTAGTTTTTCTATTTTTTTTAAGTAAGCCAAGAATACCTACACATAAACCTATACATACTTCAATTTCTTTTTAGTCCAAAAGGAAAAACACAGGATATCTGAGAAATCTTGCTAGAAGGGGATAAGTGTGACCTAAAGCATTAGTAGGGGAGTGAAGAGGAGGGATTCAATTTCCGCATTTAAGAGACAAGCTGAGAAGACTTTTTCTTTTTATGTAGGATAGAATGCCTGGGCATGCAGGGTCCTCAGTGAGTTCCCTGTGCACCCTCTGGTGGGCACTTAGGTGGTTCTGGAGCTCCAGAGATCTGGGCTAAAGCTTGAGACAGGAGTAAAGAACAAGAGATGAAGAGTACATGAGGTCTTCTGGAGCAAGTACATGTGGAGCCCGGAAACATTTTAGATTTGAGTCCTCATTTAAAATTTCCTGTCTCCAATGGTCAGTATGATACTAAACTCATCTCTGTTCAGTCTAAGACTATGTCAGTGTTAGAAAGCCCCTTGGAAAGAAACCTGGAAAACCAGGAGGCAACAATATCCTGGAGGCCTGTTGATGGAGGCAGTCATAAGCATGTGAGATGTGTAGCAGCTAAAATCGTGGGCACTGTAGCCAGAATGCCAGGTTTCACATCCTGGCTTCTACTGATATTAGCTGTGTGACTTTGGCTAATTACTCAATCTTTCACTGTCTTAGTTTCTTTACTAGGAAGATGGGGATAATAATAGGAAACAAAATATGAATTTTAAAGCACCTAAAACAGTGCCTGGCCCATAGAAAGTACAAGAAAAAGATAAAGAACTATGATTGTTATGCACATCTCTACTTGTTTGGAAAATTCATCTTAATAAAGTGACACATTGAGTTATTGGAAGAGTTTGGAAACAATTCAAATCTTCTAATTTTAAATTAGTAGAGAAGGATCAGAGGGTGTTTCAGATTATGAATCTGAAATCTACCTGCCCATAACTTTCCCTAATTATCTCTCTTTAGTTCTATCCCCTGGAACACCAAAGAATTCTTGATAGTGACAGCTCCTGGAAAGTTAAAGTATGTTAGTTATTTTTTTGTACATCATTTCATTTAATCCTCAAAGTAATTACTTAAAGCAGTTGTTATTATCCCCATTTCAAAGGTGAAAATATTTAGACTTAGAAAAGTTAATTTGCCTAACATCCCATGACTAGTAACTGGAAGTCAAGAGATTCAAACCTAGAACAATCAAATATATGCCAAATTCAAATCCACTATGGTCAGTTAAGATTTAAAGGGACTTTTTTTGATAAATTATTTTTAAAAGTAGGTCTTGGTAAGAATAGTCAACAAGTTGGGCATGGTGGTGCACGTCTGTAATCCCAGCACTTGGGAGGCTGAGGCAGGAGGATCACAAGTTCAAAGCCAGCCTCAGTAATGGTGAGGCTCTCAGCAACTCAGTGAGACCCTGTCTCTAATAAAATACAAAAAAGGGCTGGGGATGTGGCCCAGTGGTCTAGTGCCCCTGAGTTCAATCCCTGGTACCACAAAAAAATAAAAAATAAATAAAAAAAATAAAAGGAGAGTCAATAATATACTGTGAACAGCATGAAAATGAATTTGTGTAAACTAATATACCATATTTTCTATTTTGTTCATTTAACAAATTTATTATACTTACAGCAAAGTCTATGTTAAAGTTTTTTGTTTCTTTTTCTGTGAGATTTTTGGTTTTGCTTTTTTTTTTTTTTTTTTTTTTTTTTTTTTTTTTTTGTGTGTGTGTGTGTGTGTGTGGAACTGGGGATTGAACCCACAACATCACCATTATTAGACAAATGCTCAACCAAGCCACATCCCCTGCTGTTTATCAAACTGCACTTTTTCAGCATTCTATAGTACATCTTCCAATTGTTGATGTCTTGCCTGAATGACCTGAAATATTTTATAGTTGTAAATTATTGAGAATTCAGAAAATACAGAGAAAGGTAGAATTATACTCCTTGGTTATGCTTTCTTCTTCTAAGTGGGCACTTTATCTCTGTTTTCCTAGAAGGAGTATTTTAAGTGTTTGATGAAAATGGACCTAGACAAACCCTAGCTGAGTGAACTAAGATGAGCTTGTTAAAGAGCTTCTGATGATGAAGGTAGGAGGATTAGTGTTTATGTGGGAAATGTCTTGCTCAGTGTTTAGTTTAAAAGGTAGTTCCAAAACCAATCTTTGGAAAATATATAAGATTTTAGTAAAAAAGAAGTAGAGTAACAAAACTATTAAAATAGGAATGGTAAACTTTAACTTCTGGTTTGAATTTTGTCACTCATGCACTGTGTAATGGCACTCTATAACTGCATGCATTATCTCAGTTGGCATTTTTAGCAGTCATATAGGGCTGGCTCTTGAGGAATCTTAGATTCGGAGAAGAGTCTTCAGATCAAGATTGTCGTGATAATGAATAGGGAACTGGTACTAAATTGCATGACTTTGGGCTCCTTTTATAGTTACCTTTTATGGAAAAAGATCAAAATGAAGCATAAATAATGTTAATTTTAATCCTAGAGGCTACTAATTTATTAATGTGTCACTACAACCATCTTTAATTCACCAGGCAGGGAGTGCTCCAGGTTCCAGAAGGTTCAGTCTTGGTTGCCTCCAGAACTCTCCCTTCCCCAGTTTGAAAGGGGCCATGAGAATCTGCCCACTTGGAACCTACGCCCTTCTTCTAGACCATGTTGCAGAACTTGGAATTCACTGGACAAAGAACTCTTAAGTCTACATCCAGGAACCATGCAGAATTCTTCCCTAACTTTGTCCTAAGGTTGAAAACTGCCCCCTCCCAGTCCCAGGTTGAGACAAAGGGGCACTTGGTGAGAAGTAGGGGAATATCAAGAAATGGATGGAATACTCTTGCAGTATTCATGATAAGCCCTTTATGCTATGGGATGATAGGTAATGAGACCAAAGGAAGTGGCATAAGTCAGCCTCACCCAGTCTAGAAAAGCCCTGATGATCCAGGAGATAGAAACTTCCAAATTTGAACTCAGCTTTCTAGATGTTTTTGAAGGTAAAATTGTGAAGATAAAACATATGTGATTGAATAATTTTGCCCAGTTTATAACTTAAAATTCTTTGTAACTTTTTCATTTTTAAAATACCTTATTTAGACACATGTGTCTTTAGTCAGCACTCATTTTCTTTCCATATAATATCATATCTATCTGTCTCTCCCCTCTCTTTCTCCCTTCCCCTCTTCCTTCCTGCCTTCGCAGTACTGGGAATTGACCCCAGAAACTTATGCATGCTAGGCAGGTGCTCCACCACTTAGGTATACTCCCAGCCCTTTTGACTTTATCTGAAGACAGGCTCTCACTAAAGTTACTCAAGTGAGCTTCAAACTTGCAGTCCTCTTGCCTCAGCCTCCAAGTAGCTGGGATTATAGGTGTGCACCTCCTGATATGTCATGCATTTCTTAGAAAGTTATAAGCCTTCCTGAGGGTTGAAAGGATGATTGAATGTTACAGTAATAACTGCTATTCACCATCTGTGTTAATCAGCTTTTCATTGCTACAACCAAAGACCCCCCCCAAAAAAAAAAATTAGAGGAAGAACAATTTATGTTGGCTCATAGTTTCACAGGTTCAGTCTATGGTTGGCTGACTCCATAGTACTGATGAGGCAGATATAATGGCAGAAGGGTGTGGCAGAGGAAAGCAGTTCTGAACCTGATGTCCAGGAAGCAGAGAGAGTGCTCCCCTTCCAAGGAACAAAAAAATAAATAAACCCCAAAGGCATGCCCCAGTGACCTATTTCCTCCAACCACACCCTGCCAGCCTCTAGTTACCACCCAGTTAATCCAAGTGGATTGATCCAGTGATTAGGTTATAGCTCTCATAGCCTAAACATTTCACCTCTGAACATTTTTGCATTGTCTCACACATGAGCCAAACCATAACATGACCCTTCTAGTAAAATCTTATGTAAAATTGAGAATGCGGTCGGCAGTTAGGCCTACTTCTCCAGGGTTGTCCTTTGTGTTTTATGTCCACTAGAGTTTGCATGTGGTGCTTTTCTCATGGTGATGATGAATTTGCCTTGATCTCTCCACATTTTCTTTCACTTTGACCTTTCTTGTAACCAGGGGTTGCACTTGCCTGGAATTAGGGATACAGCCAGTAGACCATGGAATGACACATGAAAGATGGGTCCCCTGATGAGCTCATAGAGAGATTGAAGTGATAACTGATTCCTAATAGTGTTTTAGGAAAGATAAAAGGGAATTCAGAAGATAAATATACTCCTTGTGTCCCTTAGCAACTTCCTACCCATCTCAAAGAAGTGCTTCTCTTTTTTCTCAATATTTGTCTGAAACTTGTGGATTCTTGATTTTGTCTCTGTCTCCTTGAGGACTCTTGTTTGATCAATTCCCAGCCATGCTCCACCCATAAAATGTTTTTTCTTTAATTTATCTCTTTCCACTATTTATTTCCCCACATCCTGGAACAGGGGTGACAGAATAACTAGATTTTAAATATTTTCAGTTTTGTAAGCCATGTGGTCTCTGCAAAAACTATTCATTCTGCCTGTTAACCAGAAAGCCAACACAGACAGAACAGCAACAAATGGGTGTGACTGGGTTCCAATGAGACTTTATTTACAAAGGATGGCACACTGGATTTGGCCTGCTAGGTTTGGCAGTTTGCTGACCCTTGATCGAGGGTAAAGATTAGTTGTCTATATATCCATTAGAAGTCCAAAAACCCAAACAAACCTTTACTTCATTTTCTTTACCCCTTAAATTGCTGCATATCTTTCTCAAGATATTTAGGAAGAAAATTCTTCTGAATTTGCCATTTTACCACTTCCCAACCCATTTCTTTTTTTTTTTTTAAATTGTATTTTATTAACACAAATTAACTGTGCTAATTGACAGGTTTCATTGTGACGTTTTCAAATTTTCAATTTTATTTTTTATTCTAAGTTGTTAGAAATGACAGCAGAATGTATTACATTTCATATTATACTTGTAGAGCACATTTTTATATATTTCTGGTTGTATACAAAGTATATTGGATACAACCCAACCCATTTCTTCCATCATGAGCTCTGACCCCATCACTCCAATGACAGTTCTCTCCCACTGATCACCTGAGCCTCTTAATTGCCTACTTCCTCTCCTAATCCTACGTGACTTCTTTGATGTATGTGCTATGATTAAGCACTTTGCCTTTGAAACTCTTTCTCATTCATCTTTTGTAATGGTAAATTTATTCTTTTCCTTTTTATTTTCTGTTTGTACTCTGTAAATTCCTTCCCAGTCTCCATTGCCTACTTCTTAAATGTTGACTTAACTCAAGAGTTCCATTCTAATCTAATTCTATACCCTTTCTCCCTGTTGCCTCTTCCATGACCAAAGTGTTGATGAATTTCCACATACTCATGACTCCCAAACCTCCTGGCAGAGCTTTTAGTCCTCTCCCATATTTCCAATAGTAGTCAACCCATTGGTTGTACAAGCTAAAAGCCTTGCAGTGGTTCTCAAGAGGGAGGTAAAGTGTAGCAATTTTGAATCACATAATCTAGGTTGCAATTTTGCCTCTGGGGTAGAATTATGAAAGTCACTTACGTGCGTGGAACTATTGCACCATATATAAAAGAGGATAACAGTCCCTCTCTGGGCTTTTGGAAGACTAGATATACCACAATTTCTTATTAGTTGTTTGATATCTCATCATTTTAAAAAATTATTTTAAAATTTTTTGCGGCATTTTTGCTTGAACCCAAGGCTCACACATGCTAGGCAGTGGCTCTGCCATTGTGCTATATCCCTAGTCTTCACAATTCTTTCTATCTCTACAGTGATGTCCTAACAATGTACTCTTTCCTTCATTCTTTCAACCCTTATTGTTTAGCCCATACTTTAGATCCTATTTCTAACATCTTTCTCAGATTTTCCCCTTCCTTTTGCTGAACTTCAAGCTCTGCTTCTAGTCTGGCTACTCTCTGTTTTGTCCTGTATGCTTTTATTATTGATACGTTGCTAAAGAATAGATCAGAGCAGCACTTGATTTTTGAGAAGGATGCTCTCCAGACACTTGGGTCCCTTTGGAATCTGATGTCAAGCTTCTTATCTACTTTGCTCCCACCACAAGCGTAGACATATACTTCCCTCCTCTTTCAACCATATCAAGCTACCATTTCCAGAAAGTGCTAGGCCAACTTGGCTTTATCTGTGATTTGCCTGACTTTTGTCTCAGGAATGAAACTATCTATGTTCTTATTTGATGAAATCCTTGTCATCTTTCAAGGTGTGCCTCAACTATTGGCTCCTCCATGTAGCCACACCTCCCTATCAGATTAGAACTGAATCTTTTCTTCACTAAATATCTGGAACTAACCTAGATGCCTTTCAATAGATGAATGGATAAAGAAACTGGGGTATATATACACAATGGAAAATTACTCAGCATTAAAAAAGAATAAAATTATGGCATTTGCAGATAAATGGATGGAATTGGAGAATATCATGCTAAGTGAAGTAAGCCAATCCCCAAAAAACCGAACGCCAAATATTCTGATAAGTGGATGTTGATCCATAATGGGGGCAGGGCAGGGGGCGATAGAGGAATTTTGGGCAAAGGGGAGGGAGAGTTGGGGAGGGGGCATAGGGGCAAGAAAGATGATGGAGTGAGATGGACATCATTACCTTAGGTACAAGTATGGCTGCACATATGGTGCGACACTACGTGGAGTACAACTAGAGAAATGAAAAGTCATGCTGCAATTGTGTACAATGAATCAAAATGCATTCTGCTGCCATATATAACTAATTTAATTAATTAATTAAAGAAATGGAACACATAAAAAAATATCCTCTGAAGGCAGACTGTAAGTTCCATCAGGACAGGGACCTGTGTTTCCTAGCCCTTGGGGCCAGAGTTCTCTTCTAGTAACAGGCACTCAGATGTCATAGACGTGAGTGTCAATATCATATTTTACACAATTTAGCCAACTTATCCCATTTGCTTTTTTTAATGACATAAAAATTATGAAGATTCATGGGTTCAAGGGTGACTTTTTTAAGGATTTTAGTTTTGAGACACTCAATATTTTCTCATAATTGACAAACTACTTAAAATGGGAGGAAAAGAGGGAAGGAAAGGAGAGCCCAAAGGAGAGGAGGAGAATAGTATGCCTGAAATGATTTCAGACAGTAAGTAAAAGAATCTAAATTCTTAGGTATCATTTTTTGTCTACTTGCTTGCTTGTTTGTTTCATAAAAATACATGGAAACTTTGCTTTTAAGCTTTCTTCAGCAGAGGAATATGGTGTGGGATAAAATTGAGTCAGGCACAAAAAACAAGGCTGATACTAGGTATTGTGGGTCCCTGAAAATCTTAAGGATTAATAATAACTAATTCTTTTTGAAAACTATTTGAAAGATATGTATGTGACTTCTCTGTATATTTTGATTATGATCTAGAAGGAATGGTCAAAATTGGAAGTACAAAATCCACCTTTTCCTTAGTTCTTTTCTGATTAGCACCACTCCCCATTACAACTTCTATTTTATTATGCCTAGTTGACCCATAACTTGATTTACATAACAGTGTTAAGTTTATATGTTGCTTGTTCTCTATATTAGTCTCATCTATGTGTGTATTGTTAAGTTTATATGTTGCTTGTTCTCTACATTAGTCTCATCTATGTGTGTATCCATTCTCTCTAACTTGTGTTCCTAAAGTTAGAAATGTAGACCAATGTAATTTCTGCCAACCTAACCAGCGTGAGATCTTGATAAAATTTGTGTTAACTGGGTGCTCAATTCCTAATTGACATTCATAACTAAAACCATAGCTTCATCATTATGGAAAGTTTTTAGAACTCACCAAAGGAATTGTTCTTGTTTATTATTATTATTATTATTATTATTATTATTATTATTATTATTATTATTATCATTACCATTGTTAGACATCTCAGAGTCTCTTAACTTTTGGAATAAAAGCAAATCTATGAAAATATACATTCTTTTTATAAAACATTCATAAATGGTCATAAAAAGCTATGAAAGGCTATGAGAAGTACCTCCACAGGCACTACAAAGGACCCTTTCTTAGTTTTTGTCTGTTTATTTTTTTAAATATAGTAGTGAGTCATTTAAAGATGAAAATACAGGTTTTCCAGTAGTTTTATGCACTGGATTATGCTTTTGTTGTTCAGGGTACGAATTCAGTTAAGACTTAAAGAAACAGGAAGATATTTTGATCTGAAAGCTGTATGAATACACAAGGGAATGAGTTTGGTTTCTGCTCTGCTTTGTAATGCAAAGAAGTGCATTCCACAAAATCAGATGAAACAAGTCATTAATTTGACAGTCTCAGTTCTCATAGTCCTATTGATTCAGAAAGCTGAAAACAGTTATGGAGGCTTATTGGCTCCAATTAGGAGTTGTGAAGCTCGCGAGATTAGAAGAAATTGAGATTGCACTGGCAGAGGAATCATTCAGTAACAGATTCCTTCTTTACAATTTGTCACAAATGGGTGTAAACTGTTGGTCTCCTGTAATTTTTCATTCTTTTTCACTTATAAATTATTGTGTTCTTCAAGTTAGAAATTTAAACCAAGGCAATTTCTGCCAACTTTCTATAAACCAGGGTAAGATCCTAATGAAATACCTATTAACTAGGTGCTCAATTCCTAATTAAAATTCATAATTAAAACCAAAGCTTTGTCATTATGGAAAGTTATTTTTAGAACTTACCAAAAGAGTGATTGTTATACAACATCATTATTATTGTTGTCATTACATTATTTGACATCTTGGAGTCTCTTAACTTTAAAAGCAAATGTAAAAAGCATGCATTCTCTTTAATAAAACATTCATAAATGATATGAGTCATCATCATTTGTATTTCACAATGTCCAGAATCTCATTTCAAAGCTGATTGTGTCATCTTTTGGATTGCTTCTAGAAAAAATATATTTTATCTTATCACATGAGAGGTTTTATTTAATGAATACAAGCTGGAAAAGATCCTATAAGTCTTTTTGATTGTTCTCAAGAAATATTTCCAGTTCCTTCTATATAATTATAATATATTAGGATATACCTCAGGATATGCTCTATTGATGGAATGAACATTGTAGATTCTATAACATATATACTTAGTTTTTAGCACATGCATCATCTTACACGGAAATAACTCCTATCCTTACAGGTGTATGACAGTTTTTACTTTCCCCCTCCTTATCAATAAGAAGCCCAGCTAACTCATGACCACCCTTAGTGCATATAAATAATATATATCCATAATAATGCCCTTTAATGGAAAGAGCTTAGTAAATAGTTATAAAATAGAAGAAATCAAGGAGAAAATGGTGTTACTATATTTGAGGTTAAGATGCAATAAAACAATAAAATGTTTATGTATATTTATATATAAATATATAATGTGTATGGTATGTTTATATATTATATATACTATATATAGTATGTTACTTATTATGAAAAGTCAATATTTCTTCAAATAGTTCTTTCACATTTTTCACTTTTTTGGTATGTTAAACATAGTGACTTTTTTCCTTATGAACACGATATATTTATATTTATATCTGAGATAATTTTTGATGATTTTTCATAATAAAATGACAGGAAGATTTTTTTATGAAGTGTGGGAATGCCAGTGAAGAAAGATTTGATGACTAGTATTAATTATCAATCATAAAATCCTTGGTCATCATTTGTTAACAAATACCTAGTTGGCACTAGTCTAAAATTTGCTGTACAGTGAACATAATCCTACTCTAATAAAAGATGACTACAATTCCAAGTATATTTAAAATAGAAAAAATAAAATTATTATAATAAATCCAGCATCACAGCAACCAATTCAGAGAGCTTAATTATGACACTACTAAATGTGAAAATCTATTCAGTGCTAGGAACACTTTTCACATTACATTCACGCTAAAGATTGGCTGTTAAGAGCTCATTACTGGTATTTTTCTAAAGAGTGGTTTATTAAACACAGTTACCTAATAAGCATCTTTGGTAGTGAAAATTGCTGAAAACAGTAATGAGTCTGATTAGACTTCATTTCAATTACGACAGCTTGTCTAGGAAAAAAAA
The DNA here is from genome assembly GCA_025594165.1 of Tamias sibiricus. Classification (NCBI taxonomy): domain Eukaryota; kingdom Metazoa; phylum Chordata; class Mammalia; order Rodentia; family Sciuridae; genus Tamias; species Tamias sibiricus. The sequence continues at coordinate 129,092,524 of CM046660.1, forward strand.
AAGCATATATATAGATACAGATCTCGCTCTGTGTCTCTCTGTCTCTCTCTCTCACACACACACACACACACACACACACACACACAATCTCCTTGCTGCTGCTCTGGAAGCTATAAGACACCACAGAGTTCAAAAAGGAAAAAAAAAAAAAAAATCACCTCTGTATTTCCTTTCCACCACTCTCTAATGAAGAGAGAATTGTCCAAGTCATCATCCAATTTACACACTGGAAAACTGGATGGACAAAGTGGAGGCACAATCATGTTTGCTTAAAAACAGCAAAGGCTGCCTTGACTAATATGTCTAAATAAGGTCACCTTTAGTTTCTATCTAGTTTCATCATGGTCGTCTTCATAGCAATATAAAGCTATAAAGGGGGTAGAAACTTAAAAATTATTCATTCCTATTTGGTTTGTGGTGGTTGTTCTCCAGATTAACAGGCTCACATTTTAATTATGTTTTCTACATGGACTTCTGCCTAAAATCATAACAATACATGAAGCTGTTGGATTATGCATGTTAATTATCAGACCAATATTTTAATGCATGTATAGGGAGAATAAAAATAAAAGCAACAAAGCTTTATGAATGTGCACTAATATTTCACAAAGTGCAAAGGAATTCAGTAGACACACAACTTGATTTTTATATTTTTTAAATAGAGTGTCACTTAGCTATATTTTGTAGAAAACCTCCTATTAAATTATGCCTAGACTATTACTACTAAAACTGGGCAGGAGGGGACTGTTAATGTAAAAAGGCTTTAAGTGATTAAGCTGTCATTGTTGTCATTTGGGTACTCTAGTAACACTTAAATGCTTCTGGGAGCTATGGCCAGAGATGCAGTCCACTATTTTATACTATATTTTTAATAGATTCTTTTAAAGGTATAATATCATTTGACATTGAACTGGATAAAATAATTTCTAAAACAAAATATGAAAACAATGGTTGGATATAGCGGCACTAAATAAAAGAAGGGCACACTAAAACATCCTCACCCGAAAAATCTACACAGGTTAGCTAAGTGATCTTATAATGGCCAAAGATGAAAAGTAAAATATAAATGAAATTGCCATACTCTTATGTGTATACTGATGCTTTTAAAAGACTTACTTAAAAGAAGTGTTTTTACAGATATATCAGTTTAATGAGTAGGAATGTACTTCTGGACCTATGATTCATCATGAATTCTATGAATTATCTATAGTGATTTTAAAAACCATTGTATTTATAACACAAAAATAAATAACAATTGAAGTACTTTCTTACGTAACTCAATTATAGTTTTAAAGTAATGATTTGCTTTTCATGTAAATTCAGACCTTCCCCAAAATGAATACTCAGTTAAGGAAATAAGTGTTCGTGGTGTGTTTTTGAGATCATAAATAAGATTTTAACTTTTATAAATGTTGGTCTTTTGGAGGTATTTGACCAGGTTTAAAAACACAAAAAAACAAATATATAGCTAAATAAAATTTTAAGCAGTGCTGAATTTGGATTAAGAATACAGTATACACATTACATGTAAGTTAAAATAAGAATTTGTTTTTGGTGTGCTGGGGTACAAGTCAGTGATAGAGTATGTGCTTAGAGTGTATAAGGCCCTTTGTTTAGTCCCCAACACCCCTTGCACCACCACAAGTTCATTAGAATGTTTTTTGTAGTCAGATATTATTAATAATAAGGCTTGTACAACACAGACATTTAGGAGGGTAACAGCAATTTTCAAAACGACTTTTTCTTCTGTCATTCCTTTCCCCGTTTTCTATATGTCCTTTCCAAACTATAAATATCTACACATAATTACAGGCACCTATATTTGATTTTTACATAGCCTATTGTGTTATCTGTATAGTTCTGTATACATTTTGGATTTCCTGTTGCTTTGGGAATTTGAGTGCAATTAATGAGATAAGACAATTTGAAGAAGTAACAGAAAGATTTCACTAAGCAACTAAAACTAGCAAATTTAAAATTAAGCTTATTTGAACTTATCATCTCATTTCCAACTAAGACTGGAAAATCTCTCCCTTTATCCTAAAATGATTAGCAAACACTGTATTATCCATAACCCAGGAGGTCAGTAAAATAGTTCATAATCATCAAAAAGAATATAAAATTTTAGAATAGATTAGACCATAGAGAAGTAACATCATTCTAGCTTTTAACTCTACTGAAAACAATATTGAGAGCAACATTATTTTTAACTGCTCTATTAGAGACAAAGTAAGCCACACATGTTTGCTTATGGCAGAAGAGAATTGAACTGGGACTATTTGGAGAATTATAAACAAAAGAAAGGAGAGCTATATGTCGTGTGATTAATACATATAGGACTGGATCGACCATTTTATTCAATTTAGCCAAAGCTTACACTTTAAAAAAATAATGTCATTATCCATCTAACAGTAGATGAAATTGTGCTGTTAATTACTGTCATAAAGAACACAATCAAGATGGGATAGGAAGAAACAATTTCTTTTCTTGTGGTCTGTCCTGTTAGTATATTCCCATGGATGGTGGTGTTGGGCACTTCCTCCAGGATGGGAAATGCCACTTCCTTTGAAGATGCTGGTCTCTTCTGTTTCTGTCTTGTTATGCAGCATTCTTTGTTTTTACAAATGAAAAAGCTAACAGCACTAACAATCAGACTGTCATTCACATTGCACTTTAACAAGGTTCTGTTTATCTGGAAATCAGAGCATCCCAATTATAGGTGGAGTCCAGGTTTATTTCCCCAGATCCTACTTGGGGCAGGGTGGGGAAAAGGTAAAGGTGATACTACTGCTGTCCCTGCTGAGAGCACTTCACTTTTCATCCTGGGCCATGCTGGTTGTATTCTAAAGCAGTTTATCTTCATATGTCCTCTTCTGTGGAAGAAACAACACTAAACCTACCAAAACTCATTTCATATGTAGCTTTTTCCACTGCCTTCAGATCAAAGTTATTTTCTTCAGGCTGGACTAAATTATACACAGGTCCCAGGAGTGAAGGACACTGAATTAATGCACTATGTCACCCAACCCTGACTATAGAGTATTTTTTTTTAAGTCCAAGACACTATTTTGCTATTGCATTAAAAATTAATGCGTGAATTGCCAAAAAGAAAAAATGCATAAATAGCCTAAACCAAATTTGTCTGCATTTTACACACTTTAGATTCATCTAAAGCAAAGAGTTTTTAAGAAGAATGGATGAAGGATTGTATTATGTAATATGTAAATAATATGCTTTCTCCTTTTTAATTATATGAGAACCCTCAGTTTTAAATAAGCATTTTTAGGTAAACTGTCTTTTTAGAATTAAGTTCCAGAAAAACGTCGAAAAGAGGATGAATGCAAATTCCATTTACACAAGGTCATGGGGTTTGAGAGATTCTGAATTTGTTTATTGACCCTTGTCAGCTTGGTGTGTTGGGCTAAAATGAATAGAGTTAAATTTAAATATAACTAAATTGAGCATTACATTTAGATACTTGAAATAGAATATGCACATGAAATAAGTATTTACAAATAGGTTTGTACATAATGGTTAGTGTAACATTCTAGGATTGTGTGACTGAGGAAATCAGGCAGCCATATCATAATTCAAGGTAGCACTGTTGCCTTAGTGTTAATTAAAAGTGTAAACATACATTATGTGAAAAATAGTATATTTTGAAGCACTTGTAATAATCTCAGCCTCTTAGGACAATCGTAATTGTTATCTCTGAAAAGTCCCTTTTAAATATAAGATTCAAAACACTTGGGAAATGTACCATACTTTTGGCATTCGGGTTTCTTTCTCTGGGTCCTTCATATAGGCAAGATGCCATGAATCTATCATGGGGTTCTCTGGTTGTGTTAACCCCATTTATCCCTGCATGCTACACAGCTCACCTGTTATTTACACACTTAAGAGAGTTGATTCTGCAGAACAGGGAGTGCTCTGTTGTGACACGGAGCATACATATTCATTAGCCCTGACAGTCCCTATGGACTTATGCAGTGTCCTGATGATCTTTGTATGACAAAAAGAATTGGGGGAAGGGCAGATAGTCTTAATGGATTGAAAAACATACATGGGAAGAGGAAAGAGACACATGAGAAATGAAAGGATGCAAATAACAAATTTAAAGGTTAACTATAATGCACTCCTTAAACTGATGATAAATTGTCAAAAATTCACAGAAGTAGCAACAACAATACATTTGTCTTCACATGGGAAAATCACCACTTACCTCAGACTCTTTCCCTTGCAATAGTTGATGACATCTGACACTAAGATTAGGGAATGAATCATTTGTATATTTGGATTATTTATATATGCAGTGATATCTTCTTGTGAATTACATACCAGAGGATATTCACAGTTTTGGTCACTCTTTTTAGTTTTAGATTATTAATTAAAAAATTTTGCCCAGAAACTTTAAGCTCACCCCATCCCCCACACACAAATCATGTCAAATAATATTTTTCAACTCTGAGGATTTTTGTGTGTGAGTATATGTTCATTTGTATAGCTTAACTATTGGAAATTTTGGAGTCCCACAGGAAAAACATGTACTTATTTTGAATTATGATCATGATTTCCTGAGTTGTTTTGAATGATATGGTGTAGACCCTGATCATATACTGAATATAATTTCTGTGGCCTGAAAGTGATATTTCTGTCATCAGTGTAATTTGTTTTGCATAAGTGCTTTGCTTTCATCCTCATAAATATAAGCCACCTTCCTATATGTGTCTTGCATATATTAAAAATAATGACCAGACAGATCCATGCATACCAAGTTTCAACTTCAGTATGAAAATATTGACAAAATAGTTTTTTTATTTGATTATGTTTTGATGAGTGAATATTTAATGCATTTCAAATCATAAGTCACTACAAGTTAAATTTAAAGACAGGGCATATTCCATCCTACTCCAAGTCTTGGTGCCTGCAACATCTAACACAGGATCTCACTAGGCTGAGTGATGACACGTAGGACAAGATCTGCCATTTGCCAGGACCATTCATCTAACAGCTTTCCGTTCAAAAAAGGAGCACACTTTTAGAGTACATTAAACAGTGTCCCCCAGAGTTCTAAAACTAATGCAACCTAGTAACAAAAGATGCTTTACTACTAGAGTAAACTTCAGTTTGTGGTATCAGAATCTATAGCATATTCAAAGGAGCAGATAAGGAATGGTGGAGATGGCTATATGGAAAAAAACCAAGAAACTATATCTGACAAATGTGCAAAAGGGAAACTGAAACAAACAACCATCTTGGACAAGTGTTTTTAAGATAACGTTATCCATCATTCCGTACTACTGTACTTATGACCGTGAATCGAGGAGAAAATTAACAGTTATTTTTAAGAAGGTAAGGGAAGCTTTTTTATGAAAAATAGTACTTGGAAAATTTTTCTTCCAAAGTGACCACGTGTTTTAAAAAGCTTTGAGCACTACATTTTCTTGCTGGTTTTCAAGAAAATGTACTTAAGTGAAGAAACTGCTGCTTGAAGCTCCAGACTGAAGTCATAAATTCATATGGCTGTGTGACCTGTTCGATATAAAAATATGTGATGTAATAGGAAATGGGACACCATGACGTGGAGGAAAGGTTATACTGTGTCCAAAGAGGAAGCAGGTACTCAGATTTAGGCAACTGTTGCCAGGCAAGAATGAGGTATTCCAGGATCTTTAGCTTGTCTTAAAAATAAGAAATATATAAGTTATATAATTAGAATATCTTATTTTGAGACTGGAGGTTTTAAGAATATTCTTAATTGGTTTTAAACCTTTAAGTGCTTTGTTTCTTAGGTTTTTTTCCTACAATGTTGAGCCACTGATAACATGAAAATATAAAATAAAATACCATGAACATTTTTTGAATTTTTGACACCTTTTTTGTTTTTTTTGTTTGTTTGTTTGTATTGGTACGGGGGTTTGAACTCAGGGGCACTCGACCACTGGGCCACATCCCCAGCCCTTTTTTGTATTTTCTTAGAGACAGGGTCTCACTGAGTTGCTAAGTGCCTCGCCATTGCCGAGGCTGGCTTTGAACTCGTGATCCTCCTGCCTCAGCCTCCCAAGTGCTGGGATTACAGGCCTGTGCCACCACGCCCGGCCTTTTGACACCTTTTTGATCAAGGAAATGACTTTTTGTGTTCTGCTGAATATGAAATAATTTCATACTCATTTACATTCAACATTTCTACTGGAAGATTTCCTTTTCGGTAGTTGTCCTGAAGTTGAAGAAAAACTATCTGTAAAATTCTGGGAGTGACTTCGCTTATTTCTCTCTAGCCAAAGTTGTTTAATGTTTAGTGCACCTCTGGCTTATTCAAAATAAATAATAATAACTAATAATTGTATAGCAGTTCATCCTTGGAAACTGTTTTCACAAAATGCTATTACTGTAGATAATCCTAGCACCTCATAGCAATCTGGTAGGATAGACCATTCAAGTTCCATAGTGGAGGAAAGGGAGCACATTTTGCCTGAGCAGATTGACCAAGATTAGAACAGGTAAGTGGTAATACACACAGTGCCAGTGGTCTGAAATCCAATCGGGAAATTTTCAGTCTTCAAACAAAATTGTACAGCTTGTTTCTTCAGTCTTTTTCTACCTCAACCATCTAGTAATGGCTCCAATAAAATTCTGTGTTACACAAGCTTGTATACAGCTCCCCCATAAGACACTATATAAAAGAAAATACCGAACTGAAAGTGAGGCCATCTAGAGTGGATTAAGATAATTTTTAAAGTTCTGTTTATCCCCAATATCAAGAATATAATTTTAGAGAATTTAGAATATGAAACTATGAAGAAGACAAAAAGCTGAAAGGTTTTATCTCCTTGTAAAACAAACTAGATTCCCTTGAATCAAGTGGAACCCCAAAACTTTGCACATAGTACACCCCGGGTTTGATATCTAAGTAAATTTGAGACTCCCTCTATCATGTGAAGATTAGAAAAGAATTCTAGTTTTGGTATGCTGATGATGGAGCCAAATTGGGTGGATTAAAGAGTATGTGTAATTTTAGTGCTTCTTTCCCTCACTCCCCCCTCATTTAGTATTTTTAATCTACTGTTACATTTTAAGGTTAGGAATTATCTGGAAATACGCTGAGGAAATTTCCAGATCAAATGCATTAGTACATCTAATACTGGGTACTGCTTTCTTGGCCTCTCAGCTGACAAGGATGACTAGACATGAGAACAGGGCTGCTGAGTCTGCTCAAACACTTCATCTAGTCCTCACTCCCCTGAAGAATAACAATTAGATATTGCACAGGGCAGGTTTTCAGTACCAGAAGGTTTGGAGTCCCTCTCTCACTGCATAAACCTATATTTTTAGCAAATGAATTCACTATTCTCTACTTAAAATTTTGAATTCTCTGTGTTTGTTCCTAAGAGATGATGAATTTGTTGCATTATTAGGCTGAGGGAACCGGAACCGTAAACTGGTATAATTACTTTCCTATATTTACTCTAGTTTTGATTGTTTCCCAGAGAGAGCCTTGCTAAATACTATTAAATTTCTTAAATGTTAAATAGCAGTGATGAAAAGTTGAGAGGTACAGTAGCTCAATGAACTGTAATAGGCATGGTGAGGTGGTGCAGCTCTCCCAGAGCAGGCAAGCCCGCCTTGCCTGCAGGTGTTTGCCTCAGGTCTCTGCCTTTAGGAAGTCTGAGAGAATGTACAAATGAGTGCTGAGTCCCTAGCAGCCAGAATTACCCTATGGGAACAAAGTAGAAGAGGGCAGCTTTAGACCTGCCAAACTGTTGAATAGCATATGCTTATTAAGGGTGAGAGTGGTGTAGTGAGTGCATACCTCAATTAATATTTCCAGGAATATTGCTAACGGTAGATTCTAGAAAACCTAGCATTCTGTTTCTAATTTCCACCCATCCTGAAAGTTGTGTTCATAGGCCTCAATTTTCTAAGTAACTCTTTCTTTGTAACTTTGAGACTATAGCAGAACTTCAAGGGATATCACAGTTGCTCCTTCAGAACTAGTTAAACAGCAAAATAAAAGAAGTAACAGGCCAGTACACTTTAGTAATTAAACTTCTGAAGTGTTTGATGATAAGATTTGTAAATGTTATCAAAACCACCAAGTTATATAGAAAATATAGACTTGTTGATTTATATGTGTGTATATATATATATATATATATATATATATAAATTCATCCTATGACAATAAAATAACAGAATATTCAGAGGTTTTATTGTATCACCTGCCATCTCTATTCAACACTTATGACAAATTATCTTAAAAGCAATTTTCTATTAAATTATTTTTAAAAGAAACATATTGCATTGTGAAATTTGCCAGATGTGTTAAGAATTTTCTCCTTTCAAAAATAAAAAATTGATGTTTTGGAACAATTTTTACTTACCTCTAAAACCTATTTTTCTTAGTTTCCTGTTCTCTGATGTTTTACTGTACCTTGTTTAAGCTATTTCCAGAAAATAGTGGGAGTTATTATTCTAGAGTCAAATATCTGATAATGCTAAAAGAATGTGTTTTCTGAGGTTTTTCTTTTCCTCTTCTGAGGAGAAGTCGCGTAAAAAAGCTGTTTTTAAGCCTCTCTCCTTTTGGGGTACCAAATTAAGTACTGCTTCTCTGACACAGATAGGAGCAGCACGATCAAATGGGGCATGATTGTTTTGTTCAAAGAACATGTGGTTCTGCATTTCCTTCATTTCACATCAAAATTATCATGGCCAGTAAACAGAACAGCAACAACAAAACAAGTTGGTTATTAGTTCTGAAAATTAGTGTTATAACTCAAGAAACTGACAAAAAAGGCTTTTTTTTGCTTCTAAGGCCAGGACAATCTGCTGACCGGTGATGTCTTAAGATCCCACTAATATTAAGAACTAGTTTATGTTAACTATGATTATGCTTTCAAATAGCAGTAATGATTTGAAAGCACTGGATAAAACCTTATATTTCAGGGGATGTGAATAATTTTGTTTCCTTAAGTTTAATCAAAACTCAATCTTGCCTTTTGCAGCCCTGCTAAGGTTATTGTTATTTAGTATGCATCAATAAATAAACTTTCAATTATCTTGGTAAGCACATCCAAAAATAGCTTGAGATTTCAAAGGCAATGGTGTATCTAGTAATTGTTCCAAATAAATAATTTTGATAGATAGGATCTTTGCTTAATTTCAGATGAAACAGAAATCTTATGAAATTTAATTAGTTTTGCTAGAGTTAAACTATGCAGAAATACCCAGTGAAAATGGACAGTCTATTTCATTAACTGCATATGCTCATCTTTTACAGCAGTTGTAACTTGTTAAGAGCATTTTTTCATTTTTTTTTTTTTTTTGTAAATGATTACTTTAAAAGTTATTTAAGTTGAAAAAGGTGGAGGGTTTTCACATTCTGCTTTAAATATATGCACATATACATACAGATTTATGTGTATATATGTATGCACACACATAATAAACCTAAGCCAGCTTAATTTTTGTTAAAAGGTTATTTTCTCTATCATGTTGGATCTGTATGTTTGTTAACTAATGCCAACAGTATTTAGCTCAGCTAAATAAAAGGAAGCCCCGCCCTTTAACTTTTGAGTGTGTGTGTATGCGCGCGTGCATGTGTGCATGTGTGTGTGTGTGTGTGTGTGTGTGTGTGTGTGTGCATGTGTGTGTGTTGTGGTAAATTCCATTGCCTGTGACTTCTAAATTATTTTCTGAGCCCTTGCTTCAAAATGTTTATTCACATTTCTTCTGTATATAGCTCCTAAAATGCCCAATCATAGGATATGTAAGTGGTTATTTTCTTCACTCATTATTTTGATAATATTTAAAGAAAAAAATCCTAATAGAAATTCCCTAGAAATAATTTACGGGACTAATGAATTTATAGGTCTTTTAGACAGTTCTGCATTACAGTCACATTAATATTCTCTCCTTTTTATAAGGCTTGAAGTAAATCCCATGACACTAAAAGAATTTAGATACTGATTACTCGCGATTGGTTCCTGGTGATTTGCTCTTAATAATTTCCAGTTGAATTTAATGAAAGTATGATTCCTGAAATGCTGCTTCATTAAAATTGCATCTTTTTCTCTTTAAGTGTGGTTTCAGTCATTTCACCCATTTTGTGGTGTGTTTTCCTCCCCGTTAAAAAGCAATGATTGAGAAAGCCAAGACAATTAAGCATATCACTTTAGTTCTTCCTAGAACTCACCGCCACAGCCTCTCTATAGCAAACTGATGGGAGTTGCACTTCATCAGGATTTACAGTACTATTTTACCATTTGATGAGATTATTTTAAAATGTGCAAAATTTTAAAACAAAAATATACAAAGATTGGGGTAGCTGAGGGAAAGTGAAGAAAAATATGTTGCATATGCAAGAGAAATAAGGGCTTTCATATTTTTACTAGATATATATACATACACATATATAAAGGTTGATTAAGTTATACTGTGCAGCATTCAGACTTAATTTAACTGAGTTGGTGATTTGCAAATGAATATCTACATGGATCCTTTTTAAAAATCCAAATGCAAATGAGTACAACTGCAGTAAAATATATTTGCAAATGAATCCTGTTGCTTTATTCATTTATTGTGTAATTACTGCAATCCTTCCCACCTTGTTTTCAGTATTTCTTAATCATTAAGTCGGAAGCATGACAGCAGTGCCAGCCCTGGCATGATTCTCTTTGACTAAAACCTTGTAAATTAACACAATTAGCACAGCATCATCCTGCTAATTAACTTCCAGTGTCTGGTGCAGTGGTTTTGCAAACAAGGAAGAGGGAGTCAGAAGGGAATCAACATGCCATTCTGTTACCAAACTGTGTGCTGTGTTCAGTTTAGCTCAGTAAGTCAAAGCTGGCCATGTCAGAAGCCAGAATGAGGCAATAAAGAGCTAAAGGGGTTGAGGGAGGAGAACAGAAGGTGGTAGAAGCTGTCAAAATAGACTGGTAATTCAGGAGGGAGCTGATGCCACAGATGCTTCATTTAGACCAGGCCTCCTTCTTATCAAGGAATCTCTGCCAGAGGGCACAAGACGGTTTGCAAAATTCACTTTGGGTAATACAAAAGAGATTAAGGAGGCCTAATATAGCTGTACCAGAACAGGAAATGTTCCAACCAAGCAGAAATTAGAATGGAATGGTAGAATGATGGGAAAAAGGAGAACAGAGTTCCAGTTCTGTTCTGCAGATAACTACCTGTGAGGCCTTGAAGGGTGCTTTAGGAATCTCTTTGGGCCATGTTTTTCTAATCTGTGAAATAAGTTCATTTTCAAGGGCTTTTTAAAAGTTTAAATTCAAATGATTCCCTGATTCTAACTGCTTAGTATGTTCTCTTAAGTGCAAAAAATACTTATTTTATAGTGTGCTCATTAGTCACTTTGCTTCAGTTAGTAATCTAGCAGATGACAGAATTACCTATATGAGCCCATTATCTTGTATTAGTTTTTCAGTTTCTGCCACACACAGCTTCCTGTAGAAATGTAAAGTTAGAAACCAGAATCTCTCTCCAGTCTTCCTTTCACTTTGGTTCCCTTTCTCTCCCTCTTTCTCTTTCTCTTATATGCATACACATACATACATACGTACACATATATATATATATATATATATATATATGATCATACATATCATAATGTATATATGATGTTCTGCCTTCCCCTCATCGTACCATGGAGGCTATAAAGGGAGGAGGATTATAAGAGAAGAAGGGAGAATGCTAGAAGATGGACAGACAAGTGATGCTTGTTTTTTTTTTCAGAGACTCAACAACAGAACTGAGAGGCAGAAAGGAGCCAGTTGTAATTCATACCGAGTTGTAGGCTTTGTGCGATGAAAGCGATGGAGCGCTGCCTGGGAGATTGCTTTGCTGCACTCCACGAAGCAGATTTGAAACTGTCGTGGACCACTTTAGATGAGAGTTGGATTATGGAATGACCTGCTATGTCTGTGTCATATTGTTCTGCGCAGGGAGCATTATACTGTGCTAACTAGGTGTTCAGTACCAAATAAGAGAGGTATCCTAGATGTGATCTGTCAGCTGTGTCTCATTTTTATATTGTTAAAATATAAAACAGAAACTGTGATGTGAAGAGACACAATAGCTAGATATTGTACATGTTAATACTATCATATGCCAGATATTTAAAATCCATGAATATTTTATTGGAAGAACCCATGATTGAATTCTCATCTGCAGAAATGTGTGTGTACATATATATGTTTGTGTATGTATGTGTAATATACAGTAAATTGATGGGCTTGACAGAAATAGATTTGCTTATTACTTAAAAATGAAAAGCATTGGGTCTTCTACAGAATGTTCTTTTAAATGCAGTTTACTTCCATACAGGGCTAAAATTCAGTTCATTTTAAAGATTTTATATTATAGAGATCTGATTGGAAATGTAGCTTAGTGGTAGAGTGCTTGCCTAGCATGCACGATGCCCTGAGTTCAATCCTCAGTCCCACAAAAGCATAATACAGAGATCATAATGGGTATTATAAGCTGTGCAGAATCTTTATAATGTAGATATCATTAATGGAAGATAATAGGTAGAAAGAGCATTTGAGGGGAGGGCTTTAAGACTTATGATGAATAGCTAAGTGAATTAATTGTTTCCACCACCCTCCCCCAAATCCTTAGGCTTGAAGATGCAGTGGACGCCGGAGCATGCCCAGTGGCCAGAACAGCACTTTGACATCACCTCAACCACTCGGTCTCCTGCCCACAAAGTTGAAGCCTACAGAGGTCATTTGCAGCGCACCTATCAGTATGCTTGGGCGAATGATGACATATCTGCTCTGACTGCATCCAACCTACTAAAAAAATATGCAGAGAAGTATTCTGGCATTTTGGAAGGTCCTGTGGACCGACCTGTTCTCAGCAACTATTCAGATGCACCATCAGGACTAGTGAATGGTCGGAAAAATGAAAGTGAACCCTGGCAGCCCTCCTTGAATTCTGAGGCTGTGTATCCCATGAACTGTGTTCCGGATGTTATTACCGCCAGCAAAGCTGGAGTCAGTTCAGCCCTCCCTCCAGCAGATGTCTCTGCAAGTATAGGGAGCTCTCCTGGGGTGGCCAGCAACCTGACCGAACCTAGTTACTCAAGTAGTACCTGTGGAAGCCACACCGTACCTAGTCTTCATGCAGGGCTCCCATCTCAGGAATATGCCCCAGGATACAACGGATCATATTTGCATTCTACTTACAGTAGCCAGCC